>JAMXBB010000006.1:39385223-39985223 GCA_024138015.1 Lumnitzera littorea | reverse complement strand
CTTCTGGTTTAGGCAGTGCTATTTCAAGGTAATTAGCTATGTCTTTCATCAATTATGCCTGCCAATTGGGGAACGCAATCAACCATAATAGACGTGAATTTGAAGGTTTTCTTTTCAATGTAAATTAGCTGATCCCATCTAGTGGGAATTAGGCTTCAGCATTGTTTTTTGAACTGGACACTTGTTTTAACTAAATAATACCACTACCTTTGTCATGATTGAAAACTTTCGAATTAATTTACCTCCTTTTAGGTGGGTTGTGCCAAACATGTTCAAGTTTTCAGCTGTTGATCCAATTGTTGAAATGGTTTTCGATAATGAAAGACAAATTTTGTATGCCCGCACAGAGGAGATGAAGCTCCAGGTTTTTGTTCTGGGATCAAATGGAGAAGGTCCTTTAAAGAAAGTAACTGAAGAAAGAAATCTGATCAATCAGAAGGATACCCGTTATGGAGGTAGACAATCAAGTGCACCAAGGACCCATACTCGATCACCCAAGCCATCCATTGTCTGCATTTCACCATTGTCAATGGTGGAATCAAAGTCTCTACACCTTGTAGCAGTTTTATCTGACGGAAAGAGGTTGTACCTTTCCACTTCTGCATTTCCTGGGAGTAGTGATGGCCTTGGAGGGTTGCGTAGCTTTAATGGTAACTATTCTAAGCCAAGCTGCTTAAAAGTTGTCACAACAAGACCTGCTCCCCCCCTTGGAGTAAGTGGTGGACTTTCATTTGGGAATGTATCTCTGTCTGGTAGATCTCAGACAGAAGACCTTTCTCTAAAGGTTGAATCAGCTTATTATTCTGAAGGGACCCTTGTACTTTCTGTTTCATCTCCACCGAACATGTCTTCCCTTCTTATGGTAAACAAAGATCCAACTGCACAGTCTTCTTCTCCAGGTTCTTTGGGGACAAGTGTAAGGAGTTCTCGAGCATTACGTGAAGTGGTTTCTTCTCAACCCATTGAAGGGCGCATGCTTTTTGTGGCAGATGTTTTGCCTTTGCCAAGTGTAGCAGCCATTGTGCAATCACTATATTCGCCACTTGAATTTTGCAGCTCTGAAAACTCTGGGGAGTCTCCAGAGAAAATATGTGGGAAACTTTGGGCAAGAAATGATCTTTCATTTCAGCATATACTGCCAAGGAAAAAAATTGTTGTATTCAGCACAATGGGCATGATGGAAGTGGTTTTTAACAGGCCTGTGGATATCTTAAGGAGGTTATTTGAGTCCAATTCCCCAAGGTATATCTTAGAAGACTTTTTTAACAGGTTTGGAGCTGGTGAGGCAGCTGCAATGTGTTTAATGCTTGCAGCTAGGGTAGTTCATTCTGAAACACTCATAAGTAATAGTGTTGCAGAGAAGGCTGCTGAGGTATTTGAGGATCCAAGATTGGTTGGTATGCCTCAGCTTGAAGGTACTAGTGCCTTATCCAACACAAGAACTGCAGTTGGGGGATTTAGCATGGGGCAAGTTGTACAGGAGGCCGAGCCTGTATTATCGGGTGCTTATGAAGGTCTCTGCTTGTGTTCATCAAGATTGTTGTACCCCTTGTGGGAACTCTCTGTCGTAATCAAGAAAGGTGCAATAAGTTCAGCAATAAATGAACTGCTTGAAAGTGGAGTGGTGGTATGTCGACTCTCCATTGAGGCCATGCAAGTTTTAGAAAACAAGCTTCGATCTTTAGATAAGTTTCTAAGGTCAAGAAGAGATCAAAAGAGGGGACTTTATGGTTGTGTAGCTGGTCTAGGAGACTGGAGTGGCTCCATACTGTATGGATCACGAACGGAGTCTGGTATTGGTGACCGAAGTCTGATGAGAAACTTGTTTGGTTCTTATGCAATGAACATGGAGCCTAATGGTAATTCAGCCACTAATAAAAGACCAAGATTGGCATATAGTCATGCAGAAATGGCTGCCATGGAGGTAGGAGACTGCTGAAGCTTCCTGTAAAACTTGTTCCTTTGTAATGTGGTTCTTCTTATTCCTCTGTTTTTGGATTTTGCCTTATCCCTTTGCTTGTATGGCTTTTCTTATGCCTCTATTTTTGGACTTGGCTTGATGCAGGTGCGGACAATGGAGTGCATCCGGCAATTGCTCCTCAGATCAAGTGAAGCTCTCTTCTTACTTCAACTTCTTTCACAGCACCATGTAACACGCTTAGTGCAGAATTTGGATACTGATACGCAGCAGGCACTTGTTCGTCTGACCTTCCATCAACTGGTTTGTTCTGAGGAGGGTGATCAACTTGCTACCAGGCTCATATCTGCTTTAATGGAGGTATTGTAAGAGCAAGTGCTTAGATAATTATTGAATTATTTTTTCCATTAATTTCATCAATAAGTTGGCTAAATTTAGGGGGAAAAAAATACTTGTAATTGTATATACCATCTCTGAAACTCTCTAATATTCCATCTTCATTTGCTCTTCTCCAGTGTTATACTGGTTCAGATGGTAGGGGTACAGTGGATGATATTAGTGCAAGATTACGTGAGGGATGCCCAAGTTACTTCAGAGAATCCGACTACAAGTTTTTCTTGGCTGTGGAGTGCCTTGAGAAAGCTGCAACAACTCCTGATACGCAGGATAAGGAGAATCTTGCAAGAGAGGCTTTCAGTTTCTTGAGTAAGGTTCCAGAGACTGCTGATTTGCAGGCTGTTTGTCGAAGATTCGAGGATTTAAGGTCAATATACTTGTATTTTGTCAGAAGAATTGTACCTTTACTTCTTGATGATTCAAAAGTAAACTCTTGTTTTCTTTATGAATGATTGGACAATTTGCAGATTTTATGAAGCTGTCGTTCGATTATCGCTTGAAAAGGCACAGTCAGTTGACCCTTCTGGTGATGCTATAAATAACCAAGTTGATGTTGCAGTCCGCGAACGTGCACTTGCTAAGCGGGAGCGGTGTTATGAGATTGTTATCAATGTCTTACGTTCTCTGAAGGGTGATTCTTCACAGAGAGAATTTGGATCTCCTGGTTGGGCTGCTCCTACACGGCCAGTCCTTGATCAGGCTTCTCGGAAGAAATATATATGCCAAATTGTTCAACTTGGTGTTCAGTCATCTGATAGATTATTTCATGAGTACTTGTATCGTGCTATGATCAATCTTGGCCTGGAAAATGAACTTTTAGAGTATGGAGGTCCGGATTTGGTGCCTTTCCTCCAAAATGCAGGTCGTGGGGTTGACCCGGAGGTAGTACATTGTTTGGTTCCTCTTCTATGCATTCTCTATGAACAAAATGTGGTAGCTCATCAATTATTTTCATTTATCTTCATTGGGCTAAATGCTGCTAAATACCTGAGAGTACATAGCAAAGGATTAGAGAGAGATCTCTTCAATTCAAAAAATATAAGAAACTAACAGACAGAATTAAACCTAATCTAAGGATCTGATAACATCTTATTCAAAACAGAAAACGGTAATAACAAATCAGACAATATACATCTAGATTTGATAAATCTATTAACTACTTCTCCATCACTACCCCTTAAGCTAAGTAACAGATATTCATCATTTCTAGCTTGCTTAATAAGAACTTGAATCTAGGTTTCTAAAGTGCCTTCGTGAAGATATTGACCTTCTGTAGATTGACTTTTGTGAAGATATCGGCCTTCTGTAGATTGACTTCAGCTTGTTCAATTTCTGTTTGTATGTACTATCCATCGATTCTTTCATATTTTTTCCTACTGTGCTATTTTGTATTGGATCTTTAACAATACAGATGGTGTACTTGCTATAATTACATAGTTATTTGGATTATCATAATTCATCTTTAGATCTATCTTTAACATTTGTAACCACACAACTTCTCAGTCCTTATGAAATTGCTCGAAACTCAAGTTTAGTTATTGCTTCCTGCCAGTAAGGATTATTTTTATCCCAAGTAACTAGATTTCCCTAAACTTTAGTATAACACCTAGTTCTAGACTTGCTATATTTTGCATCACTAGCTTAATCAGCATCTGTAAGTCATTTGCTTCAACTTGGTAAGAAGCTTAGCAATCATCTACTTCTTAGGCTAAGTTGCCTTGGCATATTTTAGGCATCGGAAATTCCTTAATGTAGTCTTCTACACATATAATACCTATTCTCAAGTTTTGGAGTTTGAAAAACATTTCTTGACAATAGGAGTTAGAGGCAAAGTGCTATTGCATCAATCGCTTCATGCACCGAGTGTTCACATCTCCAACATCTCTTCGTTTTTGATATTTCAGATTTTCCCACCGAAGACTTGTACGCTTTGTGAATTCTGGTATTGCCATTCACATCTTAGTCCACTCATCATACTCACAATATTCAAACACTCTTCACCTTGTACAGGTGAACCGCCTCCTCCAAAAGGTGGGATTACGCTCTCTCTTTCAGCAAAGCAACAGCAGCAACTCAAAATGTTTAATCACAAGCAACCTATAAGTTGTTAAATTTCTCTTGAAGTTGCGTTAACATACTCCCACTTGCTCAACCACACACTCAGACACAAATTTCACACAACTCCTCAAATCACAGGTGCCACCAAATTTCAATTGATGAAGGATAAGAACCTGCACTTGCAATACAAAGCTCCATGATAGTGCTCATTTGGCTAAAAGCTTTGAGATCATTGTGTCTAAAATCAACTGGATTTAAGTACAATTAAGAAGTTGGGGCTCAATTATTGGATTTGGATCTAAGGTTTCAGAATAATATAGATGATATCTTTATGTGTTTTAGTGTTCGTAAGAAATGCATGGATGATTTGAGGAATTGGATATGATGCATGACTATGATCTATTGGAGTTTTGATATTATGCACAATCTGTAAAATGTTTAAGTGAATTAACTAATTACTTGATGCCATGCACGGTATTCTAGTTAATAGTTGCTTGTCACAATTGAATAACTATTGATAGGAAGAATTGAATAAGAGATACAATTCTCAATATTTGATTGAAACAACCCAAAGGGTACCAAGTTTGATAATAGGGTCTAACCATTGTTGGTTTAGAAATAAAAAAAGATCTAGGTATCTCTATTACATAAGAGAAACCCTTTTTATTAGGTTAACAATGGGATTAAGTGTAAAAACGTAATTGAAAAAAATAATAAGACGTAATAAAAGTTTGTTACAAGCTTTAAGTTTAGATGGCAAGTTGAGTCATTTGAATAAGCCCTAGCTTTGTTTACTTATCTGGTCATGTCGTTTGGTAAAGCTTGGTTGAGGTTTCAGGCTTTGCTTCTAGACAATTTCATTTGAATGCCTTGAGGGAGCGTTTGAATGAAGTTGGGAGTAGCCACAAATAGGCTTATGGGACTTGATCAAAGTAAACTTGGGTGGCATGGAACCTAGACAAAGCTTCCATGGCTTGGAGTGGTAGACAGATCCAATAAAGGATCTAGTGAGGGGAAGCTTATAAAGTAGTGCATAGGGGAAGTAACAAGGGCTCCTGGCATGTGTTTGTATGGCATGAAACAATTACAAGAACATCTCTAGGAGTAATTGGCTAGAACAAACACTGTTGATGCTATAGAGAGGACGAAATGCATGATCACAGTTGGAAGGAGATGAATGATGGAAGAGAAGTTGCTGCCATTGTTTATTATATTTGGAAGGAGATGAACGATGGAAGTCTTGGAAATGTGTGCTAGAAATAGATAATATCTTTAGAAAAATTGTACCTTGGTAGCTAGAGCTTCATCCTGAGTTGTATTGTCTTGGAATATTGGCAAATACACACTTTTGGATTTGGTGCATCTTTCGATATTCTGGCATTTGTGACTACTTGTGGTTTTCTCTGTGTGTGTGTGTGTGTTCTATATAGGGTTGATGCCCTCTCTTTGTAATTTCATTAAATGGGAAAAAATCTGATTGTACCCCCCCAAGAAAATGCCTTATCCAAAGATATGATCAGATCATATTCAAACAAAAAAATATAATACATCGGACTATGAACATTTAGAAATAATGAATCTGCTGACTACTTTTCCAATACTCTAAATCTTGATCATTTGGTAAACCCTAAGGTTGCTCCTCTTTTCTTGGTCAATTCTTTTTGATGGGATCTTTTCCCATCCAGCGATCTTGCCTTTTTATTATGTCTCAATGATATTTAGGTTTCTACCTACTGAATTTGTGCTGCCTGTGCATTTGAAGGTTCATGCTAGCTCAGCAGCTGTGGGTCAACTTGTAGGATCCATGCAAACTAATCGGGTTAAGTTCTTAGATCTCCTTGCACGGTACTATGTGATGAAGAGGCAGCATTTACTTGCAGCACATGTCTTACTCCGACTGGCTGAGAGGCGGTCTGCTGATGGAGATGTTCCTACTCTGGAGCAAAGGTTGGTTTTTTTGGGAAGTATTGGTTTTTAATATTTGGGGCATAACTTTTTCTAAGTCGAGTAGGTTATCAGGAAAGTGGTTTTCACAGATATATAGGGTCACTTGGGTTATCTAACTATCCTAGCATTCGATATGACTGTCCTCATGTAATTTTCATAAGATCACAGTTGGAAGATGTTTTCTAGAACATTGTTTCATATGCAATGGTGCTTGGATCTTATTTATCCTCTGATATTCTGCTATGTGTCAAGATAATAGATGTAGTGGACTTGTCCCTTAGTTTCCTGTGTGTTGTTACTTTCCATGGGACAATGGTTTATCAGGAAAACATATTCATAATATACTTTTCATGTTTCCCTTGAATTTTTGGTTCTTCATTCCTGTTATTATCTGGTCATGACAGGTACCAATACCTGAGCAATGCAGTTTTACAGGCTAAAAATGCAAGCAGTAATGATGCCATGCCAATTTCTACCCAAGCTTTTGACAGTGGACTGCTAGACTTGCTTGAGGGAAAGCTTGCTGTTCTCCAATTTCATATAAAGATTAAAGAAGAATTGGAAGCTACGGCTTCCAAGTTTGAATCTTTGCCTGGGCCATCTGATTCCTCCCAAAATGGTGCCAGTACAGCTGACACCAACCGTGGAAATTCTGCACGTGAAAAGGCCAAAGAACTATCGTTAGATTTGAAGAGTATAACTGAGCTTTACAATGAATATGCTGTTCCATTTGAGCTTTGGGAGGTATGACTTTTCGTTGCTGTAAATTTTCTTCATGTAATAATCATGAAGTAAATATTACACTGGCTTGTTTTTGTTTTTCATAATTATGCTTATGAATAAGCTGACATATCTTCAAAGCTCATCCTACGGAATTAGTTGAATAAAGTTGAACATTGATGTGAGAAATGGAATTGGGGACTTAGTGCTTCATATGATGTTGGATTTTGTTAGTGGATAGATCAAAGCTTCAAGTAATGAGTCTATTCACAATTAAATCTGATTGACTTATTTATTTTACCTTTTTTCACTGTATTTCTTATAAGCAACACAAATTTGAGATAAAATCAGGACATCTTTTCTCCATTCATTTCTGTCTTTAAACCAGATGCAGAATCAGCTGTCCTTCCTTATCTCTTTCTTTTCTATTTCACAGCATAACCACACAATATTACCTCCCTACACACGTTATCCCTCCTGTGCAACCATCAGAAGACTTGGACAGGTTGCTTAACTGCTAAAGAGACACACGCACAGCTTGACAAATCTGACCCAATTACTGCACTTTGACTACTGCACACTACAACTTACAAAAAGACACAGTAGAGAATAACTACAACATGCCATAAATGTCAATATAAAACTAAAGACTACTCTAACAATCCTTCTTGTTCCTTGTATGCACATGTTTGAACGGAACAATTTGCAAGTGTGAGCTTGTCTCATGCATGACATTACTCCTCCCTCAAGAGCCCACCGGACCTCATGTGTGAATGATGGGTATTGTTGGCTGATCATTTTAGCCTCTTCTCATGAAGCCTCTGCAAAGAGAATACTTTTAATGTACTGGGATCTCCGGTTAGGTAGACAGCTCGCATGTCTCTAAAATAGCTTTGGGTGAAGGGATTACTTGTCCTGTTGCACTAGGGGTACTACTAGTTGTGTTTGCATGGCTTCAAACTTTTAAGGTGAGAGACATGGAACATTGGGTGTATTATGACATGTGAAGGCATTGTCAAACGATAAGCCACATTTATGTACTCAAGCTTCCACTGGAAAAGGTTTGTAGAACTTAGGCGGCGGCTTTTGGTTCCGTCTTTTTGCTAAGGAGTTCTACCTATAAGCTTGCAGCTTAAATAAAACAAAGTTGCATGCCTGAAATTGTATTTCCCTTGGTCTTTTGTTATAGTTGGCTTTCGTAATAGCTTGGGCTTGTAGCAAGCATTGGCGCAACTTCCAAACTGGTCCCTATCGAGCAAGGCTTGCTCAGCTGCCTCTAGCTTGGCAGACCTATAGTGATAAGAGAGGAGGTATGGTGGAGCTTACTAGTATATGATTTTAGAGGGCATTGCCTTCATTGTTGTATGATACCTTCTATTGTGGCAGAATTTGGCCTAAGCAATCCATTTAGCCCACTTCTAGGGTTTATCACTAGAGTACACTTCAATTACGTGATTAACAACATTGGTTTGACCATCACTTTATGGATGATAGGCTGAAGAAAAAGCCAGTTGTGTGCCAAATGATTTGAATAATTTTTTCCAAAAAGCACTTGTAAATGTTATCCCAATCGCTTACTATTGTGAAAAGGTGCATGCATTGCTTCAATGATAGTAGAATATAGATTTGGTTTAGAGTCTAAGTTCTCTTTTTTTGGAAAAATTTTAGCGGTGTTAGCTCATCCTTTACTGTCCAATGTTGCCCAAGTTTGCTATCCTCCACATGTGCTGGGTTGCTGCAATCCAGTTGAATTACTGGTCTCCTCTTTGATCAATTCAAAAAGATGGAGTTGAGGGTCAATGGCACAAATCTGTCTGGTATCATCATCATGTGTTGATGGTACATTCGCTACTTCTTCTTCTTCTTCTTCTTTTTTTTAACAACACCAGCTCAGTACTCAATTTCAAAGTTAAACCCTAAGAGCTTGCTCATCCATTGTTGTTGTCAGGATGTTGTGACTCGTTTCTCCAGCAAAAAATTAAACTGTAATAGCTAGTTTTTTTCAAAAACTCCCTTCCCACAAATAAGCATGCTAATTTCTCACGGTCTTTGCCAAATCAATGAATTCTTTTTCATAGGCTTCAATTTGAGATGTTGGTGAGCAAAAGCCTACTGAAAAAGGAAATTGGCCCATCTTCTTGTTGTAGTGCTGCCCCCATTTCACAATTGGATGTGTCACATTCTACCACAAAGATTTGAGACGATGGAGCATGAGCAACCGATTCAAAACTCCTGTACATTAGAAGTCGAAAGGGAAAAAAAAAAATCAGAAGGGGTTCTTCAACCCCTAGAGGAGTAATCTACAGTTAGGGCCTTGCCATCCTATACCAAATACAGTTATGAATTCTTGGATAATGAGGAGATTAAACAACCCTTTTAAAGCTAGAGAAGCAAAGGTTTTCTGTGATGAAAATAATCTCTCTCACTTAGGTCTGTTGGAAACAAAATTAAAACAGGAGAATGTTGCAAGTGTGTGGAATCATCTTTACCTGCTTGGAATTTAGAGAAACATCCTAGAGGAAGGATTTGAGTGGAATGGAATTTAAGAATATGGAATGTACAGGTGGTAGTCTCTGAAAATCAGTACATGAATTGCCATTGTATCTTGCTTGCTGATAACAAGGAGCTGTGGCTTACATTTGTTTATGCAGCCAATACATAGAGTGAATGTTGATCTCTTAAGGAAGGCCTTAACGTAAAACTCTTTTGATGGTTGTAGATTATCATGTTTAATGAAAAGTTGGAGATCAAAAAGGGAGGAAATGAACACATTACTAGAGGAATGGAAGATTTAAATGAATGGGGCTTTGATGTTGAGGTGGATGACATTTGTTCAAATGGTTCCCCATATACTTGGGCAAATAAAGATCCCTCAAATCTTATTCAGAGGAAGCAAGATCCTGCTTTGATGTATATCAATTGGACTTTAGACTTGGCAGCTTTGGAAATAACAACTGTAGACCCTGGAATATCTGATCGTTGTCCTCTAATGTTGAATCTATTTTCTGGTGCACTAAAGAGGAATAGATTCTTCAGTTTTTGGATATCCAAACCTGAGTTTAAAGGAAATTATAAAGACAGTGTGGAATCGACATGTAGAAGGAACATCCATTTTCTAGGTTTTCTTTAAACTTAAGCTGCTAATAGTAGAGTTGAAGAAGCTGAAAAAGAGGAACATTCAAATCATTATGAAAAAGTTTCACTAGCCAGATCAAAGGTTCAAGAAATCAGGAAGCAAACGGAAATGTGTTGACTGGAGTAGACTAGTGAAA
This sequence comes from Lumnitzera littorea, assembly GCA_024138015.1. Lineage (NCBI taxonomy): Eukaryota > Viridiplantae > Streptophyta > Magnoliopsida > Myrtales > Combretaceae > Lumnitzera > Lumnitzera littorea. The sequence goes on along the minus strand of JAMXBB010000006.1, from coordinate 39,974,912 downwards.
TGAAAGAAAGGCCTTTGAGGATTTTTATCTTTTGTGTGAAGCACAAGAGTCATTGTTAAAATAAAAGTCCAGAGTTCTTTGGCTAAATCTTGGCGATAGAAATAACTTCTAATTTTGGAAAGCTTTGGCTATAAGAAATCACATAGATGGTATTCACTCCCTCCTTGTCTCTAATGATAGGTGGCTTTCAACAAGAGACGTAATAAAGTCATGTAGTGATTTATTTCCAGAATTTGCTCTCTCAAGGCGCTTTAACTCTCTTTTCTGAACTCCTGCCTACAGTCACTGGTGCACAGAAGATTGAACCCCTCAATGGCCTGATTTGATCAACCATATTATGAATGAGGACAAAAAAACAAAAAGCTTTCTGGTCTATTGTTGATGGAAAAGCTTTGGGCCTAGTTGGTTATTGAAGAAGTTGTGAAGAAAAATTCTCTTATTTTTTTTATTCATTGCTGTAAAGCAGTATATATACAATCTTCACTGTAGTAGGATAACTAATGTATAAAAAAAAAAATAGGAACTCTGGCTGATCTAACTTTATCACTTATATCAGTCAAAATATATGACTCCATCCCAAAGGAAAAATAAAAACAACTAAACAACCAAAATAACCAGAAGATAAACCAACTAAACAGGTGACAACTATAACCAATAATAAAAAACAACTAAACAACCAAAATAACCAGAAGATAAACCAACTAAACAGGCGACAACTATAACCAATAATAGAAAAACAAATAATTAACTTTTCATGACATCTTTAATTTTTCTTCACTCCCCCTCAAGGTAGGAATAGATATCTATCATGCCTAGCTTGATAATGTTCTCAGCAAAATGCTGCTTTGAAAGTGCCTTTGTCTAAACATTGGCCTCTTGGTCTTTTGATGGAACATACTTCAGCTGCATGCTCCCATTCTCAATCTTTGACTTATTAAGGTTTCGGTCAAGTCTCACATGTTTCATCCTATCATGTTGTACATGATTTTTTACAATATTAAGAGTGGACATATTGTCACATATTATCTACACACCAGCTACTAGAATCTTCAAATCCTTTATTACTCTTTGAACCCAAATTGCCTCACACACTTGATCTATGGCTTCATATTCAGCTTCTGCATTATTTCTTGCTACCATAGACTGTTTCTTCTCTAAGTTACCAAATTACCCCACAACTTAGTATAGAAACCTTTTGTTGACTTTCCATCCAATGCATCTCCTCTCTAGTCTGCATCCACAAATACTTCTAGACTTCTAGATTGGTTTTTTTTGAACAAAATCCCTTTACTTGGAGCTCCTTTCAAATATCAAAGAATGTGATTTACTCCATTTAGGTGATGTTTTGTTGGTGAGTGCATTGCCTGACTTACTAAACTTATGGCATAAGCAAGGTTAGGCCATGTAAGTGAAAGGTAGATCAATCTTCCCACTAGTCGTTGATTCTGTCCTTGATCAATGGGGGAATCATTCTCAGGTGCACTAGTCTTCCAATTCTGAGGCAAAGGCGTATCAACTAGTCTACATTCTAGTTTTCCTGTTTCTTGTAGTAAATCAATGATATGTTTTTTTTGATTAATGAAGATTCCGTTTTATTTCTTGTCACCTGCATTCCCAAGAACATCTTCAAATCTTCTAGCTTTTTGATCTCAAACCTTCCTTTTATTTCTTTCTTTAGCCTTAGAATCTCAGTTTTGTTATTAACTGTAATTATCATGTTATCAACGTAAACAATTAGAATAAATTTTAATCCATTCTTACCAATTATGATAAAGAGTATATGTTTTGCTTAGCTTTGTGTATATCCCAAGTTATTCATTGTCTTGCTAAATTTCTTGAACCATGCACGAGGAGATTGTTTCAAGCCATACAATGATCTTTTTAGTTTGCACACTTTGCCTTTGATTTCTCCTAAAGTAAACCTGGGTGGAGGTCGTATATAGATCTCTTCCTCTAATTCTCCATTTAGGAAGGTATTTTTCACATCTAACTGATGTAATGGCCAATCTAATTAGTAGCTATAGACAAAATCACTCCAATTGAATTTAGTTTGGCCAATGGAGCAAACATCTCCTCATAATCTATTTCGTACATTTGTGTCTCTTTGTGCAATCAATCTTGCTCTGTACCGTGCAATACTTCCATCTGAATTATATTTTAGGTTAAAGATCCACTTACTTCCAACTAGTTTTTTTCTATTAGGAAGATCAACTATGTCCCACGTGTTGTTCTGGTAAAGTGCTCTCACCTCCTCCATTACAGCTTCCTTCCACTTTTGATTTGCCAATGCTTTGTGAATATTTCTTGGTATCCAGGCCTTATCTACTTAAGTGATAAAACGTGAAACTTTGGTGAGAGTTTGTTGTAATTTATATAACTAGAAATTGGATACCTAGCACATGTCCGTCTCCCCTTCCTCAAAGCAATAGGCAACTTAGTCCCTTCAAAAACAGCTCCGTCATCTCGTGAAGGAACACTGTTTCCCTGTTACACATATTCATCAACACAGGTGGTTATCTTAGATTGCAGACCTAGCTGATTCGGTTTGGATGATTGGTCCTGTTGAGGATATTTACCTCTCTTAGTGTAGACCTGAAGTGTTTGTGGTTCAAAAGTAGAATCTAAGAGATGTGGTTCTGCTATAGGTGTATTAGACTGGTCTTTTGGGGGGCTTTGCTGAATTGTTTCTGGAGTGGACTGGACTGACGCAACCTGTTCTGATCCTACAGGTTCAACAGGAGAACTCGGAGACTTAGGTTGACTTGAACTTGACTTTACTCAGCAGTGTAATAGACAATAGATGGAATGACTTTCCTCTTGGAAAACACCACTCACTCTCATTGTCTTGTGTCTCTTCTTGGAGTGAGGAGTTGTAATATGGTTTTTCTTAGAGAAAGTATTCGTTTGAAGTAACAAAGAACCAGAGGATGATACACTTTATAACCCTTTTTTGTAGAAGAGTATCCAACAAGCGCACACTTGAGAACTCTTTCTTCAAGTTTATGTTTATGTGGATGATTATCTAGTATGTATGTAGTGCATCCAAAAATCTTAGGTGGTAGGTTATTAAATACTTGATTCTCGGAATAGACACTCAATAACGTGCTTAAGGGTGTTTAGAAGTTAAGGACTTTGGATGGGAGAAGATTGATTAGGTAAGTTGATGCAACCACACACACACACACACACAACTATGTAGGTATCATACTTGTGAACATAATTGCTCGGGCTGTCTCCAAAAGGCATTTGTTTTTTCTCTTTGCTACTCCATTCTGTTGAGGAGTATAAACACAAGAACTTTGGTATATAATACCATTTTCACTTAAATAGTGCTCAAACTCAGTTAAGAGATATTCTCCTCCATTATCTATTTTGAGTATTTGAATGATTGTTAGAAACACATTACAAACAAATTTGTGGTATTGTTTAAACATATGGTAAATTTCGGACTTTTCTTTCACAAGATATACCTAACTCACCTAAGTATGGTTATCAATAAAAGTCACAAACTATTTGACCTGTATAAGTTAGAACATGAGAGGGACCCCAAATGTCACTATGGATTAAATGAAATGGTTTTGATGGAGTATATGATTGTACAGGATATGAACTTTTAGACAATTTAGACAAAATACACGATTTATAATGAAAATCACTAAACTCTTTATTCTTGAATAAGTGGGGATACAAATGCTTCATATACAAAAAAACTAGGGTACCCAAGGCGTTTGTGTTAGATCATGACATCTGATTTATTATTGGTAGAGACAAGTGATTTTCTAAAGGACTCATGACTCAGTCTAGACTCTATTAGACATATAATAGAGGCCACTAGATTCCTTAGTGCCACTTGTCCTCCCTGAACTTTGGTATTGTAAAATACACTAATTTTGTGAGAAAGTAATTTGGCAATTCAAATCCTTAGTATGTTTGCTCATTGATATCGGATTGTACTTGAGTTTTGGAACAAACAATACATTTTTCAATTTAAAATTTGAGATGATCACAGTTTCTTTCTCTTTAGCAGTAGTACTTTTTCTGTCTGCTACTATTACCCTACTATACTCATCACAAGGCTCTAATTTTTCAAAAACTTTAATGAGCTACACATGAGCTCCTATATCGATTATCTATGTATTTCTACATATTTGAGTTGAAGAGTTTAGGATTTTACTTTGCTGAGTCACAACTACAATATTATGCATTTCCATATTTTTACTACTGTCAGTATTCAATTGTGTTTGGCTAAGAATCTTTTGCAGCATTGCTACTTGTTTTGTAGTAAAATTCACACTTGTGGAAGGATTAGCGTTGGTCTCTTTCTCAGCAACTTGTGCTAGTTTAATATTTGTTGATGGAGGCCTTGTGTTTTGGAACCCTTTGTAGCGCCTAGTTTTCAAGTTTTCAAGCCCTCCATGCAATTTCCAGCAATCTGATTGAGTATGATTGGGCCTCTTGCAATAGCTGTACCGTAACCTCTCCTTTGCTGGCATGCCACTCACCATGCCTTTGTTTGTTGTCAATGCAAAGCTTGGAGTTGATTGATTAGGTGACATCATCACCATTCATCGGCTTTCTTCCCTTCTTATTTAGGCAAAAGCCTCCTTCAAGCTTGGAAAGGGCTATTTGCCCAACATTCTCTCACTGACTTCATCTAGCTCAGGGTTTAGCCTATGCAAAAAATGACAGACACAATCCTTTTCTAATAAGGAGTTATATTTCTGTCTATCTTCGATACACTTTCACTCAATCTCATAGAAAAGATCCATTTCTTGCCACAATTCAATCAGCGTGTTATAATACTCAACTGCATTCATACTCCCTTGAGTTGTAGTACGAATTTTCAACTGGAGCTCGAAAAGCTGGGACGTATTGGCTAAATCTGAATACACCTCTTGCATATTGTCCCGGATCTCCTTTGTTGTCTCGCAAAAAAGATAGGTTTGTCTAACCTTAGGCTCTATGGAATTAATGAGCCATGCCATAATCATGGAGTTTTTGGCTCCCCAAACTCCATATTCTTCTGAATTCTTCTCAATTGTTGGTGTTGATCTGGTTAGGTATCTAAGCTTTCCTTTCCATCGGATTACAAGCTTATTTGATTGAAACCATTCCCTAAAGTTCAATTCATTAAGCTTGTGCTTCATTATCTAAAAAGTATTTGGTTCTCTTGTTGTCAATTAAATATTTTTTGGCTGGTTGGTTGTCCTTAGTTCTCCTAGGGTTTCGAACTTGAACTTGGACCTAAGAGTCCCATCGGGTTGATCATTATTGCTACTCATCTTTCTGAGCAAACTGTCGATTAAGGATTGACTGTAGCTTTGATACCATGAAGAAGTTTTGAAGAAAAATTCTATTATTTTTTTATTCATTGCTGCAAAGCAATAAATAGACAATCTTCACTACAGTAGGATAACTAATGTATCCCTAAAAAATAGGAACTATAACTAATCTAACTTTATCACCTATATCAGCCAAAATATATGCTTTATCCTAAACTAAAAATAAAAACAACTAAACGACATCTAAACAACCAGAAGATAAACCAACTAAACAGGTGACAATTATAACCAATAACAGAAAAACAAATAATTAACTCTTCATGACATTTTTAATTTTTCTTCAATTATGATATCAATCTTTTTAAAGAATTTTAGGATATTAGAGGGGAAGAAGTAGCTTTGGCAGTGAACAATTTCTTTGCGATTGGTTCTCTTCTAAAATTAGTTAATTTGACAGCCTTGACCCTTGTTCCAAAGGTAGAGAACCTTAATTCCTTGGTAGATTACAGGCCTATAGCATTGTAATACCATTTACAAGGTTATATCAAAGATTCTTGTTGATAGACTAAAAAGATTATACCATTGTTGGTGGAATTAAGCAAACGACTAATTAAACGTAAGGACATAATTGATTATATTTTAGGGGCACTAGAGCTTCTTAATGGCTATCACAAGGCTTAAAGGCCTTTGATATGCTTTGAATGTGGATATGATTGTGTTCATTGGAAGTTTTTGAAGGAATTGCTATTGGCTTTAAATTTCCCACACTGGTATGTTAAGTGGGTGATGGTGATGGAATCAGAATGTGTCATAAACTAATAGCAATTGCCAAGCTATGAAGGATTGGTCAAGGGGATACTCTATCACCACACCTAGTAATGGAAGTTTTCTTCTGCTTATGAAAGAGGATGTGAATAAGGAAAGTTTAAATATGATTGGAAATGCAAAAAGGAGAAATTGACTCATGTATGTTTTGTGGATGACTCACATGTATATGCAAAGTCAGAAAAGGACATTGCTAGTGCTCTTAAATAAGCTCTCCTTGAGTTTAAATGCTTGTTAGGGTTGGAGGCAAACTTGACCAAAAGTAAAATATTTCTAAGTAGAATTAACCACCAACTAAAGGAGGCATTGGTTCATCGTTTGGGCTTCAAGGGTGTGCCATTAAATAAACACTATTGCAATAACTTAGTTAATAGGGTGGTTGGTAGAGTACAACATTGGTCAAGTAAGTTTCTCTCTTACTCAGGCTGCCCTTAGTTGATTAAGAGTGTCCTTTTCTCTCTTCAATTGTATTGGGCTTACATACCTAAGTGGGTTCTAGAAGAAATCACTATGACTTTCAATAGATTTTTATGGAGTGGAAATGATGAATATAAAGCTAAAGCAAAAGTAAGTTTAGAGGAGATTTGTAGATCTAAAGGAGAAAAAGGAGTGGGAGTTATTGATATTTTTGTTTGGAACAAGGTGGCTCAATTAAAACATATTTGGCATTTATGTAATAGTGATAGGATCTTGCATTTAGCATAGAAAAATAATAGTTTTATGGATAGAGAACAAATAGAATAACATGCTCTTCAGCTATGAAGAGCACAACCCCTCTATTAGGGTTTCCTTGATTACAAGGTATTTTTCCTAACTAACTAGTTAACTAACCTTAGATTCTACTATTTATAGGGCTGCCAAGGATATTACAAGTATCTCACTTATAGAAGTATCTAGAAATACTAATTAAAGGTTAAAGGCTAATAGGTATACTTGCAAAGCAGAACACATTAGAGCACAACATATAAATGCGAAACACATACAAAACTAACTACTCCCTGCTAAGTGTGGAACTTCTCTTATAAACTTGAGCCAATGGCTTATGAACTCTTAGACACGTCTCAAATGGTGACTTAGATGCTCTTTGGCCAAATTGGCCAAGATCATAGTCGTCAAAAGATAGAAATTTCCAGCATACTAGGGCTCCAAATGAAGCTTCTTAAACATGGAGAAAAATCTTGCAAGCTAGAACTCTAGCAAAATCTTTACTCAATGGGAAGTTGGAAATGCGTTGTAGAGATGCCCTTGGTATGATGATTGGCAACCCTAAAGGCCCCATAGTTGAGTGGTTGGGAGAAAGAAGTATCTATTCTAGTTGGTGGTCAAAGGAAACTTGCTTGTGCTCTCTAATAAATGAGAATGGTGGGGTTTGGTAGGATGGAGGGATATGGGAATTGATCAAATTCGACTGGTAAATGTTAAAATTTCAAATACACAGAAGGAGGATGGATTGGGGAGGCAACACCCTTCAAAGGTGCTATCTAAACACTAGTTACAATTTTTTTGAAGGAAGTGGATTGAGGGTCCCCTAGTGCAACTTAACATGGTTCAAGTCTCAAGTTCCTAGACATGTTTTTTTTTTTTTACCTGGCTAATTGCAAGACAGACTCTACACAATGGATAAATTAAAAGAATGGCATTGTAAACGCTAACACTTGTGACCTATGTAATGCTGATGAAGAGAACCATAACCACCTATTTTGTAAATGTGCTTTTGCCAAAGAACTTTAGATATGGGTATGGAATTTTCTTGGATGACCACTGCATTCTGCATTCTAGAGTGGTCACTAATTACCACAAATCCTATGTCGAGACCTTAGGAACATGTTTGTGAATTCCATGGAGAAAGGTCACTTCAATGGTGCTTTACCACTTATGGAAGGAAAGGAATCATGTAAGAGTTGGGAAACCCGCTTTGTGATTTGGTGGTTATAGCTAGAAGAATTAGATCATGTATTAAATCTATCTTAGAGTTTTTTTTTGGGGGTAAGATTCGGTATGTTTCATTTAGAAATGTACATGGGAGATGTACAAATAAGAGCACTCAATGATACCTACACAATCAAACTATGTATCAAAAGAACAAAAGGATACTTGGTTTGATTACATGGCCATACAAATCTAAAGTGCTCATAAATATCAAAACATACAGTAAAAAAATTCAAAATAGATTCCAAAGAGTTTGGTGCTTCTCCCACTTGTCTACTATTTCTTTCTTTCCATAAGTAATAGCTCCCAGCTGCAAAAGATTGCTTGTGTGTAGCCTTCATAGAAGTAACAACAGGGGAAGCCAGAGTGTGATAGGCAAGAAGAAGCTGACGGCCTATGTTGCCTCCAGATAGTAGCATCTTTAAGTTTATTTTAGAGTTGCTTCTTTAGAGTTGTTTAGCCCATATATCCGGTTTGATTTATTTTCTGTTTTGTTTGGCTACATGTTAAAGGCCATAGAGTTTTCTAGATAGATCTTTGTGCAGTCTAACTTCATGGTAGGATAGCAAGTGAATTCACATGCAGGGGCAATACTCCTTATCAATGAAAAATCCAGAAGAGAAATCTCAAATATATCCCCCAAAAAAAAAAAAAGGTTGGGTAGTGCCAAAACAAGTGCTTCTGCCATTGCTTGTTTTAACTCTTCAAAAGCTCTTTCTGACAGCTCTGACTGCTTGAATCCATTTTTATTCAGCATTTGGGTTTGTGGCTCTGCTATATGTCCATAATCCTAGACAAACCTTTGATAGTGCTCCTTATGTTGAAACAGATTGCACATCAAAGGAAGCCTTGAAAAGCTTGTTAAGTAAAAGTATATTTAGTTTAACATTTAATTATTTGGTCTATATTATATTTTTGTCTTGATCTCTTTATGACTTCCCAACACTATGCTCCAATTATGCTGTAGGGAGTGGGTCCTATTCTAGTTCGCATTTAGTGTCGTAGCTGGACCACAATTTATGGATTTGACTTTGTAAGTGAAGTTGCCAGTGCTAGGTTATATATACCCACTTCCGTTGGTGAAGGCAAAGAACTGCATAACTTTTCAATATTAAGAATTCTTTTGGTGAGAACTAGCTTACTTGGTACTGGGAATAAGAAGCCTTTGTGTTCAAGGAATCACCTTTCTAATGGACTGACATATTTTCAATGATAGTGATGCATTTCAACTGTCTCTTCAAAAACTAGTTGGTTAATCAGTTCAGTGTCTTCAATGCTCCCCTGAAAAATTTTGCAATTTAAATTTACATCTTGGTCCTGCAGAGAAGAGGATTCTTTTTTCTTTTTTGCTGGGTTTTCTAATTATGCAAATCTCATTTTAAATTTGCATAACAACATGAGGTGCTATTTTGAGCTTTTCATGTTTATGTTTTACTTATTTTGCAATTTTTTGGCAAATGTGATGGGGATTGCATTTCTTGCTCTCAGATATGTCTTGAGATGTTGTACTTTGCAAACTATTCTGGTGACGCTGACAATAGCATTGTTAGAGAAACTTGGGCAAAACTTATCGATCAAGCTATTTCTCGTGGTGGCATTGCTGAAGCCTGTTCTGTACTCAAGAGAGTTGGTTCTCATGCATATCCGGGCGATGGAACTGTTTTACCTTTGGATACTCTATGTATTCACCTTGAGAAGGCAGCATTGGTTTGTTTTCTTAATTAAATGAGCAACGTTTCAAATTACATACAAACAAATGTCTGGATAATGTCTTGCCCGTAAAGTTTCTTACTTGCTGCCTTGTGGCTTTTTTCTTGTGTTCTCTTTACATAGGAGAGGTCGAATGCTGGCATTGAATTTGTTGGGCATGAAGATGTTGCAAGGGCACTAATTGCTGCTTGCAAGGGTGCCAGTGAACCTGTTTTGAATGCTTATGATCAACTGTTATCAAACGGAGCAATATTACCGCCACCTAACCTGCGGTTGAGCCTTCTCCGGTCAGTGCTAGCAGTTCTTCGTGAGTGGGCAGTATCTGCATTTGCACAGAGAATGAATACGAGTGTTGTTGGAGCTTCTTTAATTTTAGGAGGATATTCACTGGACCAAACAGCAATAGTTAACCAAGGGGTACGAGACAAGATCACTGGTGCTGCAAACCGGTAAATTTCTTTATTTTTCTCCCTCGTGTCTGTTCTCTTTTCCGAATATGACTTTGTTGTAAAATAAAAGTAAGTGCAGGCAAAAGAAAAAAATAACCAGCCCAGGGAATATTTATCCCTAAGATTCCACTAACTCCCCGACTCCAACCCCCATGCAAGAACACGCAGACCCCATTAAAAAAAAAAAGTCTGCCTTATGATTTTGGTCTCTCTCTCTCTCTCTCTCTCTTTTAAATCCCCTCCATCTCCATAAGAGAACGATAATTTTTTTGGATAATGTCAGTCATTGTATTAATAAAGAAAAAAAGATCCAGCTAGGATATACAAGAAAAGCCAAGTTTGTTATCCACATTTTATAAAAAATAAAAGAATATGGATAATGAACTTGATTAGCACTATAAGCTCATAACTGTACATTTATGTAAGACAACATAACCCTAGATAAATTAGCTGCTGGAGTAGGAGCGCCTCCTGTTTGTTTGGAGTTTCTTTCCTTCCAAATGAGAGATAGAACATGACTGATGGAATCCTTCTCCTTTTTGGTAACCGTAGCTTTTTGAAGTTATCCACAAAAGAGGGCATAGAGCTTGCTAAGAGATAGTTGGTCTATGAAGGGAAAAGTTGACGTTGGATTTTTGTCCAAATGTACCTTGCAAATTCGCACATGATAAAAGGATGCTGGTGGTTTTCTTCCTCTGTTGCACAAAGGTAATGGCGATTTTGAGATAGATACCTCATTGAAGTAACTTGTCTTCAGTTAAAAGTCTTGCCCACCTTTTAGCTTAGAGGATTTTGTGCCAAGACTAAGAGCTTTGTGCTAGATTTGGGATGGACAAAAAATTTCTACCCTATAAGATTTTGTCCCTTACCTAACTTGGCCATAGGTCGTTAGGGTCAACGTTCAAATGCCAAATGTGTTTTAATTGGATCATCTTATTCCATAGAGTAATGTCTATAATTCCTAAGTCAACCTCACTCTTTGTAAAACATAATTCATCCTAAGAAACCTTAGCTCTAGCTTTGGTCTCATTTGTTCCATTCCATAAGAATCGTATCATCTTCGTTTTTAGTTTTTTTAGGATATTTTTTTGAGAGGATGAAAATGGATGCTCGGTAGACTTGTAAAGAGAAGAGAACACTCTTGACTAATTGAGCTTGACCAAACATAAGATAAATATTTAGTAAACTAGTTGTTAATCCTAGCAGCGAACCTTTCTATGAAGATGTAGCAGTGTGCTTGGTTGATCCTTATTGAAACGAGAGGAACTCTTAAGTATTTTACTGGTAGCTGACCTTCATTGAACTCAGTGATTGACAAAATCTGAGATTTAATTGTTGGATTAACTTTACTAAAGTATGCATTGCTTTTGAATGCGCTGGCTTAGAGACTTGAGAGGATTGCAAAGGACTATAAACATTGATTAATCAAAGTAACTAAGGTCAAATCACCCCTAAAGATGATTAAGCTTTCCTTTTCTACAATGTCAGCAGTGTTTAAATCCTTGATTGGTGCTCACTTTCTGTAGGAGACTTGATAAGATTTCTATAGTTAGAACAAATAGATAAGGGAAAATTGGATTCCTTTGTCTTAATCCTTGATTGCCGAGCAAAGTAGTATGCTAATTTTCCTTTTAAATAGATAGAAAATCTTGGGAAAGATACACGTCATGACCCAACGAACAAAAATGGGAGGAAAATTTAGAGTATATAAGAGGTGCTCTAAAAAAACCCAATTTACGTGGTTATAAGCTTTTATTAGGTCAATCTTTATAGCACATCTAGCACCATGAGCTTCCTTATGGTACTTACTAATTAGTTCTTGTGCTACAAGATGTTGTTAACAATCCTTCTTCCTTTAGTGAATGTGGATACTCTAGTGCGCCTAAATTAAGATAGAATCTCATGGAGATATTAGAATATTATTTCTTATTGAGCTCCCTCAATTCCTTCTTTAATAACTTAAATTTGGAGACCACTCTAAATATGGGTGTGCCTTTCACTCTTTATTCCAAATCCATTCAACCAAAGGGAGAAATAGGAGGTCTTTCCTCTAGAAGTCAAAAATTTAAAAGGAGTGTTTCTTTTCTATGCTTGTTGGTGTAGATGAGCTATAATTACTATGATAAAAAATTCAAGGGTACGTACCATGGCTTCAAAGTTCAAGAAAGCATGTAGCCAATCCAAGTTAATAAAAAATTTATCTAGCCATGTCAAGAAGAGGTTAGATGGACTATTATTCATCCATGTATGAAGGGGGCCTTTAGTCTTCGCCTCTTCTAATTCCGCTTCTACACAAAACTTGTTGAAACGATCCATACTTGGTGTAATCACTTCATTTCCCCCAATTTTCTCCTCTATATTCCAACATTAGTTGAAACCTCTTCCTAGAAGCCAAGGATCTTGGATTGAGGCTTTGATGAGGAGAAAGTTTGACCATAGAGCTTCCCTTTTGAGTAAGAGTTTACATTGTATACACAAGTGAGCCAAAAGTATATATCTTTCCTTACTAGCTGACATTGACAATGCATGAACTGCCTATTCAAAGAGGAGACCCTTACTCTCCAGACAGTAGGGTTCTAAGTCACCCAAACTCGTCCACTTGGATGATGTTCTAAGTTTCAAGTCTGAAAGGTTTTAGCCCAAACCGAAGGTGCTTTACTAGACTTCATTTTTGTTTCTACTAGACCTAGCATAGAGATATGGTTCGCGTCACAAAATCTTCTTAGCGTTTTTGCTTAAAATGTGTAGGAGAACATCAAGTAAGGCATAGATTTATAATCTAACAAAATAAGCTATCTACATAATTTATCTAATCAAATGAAATTCACAATGAGTAAAATTCTTGAAGAATCTCTTGCTGCCTTAGCCAAATAATCCACTTCTCGATTGCCTCTCTATATGTAGGAGTTATTGTCACATTGATGGTTTCCATCAATATTTGGATTTTCTTGACAATATAATAGATATCCCATCTTGACTTGCACAAACCTTTCTTCCATGAATAAGTGATAATTGGGTCTACATGAATGTCTATATTTGCAAATGGCTGTTGTTCACACATCTTGTGGCCTAAATTCAATGCTGTCAATTTAACTATTTCAATTGGAAGCTGATCAATCTTAGTGCCATGCTCAAACATAACTCAACCAAATTTATCCCTTAGTATTCCACCTATTGCAGCTGCAATTGAATTGTGTACTGCATTTATGCTTCCCTGTTAAGCTTAAAATGACCAGTGGAGGCGACCATCATACTAATTGCAGCTTTCTTTTTTGCTGTATAAACTTGAACGAAAGCTCTCCCATCTGCATGTTCACGTGATTCTTCCTTGGAAATGCTGCAGTAGCTTGCACATCTTCACTCCAAATTCTGCTTGAAGGAGAATGGATAAAAAGATTGTCTTCATGCTTGCTCGGTTCCTCATTTTCCATAAATTCCATATGAGTGTCACCAAAATTGTGGATTGCAAGTCATCTTTTTCGGTTTTTCACCTTGGCTGACCACCAAAGAAGTAGCTGATGGAAGACAATGAAGTCTCTCAACAATGGCATATTAAACACTAATGCGGCCTTCATCTGTACATAATTCATGATTTTATACTCAAAAGAGACGATGGTTTATTAAGCCTCTTCCTTTCTTGCATATCCAACACCTTGAGCGCAAATTAAGTTCTCTTTTTGTAAATTCTCATTAATAGCAATTGAGTGGTGCTCCATAAAAATATAGGCAAAATCTGATTACTCCAACACCATCAAAATTTGTTTGATGCTTGTTCTTGATCCCTCAACTACTGCCATGTATTTTTTGCTGACAAAGTTATCCATGGAAGTTGATTTCTGCATAACTCTATCCTTGATAGAAAGGTCTAATAGGAATGTCGTGCATTTAAATAACCTTTGAAAGTTGAAATACTATCGTCAAATCTAAGCTGCTTAACAATTTTATTTATCTAACAAAGGCTTTGATAAAATTATCATATGTAATCCTTTCAACTTAATTGACTTTGTTAATCTTCTTATGGATCTTTTGTTTCCTACTAATCTTATACTCCAACAGAAAAAATCATTGAGACAAATTGTTTCAAGTAACACTATTTTGAATTGAACTTTGAGACAATTTTCTGCGAATAGGATCTTTCAACTTTTTTTTTAAGGTATTCTTCTTGGAGAAACCATAATCTAAGTATTGGCATATTTCAGATCACTGTACACCTTGAGATCTTTCTCTGCAGAAGATAATGATTGTTTCATTATACACCGTAATAATTCAGATCTAGAAGAATCTAAGATTTAGCACCTGAGCTTAAAGCTTTAGGGTAGTCGGAATTCACGAGCCCTTTGCTCAATTTCCCAAATATGTCTAATAGTTTGATCCCTTTTCTTATTGACCTCACCTCCTATATCTCAAGGATCTTTCAACTTTTTTTCAAGGTATTCTTCTTGGAGAAACCATAATCTAAGTATTGGTGTATTCCAGATCATTGTATACCTTGAGATCTTCCTTTGCAGAAGATAATGATTGTTTCATCATATACTGCGATAATTCAGATCTAAAAGAATCTAAGATTTAGTACTTGAGCTTAGAGCCTCAGAGTAGTCGGAATTCACAAGCCCATCGCTTAATTTTCCAAATATGTTTAATATTTCGATCCCTTTTCTTACTGACCTCACCTCCTATATATACTTTAATCTAATTACTAACTAATTGATGTAACTAACATATGTACATGTGTAACAAGTTCTTTCAACAACTATTATGTCTCTACTTCTCTACCTATATATACAGTGAATTGGATGAGTTGCTCTCGAGATCTTATCAATGCCGCTCTCCCCAAAATGGTCCTTGTCTTCAAGGACAAATTTAGGAAATTAAAGTTCAAAAGCAGCCTTATCAACCTAAGTAGCTTCTATAGAGGATTGTCCCTCTTATTGTACTATTACTTGCGGAATTTCCTTGTTGTCCTTGACCAAGAAACATCGTCCTAAAATACTAACTGGTTGCTGTGGTTGGTGTTCTGCATAGTAATCTTTAGCCATATGAAAATCAGTAGGCAAATCATTCAAAGTCGAAAACGTTCTAAAAGATTTCCTCAATAAGGAGACATGGAAGATCGGATGTGCTTTACAACCACGGAGAAGTTGAAGTTTGTAAGCTATATTCCCCATCCTTTCTAAGATTTGATACGGCTCAAAATATCTTGGAGATAGTTTAGTACTTGTTTTTGTGTTCAATCCTTTTTGTAAAAACCCTCTAACCTGTAAGAATACCCAATTTCCTACATTAAACTTCACGTCTCCTATGTTTATTTGCCTGTACACAATTGCTAAGTTGAGCCTTTGTAAGATTGGCTTGTAGCTGTTGTAAGACTTCATAACTTTATAGAACAACTCTATCATTAGCAATCTAAGAGGTTACTTGAAAAACCGCTTGATCAATGAGGGCTTGCACAACTGCATTTCTATCAAACCCCTTCTAATATGAGGATTATCTATTCTTCCTAATTTTGTGATGGTAGGCTCCTCAGCTGCAATCTAATTAATATTCACATTGTCTTTAAATTCTCTACTATCACATTTTTGATTAGAGGCTCCTCTCCGTTAAGACATAGTAGTTAAGTTCACCTTTGTTTGATTCACCAAAGGCTTGTTTCAATTGTAAGTCCCTGTAATATTCTGCCACCTTCTTATAAGTAGAATTACTATGATCAGCTATAGTTTTAACCTTATTTGACACATTAGCTTTATAATGAGGTAACATTCCCTTAACCTTATATTTAGCCTTAAAGGTTTCACAATTAAGAATGATCTTACTTTTGCGTTTCTTATCATTGAATAATAGCATTAGATTCTTAATCACACCCATTAGACCAATTTAAAGCAATGATCACGATATTTTGAAATATTTTCAAATATGACTAATCGAAAGTATTCCTTTTTCTTACTATAACTTTGCAAATTAGTTGAAATATCAATCTCCACCAACATTCTAGCCATAGAAGGGTACTCTAATGGTGACGTTGCTTAATTAACATGAAGAGGGTTAACAAAGACAAAATCTATTTAAATAGAATCACCTTTTTAAATAAATGCAACTTGAGACCTAGTCAAGCCTACCAAATTGGAACAATTGGACATTCGATGTTTGAATTAAAGTTCTTTGTCTAGTTCAATAATCTCATTGAAAACTTTTTAGTTGTCTAATTGGTTGTTTTTAGATTCTTGCTTAGTCCTCTAATGAAAATTTGATCAATACATGTTAATCCTCAAGTAGCCCTACTTATGATGCACCTTTAATTGTAGGGATGTGAAAAAAGCCTTAATATGAACCATGGAAGGCTTATCCTTAGAAAGCTTACCTACTAATGCTAATCTCAAAGAGAAAGCTGAAAAAACTCTCTATGGTAGAAAGAAGTATTGCAGGCTTGCCTTTGAAGGTAAAAGGAGGTTTGAGGACAAAATCGCGATGATCTTAACATCTCGAAATAAGAAAGCAAAACTTTGATTATATAGCCTAAGGGATGAATCAACATCTGATGATGATTTAATTTCTTGAAAGAGTGGTTGAGATCCTTGCATAAGCTTTAAATGCTTGCAAAATGGATCATTGGTAAGCAAAGAAGGTTAGGAGTTATCTGATATGGCTACTTTGACACAACGAATGCTAAGAGTTAGAGTGAAAATGTAGACATATTACCCATTGGCCTTATCCTCTATTTATAGAAATAAGGCCGAGCCATAGTAGGAAAGTAAATTTGAGCATGAAGACATGCTTCAGATTTATGGGAGTTGGCTGGATACAATTGTCAACTTCCATTTCTACTAACTATTCCTGCACAACTTGATTGGAGCTTCATGGGTTGGGCTAAGCCGACCTAGACCTGGAGGCTTGAGTTTATAGGGACTTGAAGATCTTTTTCTAACTAGGTTTGAATAAGTGCCAATGTCTCGTGGGAGGTTGGTAAGGCTTTGCTGTGACTAGGATTATTTTTATGGAAGTTGTTCGAGTTGCTAAGAGCTCAGCTTGGAGAAGTAGGTAGGAATGGGCTTATAGAGCTCGGTTGACTTGAACATGTTAGTATGTGCTTGGGGACTTATGTCTAAAATCACCTATCAATAGATGCCAAAGCTCCTATTAGCAGGTTGCTGGAGGTGTCATGCATTTGGAGATGATTCTTTCGAAAAATGTATTGAAATATCATACTTTGATATTTTCTCTGTGTAGACTAGATAGTAATTGGTGAAAATTAGGAAAAAAGCTTTTTTGATAGATGAACATGGTTTATACTGCTAGTCTTCAACCTTGCTTTGTCATCACTAGTATTCCTCTAGCAACAATGGTGTGAGATTTGACCTTCCCGGAGCTAATTTCTCCAAGCTAGTACGTCTGTATGCCAGTCATTTTCAATGGCCAGTAACTTTCCTAGTTTTTTGTTGTCTGAATGGCCAAATGAGATTCCCCCGAATAGTGAATATATCTTGGCCAATGGATGAAAGCCAAACCCAACCAGGGGAAGTGGAGGTGGTTCTTTTGAAGAAGTGGCAACCTGTTCCATAAGTAAAAATGTTGCCTATAAATTATTCCTTATTCATATACATTTTGATGATGGAGACTTCTTTTGTTTGTGGAAACAGGTATATGACTGAGGTTAGGAGGTTGCCCCTTTCACAGAGTCAGACAGAAGCAGTTTATCAAGGTTTTCGAGAACTTGAAGAGTCTCTCCCAAGTCCTTTTTCCTTTGACCGATTTTGATTGTAGTCCTATTTAATCTTTATGAGAATTGTTTGATAAGAGCAATATATCTATGAAGATGGCCAGAGATGGCCTTTTTTTTTTTGTTTTTTTTCCTATTCATGCTCAGATCTTCTTCTTTTTGGTATCTGTATTCCTGCCAAGGATCTTAGTAATCTTGAAACGCTGCTGGGAAAATGTTGAAACGCCTTGTGCCGAAGCTTTGCTCTGTCAACTACAGCAGGTGGAAAAATATGTTACTGGAGAGCATTTTCACACCACAAATACACGCAGGGCACATGGGCACACGCTTACTGGTGCAAAAGCATTTTTTGCATCACAAACATCTGTGGAACACACAATTCACAAAGCACATCGCTGACATTACCTGTGCACAAACCTACGACACCAGCACCTTAAACTCGCGCACGGCAGACAGCACCAACCCAAACACACGACCAACCTAAAAACAGGCAAATGACACAATTATGGAACACATGGATGTAAACGCACAGAGACACAGACACAAACAGGCCTAAACTCATGAACAACAAACACCATGAACGCACACACAGGCATGCAGATCCAAACACATGCTCTCACAGCAGGCAGCACCAACAATCTGAACACCTTTAGCGTCACAAACACAGACACAATAAGCACCTACCTAAAATGCATACGCAGTGCTGACACATAATATAAGTACAGCCTAAAAACAGACGAAACACACACCCCTAGACATGCGTACTCAACAGGAACACAAGTAACATAGATAAAACATGGACATGACATGCATAAATCTATCACATCCATAGATAAGCATACCTGGGCACATGGACAGGATACATACAAAGCTCACAAACTATGGTAGGTTTACACCCTTACACACCATCAGCCGTTGCCGAATAAACAAGGCCCCCACGTTACTTTGCTGCAAAGACATTATGATGTTGCCTGAAACTTATCCGTCACCTTGCGTATTTTACGGTGGACAAAGACTACTGAATACACAAAGAGACATAATCCTACTAGAACACAGAGTATTTCGCATTGCACATGAGACATAATACCGCTAGTGCTGCAGGCAATAATGGTATTATACACTGCCTCCTACAATCAGTGCTTCATCATCTATAAACTGCAACATTAAATGGACAACGAACCTACCATGCTGTCCACCTATATTTTAGCATCCCCGCTCTAATGGAGCTGCTGTCACCAGGGGGCTCGAAATACCAAGTCATCGGCGTATAGTGTGCATGACCATAGCTTGTCATTGCGGTCGCTGTTGAATGTCTACTTCTCTATTTGGGCTTCTTGCTAATGTCTTCCCTTCCGTCCATGACTACCATGATCGGAGTGACCAATGCATGCTAGCCACTCGGTGTGCATCTTCTTAAAAAGCACGATAGTAAGGAGATATGAGCAGAACATAAAGGGGAAATAAAATAAAATAAATAATTTTTTTTTAATTTTTCAAATAAAATCCACCGATTTTTGCCTTTGATGTTGAAGTTGACTTCGCCATAATGTCTCCTTAGTGGTATTGGAATCACATGACTTGGAGCTGTGACTAATAGAAGCGAGTTTGCCTCAACACTTTACCTATTTACTTTGGACTCATTGTGTTTGGATTTATTGGCTAATATGAGCATTCATTTCGAGATTTTTTAGGATAGTTTGGTTATCACATATTGTTGGGAAGAATAGACGCATGAATTTCGACCTTACCAATGTTCCCTGCCTCAGTGGAGAGATAATATGAAGGGAATTCAATGATCTATTAGGCCAATTACTAGAGTAAGAGCCAAGGATAATCTAATCTGGATCTAAGGATCTTGTTCAACTCTATGATAGAAGAAGACCATGCTTTTTCGGAAATCTATGCAATTTATGTGATGTTATCGGGAAATACTAGTTTATTCTAAGAATAGAAAACAAGGAAAAGTCTGCTAATTCTATTGTATCGTTGGGGTGTACGAGAGACACCATATATCAATGTCAATTAAACGCATCAGGACCACACCAGACCTTCAAGTCTTTCAGATGAAGTGGTTATCCATTTAATAGGTTAAGTTTTATTTCAATACATTCGAACCATTAAATCAATTGGATGAAATCCCCCTAGAGTGAAATTCTACACGTAATGTCTAATGCCATTCTCATTGTAATTTTTTTGTCCAATTTTTGACACCTAATTGAGTCGAGAAATAGGTATATTTGCCCTTTCGAAGCAAACTATTTCCTAAAAACTGATCGTTGTCAAAATAATTTTTGAAGTACTGTAGCTAAATCGCATTTTGTTGATATGATTTAGCTTTTTACATCACATAGCGGGCACGTAGGTTTTTATTGTAAAAAAATTGCAATTTTGTTATGCGATTTTGAAATCAATCGCATTATACAAATGCGATTTTAAACCTAAGCCCCCGCCCCCACACCCACCCACCCACCCCCACCTCCAACAGTGGCCGAGCCAAGTTGCCGTGAACATACTGAGCTTTAATAGTAGTTCTTAAGGCCAACGGTGGCTCAACTCGGCTACAAAACAGTTAAAGCCCGAGCAACTTCAAATTAGTCTCGAGTTAAATTTGATAGGGTCTAAGCTTGGTACATGAAATCGAGCATTATCTAATCCAATGAGTAGCTATCCTCACTTCAGACAGCCATGTGAATTGGTGGCACTAAGCTCATCAAGCTTTAATCGAACCTAGTTGTTTGAGCATTTTATGAGCTTAGTTCAATTGCATAGTGTTGCAAGTCAATGGGAGGAGGTTTGTTCGAGAAGAAAATGCCTAAATCACATTTCGATTTTGAAAGCGCGTTTTCTAAATGTGATTCCTAAATTATATTATTAAAATGTGTTTTTTTCGTAATTTCATCTCCCCATCATGCCATGTGCATGGTTATGAGAAAAAAATGAAATTGCATTCTTAAAACGTAAAATTATGTTGAGTGTGATCTCTTTTTAGGAAATAGCTTGCTTTGAAGGGAAACACACCTATTTCTCTAATTGTGTCACTCAGATGAAGTAGCATGGTGCGAAAGCTTGAAATTTCTATCTAAATTTGTTCAAATGACAATTCTTCCCATTTGAACGAATTCCCGTATGTTGATTAGATGCTTTGAGTCATTGTTCAAACCAAGTTTTATACTTTTGGCAGCTTTACATTTAAATTTATTTTAATTGTGATTATGTGGCTAGTGACCCAAAATCAACCTAATAAAAGGGTTTGTTCTGATATTATGAACATAGTTCACTTTTGAAATAAACGCTTGATTGAGTCTTACCGTTCCATCTTTCTTCTTATCAATCTATTGATTGTAACGAATATGAGTGATCTTGATTCACGCGTCATGTCATTTCGAAAGCGTACTGGTTTTATTCTCATATTACTGCACATCCTTTTTAATTTGAAAATATAGATTTAATATCATTTGATTTATTATTCGAATCTTGATCCTAAATACATATGATAACTTGCCAAGTAGGCATCCCACTTTTGATATTTTATATAAGAGAATAGGTTAGGACTGTTATTTGGTATCTAACATGCTAACTCGGACATGAAATGGCATGATTGCAAGCAAGTTTGAGTAAGCAAAACTTGATAAGACTTCCTTTGCAAATGTTCATCTCCTTTTTTTTTTTTCATACGTAATTTTGGCTTGCAGTAGTTGTAGTGCGCCTGGGAAGTCCCAGTTGCACGTATAATTGTACGAAATGTTTATAAAAAATTTTCAACTTTATTGGTTTAGCAGGCTTACCTGGATTGTCATGTGGTGGTCCTATACATCGTTTTCCAAAACTTCTTCAACTTTCCTCCTTTTCCGCAGAGTCATCTTGGGCACCCGCCACTATGTGCTTGAACCCAGGTGGAGGACTGTTGATTACATCATCTGCTCTATCACGAGTGAAGTCGTGGAACTGTTCACCCTGAAGGACTTTTCCTTTGCTACCTTCCCCCAAAACTTACTTCTTATTGGAGGATAATTAAATAATAAAGATATGAGAATGAGAAATTAAAAAAAAAAATCACTATTGGTATCGATTATAATTAAATCTCCCGGATTACATTTAAATATAGACAAGCAATAGTAAAAAGGTTTGGTGGAAGCTGGTGACATCTTTTCTGGAATTGTTGACAGTCTCCCATCTTATTTCAAAGTAAATTAACCCCGATTAAAGTAAAATGTGCCGACATATATTAAGACCTTTCCCAAAGTAGCTATTGCTCAGTAGTAAGTGCCCATTCACGATACAAAAATTTTGACTTTAGTAGTTTTGTATATTCAAACTTTGAATAATATTTACATAATATTATTACATTTTATTTGAAACATTCCATATATATACATATATATTTATACTTTCAGACAAATTATTATGTAGCATTGTAACATTATACATATATACATATATATATATTAGTATTACATTTTATATAGTACTATAACACAATATTTATATGGTATTATGACATTATATTTGTAACGTTATATGTAGAAGGACCAATGTGCGTGTATACATATACATACATATATATATATATATATATATATCAAATGTTGTATACAAAGAGCATTGCTAATACTAACTACTACACAATATTATAACATGATATATATACACATATATATACATAAATTATAAAGTTATACATATATAACTATGGCATTATATATAGAATACTATAATGTTATATTTACTATATATAATTATGACACTATATATAGAATACTATAACATTATATTCGTAAATTATATATATATATATATATAATATGCTGAATGTATATCTAGTTGTTATTTCTATTATTTGAAAATCTATGTATATATATATTATATGTAATATATTATTAAACATACAATTGAATACTATACATAGAAAATATAGAATACTATAACATTGTATTTATTTTATTTGGTATTCTAACATTATACTTGTAACATTATATATAGATATATAGTTTGTTGAATATACATGTAGGTATTTTTCGTTTTCTTTTTTTTTTTTTTGGCCAGAAGGTATTTTCGTTATTTATGTATATGCATACTTAAATATTATATATTATTATAATATTAAATATTAAATAATTACTATACATAGAATATAAAGGGAAAAGGAAAAAAATTGCTTTTTTTTAAAAAAAATCCAAAAATAGACAAATTAAGGTAACATAGATTGTAATCATAGACTAGCAATTGTAACTAGAATAACAAAATTAGGACAATAGAACAAACTATATAACTACCTAAACAAGTTACTCTCAGATTTGTTGGGGGATCATTATAAAGTGTATAAAAAGCAAAGAAAAAAAATAAGAAAGGTACTTCAGAGTCAAACTTGGTGCCTTAATGCATTAGAGCTCCAGTTCTGCTCAAAAGGACTACCAACTCACCTTACAAACACATAAAGAGATCTTGGTTAGTCATCAAACAATAAGAAATAATAAGATCGACATACAAAAAATCCAAATAGACAAATTAAGGTTTTGCTGTACGAAGATTGTCATATCTACGAAAGAGAGGTAAAGAGAGGGAACAAGGTATTTTTATAGTCCTTCGAGAAGGTTTTCTTTTAGGGTTTCTCTTCAGTAAGTAGAGGGTGCATTTAGTGGATAGGAAGTGGGTTAGGCTTTAGAAGTGGACTGGCTAACATTTTGGTGCTCTTGTCATCATCATTTATGGTAAGATCAAAGAATAGCAATTGGTCATCTAACATTGAATCTTTGCGAGCTATAGTACCTTCATTAGTTGAATTGATGAAAGTTGTGCAATTGCAAATGCAAGAATCATTTTGGTTGAATGTACAAGTGCTAGAATCTGTACAACACATGATTACTATCTTATAAGATTTTGTGCAAAAAATTCATGACAAAGTTGACAATTTAAGCAAGAATGTGGCAACAAGTGAAGAACACCATAATAACTCATTACAACCTATAATGGAAACTCACAATTTTCAATCTATGAATCCTGTAGACATATTGTTGAAGGGAATCAAATTGGATATTCTAAAGTTTTGAGGATTTAATCCTATTGGGTAGATTTTCAAGATTGAGAAGTTCTTTAATTTTCATAAGGTGCCTGATGAACAAAAACTTACAACATCTCTTATAATGGAAGAAGAGGCTTTGCAGTGATTCTAATGGATGGAATGCAATAACTTGCTTACTACATGGCCAAATTTTCTTAAAAACCTTGAATTGAGATTTGGTCCTTTAGAATATGATAACATACAAGGTGAACATTTTAAAAAATTGTGCAAGTTACTATAGTTGCTAAATATCATGCTCAATTAAAGCACTTTTAAATCAAGTAATGGGCTTATCAGATAGTTTTCTTGCAGGTTGCTTTATGTCCAGACTCAAAATGAATATTAGAAGAGAGGTTTTGGTAAACAGACTTAAAATATGAAGGCAAGTTTTTTTTTTTTTTAGCCAAGATTTATCAATCTAAATTTTCAGATTCTTTTTCCTACTAAAACCCCCTTAACCCATCTATTTGTAACAATCCTTAGTATACAGATTCATCTTTACCTTAACAATTTTCAAAATCACTATAGACACAAACATAACTACAACTCACTAACATTACAAACTTACCCAAATTACCTATTTGAAGATCAATTGAAGTTGAAATGCTTGTTAGAAGGGAGAAAGATCTATGCTATGATTATGATGTAAAATTTCACAAGAATCATAAGTGTAAAATTTCTTCAGCTATTAAGTAATAAAGAAGAGAACTTAATTGTTGACCTGCAATTGGAGGATATTGAGCTTGATATCAAGGAAGCTCAAGATACAACACTATCCATCGGTTATCACGCCTTGTCAGGCACTTTGGCACCTCATGCCCTTATGTTTTAAGGCTATATAAATGGATAGTCAATAGTAGTGTTAGTGGATAGTAGAAGTGCTTGTAATTTCCTACAGACAGGATTAGTAAAGAAACTCAATTTGATAATATTTCTAAGCCCACAGTATGATTAGCAATGGGGATAAGTTGCAATGTGAAGTCCAGTGTAATGAAGAGCCTTTGAAAAGACAAGATATGGCCTTTCACGATACTTCTTTGTATTACTTATTCAAGGTGTAGAGATTGTTCTAAGGGTGCAATGGTTGCAACAATTACAACCAATCACTATTGACTATACTCATAAGATAATAGAATTTGAGTATCAAGGCGAGAAAGTGCAACTTAAAGGAGTAACTAGTGATCCGGTAGGATAAATCACTTATCAGTAGTTTAAGAGATTGATAGATATTTATGCAATTACTATATGTTATCATCTTGTGTCTTAGAGTATGCAAACTAACGCATTTGAAAGTACTACCAATAATGATGCATTGAAGCATCTATTGGGCAAATTCAATCATGTGTTTGAGGCATCTTCATCATTGCCATTACTATGGGAAATTCAACATCATATCCATTTATTTAAAGGTACCTCTCCAATTAATGTTCAACCCTACAAGTATCTACATTTCCAAAAGGAAGATATTGAAAAACAAGTTAAGGATATGTTGGATTAGAGCATAATATGACATAGTATTAGTCCTTTTTCATTACCCATTCTGCTAGTTAAGAAAAAGGATGGCACATGGAGATTTTGAATTGATTATCGTGCCCTTAATCAAGCCACAATCAAAGATGAATTTCTTATCCCTATGATTGATAAATTATGTAGAGCTACTGTATTTTTAAAATTGGATTTGAAAGCAAGATATCATCAAATTCAAATGTATCTTGAAGATATTAAGAAGACCGCTTTTTGCACTCATGAAGGCTATTATGAGTTTAAGGTAATGCCATTTAGCTTATGCAATGCATCAACTACGTTTCAATCAATCATGAATAGGATATTCAAACCGTATTTGCATAAATTTGTAATCGTGTTCTTTGATGATATTTTGGTGTATAGCACCACTTTTCGACAACACTTACAACTTTTGGAGTTTGTGTTACAAAACCTTGTAGATAACACTTTTTTTTTTTGAAAAAGAGTAAGTGCTCTTTTGCACAAAATATAATTGAATATTTATAACATATAGTTTCTAAAAAGCGAGTAGCTCCAAAACCTATTAAAGTTACAGTAGTTAAGGATTGGCCTTTGCCAACAGACATGAAACGATTAAGAGCTTTCTTGGGGCTATCGTGATACTATAGATGCTTTATTAAATGACATGCTATTATAGCAAGTCCTTTAATAAAATGCTACAAAAAGATAAGTTTGAGTGGACATAAGTGGTTATGTGAGCTTTTGAACAGTTGAAGAGGGATCTTATCATAGCTTTTATTTTGTCATTACCAGATTTCTCACTACCTTTTATGATAGAAATAGATGCCTTGGTTACAAGGATAGATGTTGTTCTAGTACATAATGATCACCTTATTTTTTATTTTAGTAAAAAGCTTCCATAATATTTGTCGAAAGCATCTACATATGTAAAGGAATTATATGCTTTAGTGGAGGCTATGAGAAAATAGCTATAGTATTTACTAAGGGCACATTTTACTATAAGAACTATCATAAGAACCTCAAAGAAATATTAAAACAAGTAATTTAGGCCACTAAACAATAGAAGTATTTGGTGAAACTGATGAGTTATGACTATTCAGTTGTTTATAAAGCAATGGTTAATAATTCAGTAGCAGATGCATTTTTTGGAAAAGATTTCGAGTTAAGTACATATATAAGCATTTCTCTTCCATGCTTTTGTTTAAAGGATCAATTGAAAGCAAAATATCAACAGTTGACAGAATTTCAAGTTATTACTATGGGTGTGAAGCAAGGGACTTTTCACAAATGGCCCTTATAATGGAAAAATAACTTCTTGTATTATAGAATGCGTTTATTTTTGGTACCTCAATCATCTCTTATTCCTTCCATTCTAACAAAATGTCATGATTCTCCTTCTTTAAGCTAATTTGGTTTTCAGAAAACTTATAAGAAAATTGCCCAAGATTTCTTTTAGGAGAGAATGAAACATAGATTGAAGAATATGCTCGTAACTGTGCTGTATGCCAACAAGTGTAATATTAGACTATATCACTAGTTGTCCGACTCTTTCCCTTACCTATATCCAATCAAATTTGGGAAGAAATTAGCTTAGATTTTGTCACTTGTCTACCAAAGTCTAATGATTATTCAATCATTCTTGCAGTTGTGGATAAACTTTCTAAATATTATCATCTAAGGCTATTGGATTCACACTTTACAGTAGCTAAAGTAGCCTAGTTACTTTTTAATATGGTGATCAAGTTACATGGGTATCCCAAGTCTATTGTTTCGGATCATGACCCTATATTCATGAGTAACTTTTAGAAGGAACTATTTTCATTGAGTGCTAGTAAGTTGAACATGAGTAGTTCATACCACACATAGAGTGATGGACAGATAATAGTATTGAGTAGGGTCCTTTAGCAGTACTCAAGATGCTATGTGATGGATTGTCCCCATCTTTAGTTAAGTTCCTTCCTTGAGTCGAATGTGCCTACAACACTTCTTACCACGATGTTACCAAATCTACCCCTTTTAAACTTGGTAGACCTCCACCTTCTATTCCATCTTATTTTAATGGTGCTTCTAAGATGGAAGTGATGGATATGAAATTTAGGAGTAGAGATCAAGTTCTAAAAGAGTTTAAGTAGCATTTTCAATAAGCTCAAATACGGATGAAGACTTATGCTGATAAGCATATAATAAAAGTACAGTTTGAAAGGGGAGACTTAGGTTATGTGCGATTACAACCTTATAGGTAGGTCTTTGTGGTATTGGCCAAAACATAAACTATCTAAGAGATACTATGGCCCTTTTTAGGTAATCAAAAGGATTTATTCATGTGTTTATGAATTACAATTACCTGCTATAGCTTAGATTCATAATGTCTTTCATGTATCTCAATTAAAGAAGGCATATGGATCTAATATTCCAACTCTATAGTTGCCTAAGGAGGCTATTCATAATCATCCTATTCTTAAAACCTTACGCTTGTCAGATCTTAAGGAGTAGGATGCTTATGGATCCAAGTACTAGGTTAGTAGGAAGGCCTTCTTCCCAAAGACAGTACATGGGAGGATTTACACTTTATTAGACAAACATATCCTACATTTGACCTTGAGGACAGAATCAATTCTCAACAAGGGAAGACAATTGTTACATGAAAGTCATGTAGAAAATATAAGACACCTATTTTGCAAAGAGATTATATTTTGTAGAAACATAAATAGATTGTAATCACTAGTTAGTAATTGTAACATAGATTGTAATCATGGACTAGCGATTATAACTAAAATAACAAAGTTAGGACTATAGAACAAATTGTATAATTACCTAAATAGATTACTCTCAAATTTGTTAAGAGATCATCATTGAGTGTATAAAAAGCCAAAAAAAAAAAAAAAAAAAAACAAAGGCACTTCATAACTAAATGGTACCTTTATGCATTAGAGCTCTAGTCATACTTAAAAGGACTACCGATTCACCTTGCAAACACATAAAGAGATATTGGTTAGTCATCAAACAACAAGAAATAATAAGATCGAAGTACATAAAATCTAAATAGACAAATTAAGGTTTTACTGTACCAAGATTGTAGTATTTGTGAATGAGAGACAAAGAGAGAGAATAAGATAACTTTATAATCCCTTGAGAAGGTGCTCTTTTGGGGTTTCTCTTCAATAAATAGATTGTGCATTTAGTGGATAGAAAGTGGGCTATGCTTTAGAAGTGGATGGGCTAACATTTGTACGCTTAGAAAATAATCCCAAAATCGCATCTTAAACAAGAGATTTCATTTCAAACTGAAATCACATCTTCAAGAAGCTATTATATTTAAAATATTTTAATAAAATCCCATCTTTAAGATGCGATTTTATTTTAAATAGATTGCATATTGAAGATGCAATTTTATTGGGCTACATATCCCAAACAGAACTCATATACACATTCCTGAACAAAATCCCTTTTCTCTAAAAAATACAAAGAGGATATGAGATTCAACACTTGAAATTGAAGCCTACACTACCTTAACTCAAAATTCATTGAATTAATATAATCAAACACTTATATTCTTCATTTTTTACCGGGTTTTCTCCATCGCATTATTGGATTTTATGGACCTCATTCCCAATCGAACCTTAAATTGTGCGGTAGAAGTAAGTTTTTCTTTTTTTTTTTTTCAATTTCTAAGTAATGTGGCAAGTGCAATCATTATTGTTTATGTTATTGTATAGTATTGTTGTGTTATCATACAATGTAGTATGAATTTATTAGGAAATTTGAGATACATGACATGTGTTCGATGAAATGTTTCAATGGTGATGTGGTATGTACATTCATGTAAAAAAAAATAATAATAAAACAAATAAAATGTAAAGCTATAGCTGTCTTAAAATGGTTGACTTTGTAAGCATGCGTATTTATCATCTAGTCTAATATAATAATCTAATATGTATTGTGGTCAAATATATGATTTGGTAGCACGTTATTATAACAAATGTAGCCAAGCATGATTGTGGTTACTGGTTGGTATGATAGGAAGCAATAAGAAGTAGAGGTGGTGGTTAGTTTAGATATTCTAATTACAAAATAATACAAAAAAAAAATTTTATAGCTAAGGGAAAAATGACTTCTTAACTTATTAACTATTAGTTTGATTCTTTATATTGGAAAAGAAAGAATATTTTTCGTGTAAATGTTCCTTTTTTATTATAATGTATGCCACCCATCAAGATTCCATTACTTTGCTTGGGTTACTTGGTGATGGTACAGCCCCAAAGTATGATGCTTGGTATAGGTAGATCACCCGACTATACATTAGTTAGACTTTGGCTATGCTGTGTATGTGGTACATACATAATTTGCATTTTCTCCCTCCTTTCCTTCATTCAAACTTTGTACTTTTAACAATAGGGTTGCATTTCTAATACAGGTTCACTTCATCAATCGCATTCTACAACCACTACATGATGAAACCCTCAATGAGGCGCCTAAGATGTCATATGTTATACATGGTTTCATGGGTATCACCTTAGATGACTTGAGAGTTCCAACACATGTTAACGTTGGTTGTTACAACTCACCACCACCTCAACAGCCCTATAGAAGACGCCATAGGGGATGGAGCTATGGACAAGAAAGAGGGAGAGCCAGAGAGGCCACACATGTGGTTATGAGGACATCATGGATTAGTCATCTCCTCAGCATTAGTTATTTGCTCATACATCCCCTATACTTGTGTACTCGAGAATTTTGAGGTTGGTCCATCTGCTAAAATACTTGATTGTAGATGCTAATAGGTAAGAGTGCTGATGCATATGTTTTGACTCCTCCAACTCCAGTAAAGAGGCAAGATGGATTGCAACCACATGACATGGGTAGGGGGCTTATATAGTTTGATCCAAATCCTATACCGATGCACATGTCTCCTCCCCATCACTCACCTCATATAGGTTAGGATGACACTGAAGTTACTTAGTTGTATCTTGAGCAGATGGATCCATCGTAACTTGACCCTCATCCTAATACATAGTAGTTGTGGAAATTCAGTTAATATTGTCAACCACAGCTTTAGACTATGGGTTGTTATTGCACATTCTTTCAATCTATATATTTGTACTTTTAAATGTTATTAAAAACGCTACTTTATTAATGCAGTAGTTTATTCTCCTTCCTTTTAATTTTGAATTTATATCAATTTGTTATGTTATTATGAGGAGATACCAATGTTCCATGGATTGGTTAAAGGCTTTGAGATTATGGTATATATAGTTTGCATATAGTTTATTGTTGAGGAGTTTGACTTTTGAGCATGGAATTAAGGAGTTTAAGTTTTGAGCATCATTAAAGAGTTTGTTATGTTTAGAAATTGGTTGTGTGTTGATTTGGTGTCTATATTGTACTTTTGGTTTGATTGTAGGTGTACATAATATTGATGTTAAATGCAGATGTAGCAAGTCCATGTAATCTTGAAGACGTGATTTCATTTGAAAATGAAATCGCTTATTCAGTATGTGATTTTTATTATTATATTCTTGAGATTAATTTTTTATTACGAATATTTTTGAATTTTCTTTTATTAAAAAGCTATTCTTGTTTTTCCTTTTCCTTAGAAAATAGAGAACAATGTTATAACAATATATATTATACTGTAACATTATTTACAAATAAAATACTATACATAGAAAATGTATAATTTAGCATTATATTTATACAATATTATGAAATTATATTGGATTCATAATATAACTATCTCCCTATGATGCATTATATTGGTTATTCATTGTATCGACGTACAAAAGATAATGAATAAACCTTGTTCATTTTATGGAATGAGAATACATACACTAAATATTTTATGTTACACATTACAATATATCATAACTAATAGTTATATTTGTATTAGGAAATTTTATTGGAATTCATAATATAACTATCTCCCTATAATGCATTACATTGATTATTCATTGTACATTTCATATAAACAACAATGAATGAACCCTCATTTTTTGGAACAAGGATATATATACTAAGTATTATATGGTATACACTATAATATATCATAGCTAATAGTTATATTTGTATGTTTTTAATAACATATTAGCAACAGGTGCACAGGCGATACATGTGCAAAAATTAAAGATAGCAGTATAATCAAATTTATATCATATACTTAATATTAAGTTAAATTATCTTTCATACTAAAAGTACAAAACCTATAAGTATAATTTTAAGTATGGTTTATATGAAAATAATTTTGAAGTTTTGAATGTGAAGAGAAATGCAAACTTTAGGAAAGCCTTTTATAATGGACCTTAAAACAAATGCCAAAATCTTTTGATTAGAAAATGCACTAATCAATATAGAAACAATGATACATAAATATAATCTTTAGTGATGCAATTGAGGCGGGTTTAGAATGAGTTTTATAAAACTCAAACCTGCTCTGATTGCATTATTAGTTTTTCAAAACCTACAAAAAAACTCTATAGGGTTTTTAAGGATCAACCCATGACTTGACCCTATTAAAAAATAGTTAACCCGAACCTGAACTTGACCTAATCCTATTTAATGGAATAAATAGATTAATTTTTAGTTTTTTTTCTTTTTTTTTTCCTATTCGATTATCAATGCACAAGTTTTTGTAAACGAGGTTTTTATAATACCATCACAACTTCTATTACTATTTGCCATGTAGCGACCTTTGATTAATCTAAGGAATAGATTTTTTCAATAATATAATTGTATACAAAAGTAAATTAATAAAAATTGAAAAGAAATTTTGTTAAAAGAGAAAATCTAATGCACTCCAATTTTAGGAGCGCGGTCAATTGACTCATGAGTCATGACTAATGACTCTCTTGACAATGGAATGAGCAGTACAATTTTTTTTTTAAATAACAATTTAATTTACGTGGAAATTAGAATAAATCAATAAAGACTAGACATAGTAGATACATGTCATCCGACACTCTTGTTTTTTAAGCAATAATAATGAAATCAATATTTTTATTATTTATTTATTTATTTTTCTCTGGTCGAGTTTTCCATTGGTTTTTTTTTTTTTAAATCTCATAACTCGACCCTAATTGCTCTCGGGTTCTAAATCACTTTCCATAACCCAATCCTAAACCCTATAGGGTTTTTAACGGATCGAAGGAGTCGAATACCCTATTATAACCTAACCAGTTACATCCCTAATAATCTTTAGACTTAAAAGAAGAAGGTAATTGTAAAGGAATAATAAAGACAAAGTAAAAGCTAAAATTAAAAATTAAAACCTAAAATAATACTGTTGCTCCATCAATCAAGGATTTTCATTTTCTACTGTAGAATCGGCATTTAAAGTTGTGTATACATCATCCTTGCCGAATTAACAAGGAATGAGTAAAATTATATTTATTATTTTTAGTTGGCAAAAGCAATAATTGGCTCATATTAAGAAACCCAAATCATTGATTTATTATGCTTCACTGGTTGACCTCAAAAGCACATGTACTTTATACAAATTATTACAAAAATAAAAAAAATTGCAAACCTTGAAATCAAATTACTAAAAAGGCATTAAGAATAATCATTTTATTGCAATTTGTAGAAGGGAGAGTGTGGCTGGTGATTGCACATAATCTATGCAAATGACAATTGGAAACAGTTTTATTAATAAATATTTTGAATAGAACAAATGTATTAGGATGTATTCAAATCTCTGTTACAAATGAAGAACATTTTTAAATGAAATCATTAATTAGTTAGACAAAAGCTGTTACTAATAATACAAATGACGGTGAAGGAAAATAGTAACCAACCAAAACATCAAGCATATTGAATAACAATAAATTCAAATATATTAAATATTAGAAAGTCTGGTAGAAATATGACATCAAACATACTGAAATACGGAATATTAATCAAATATTAATACATCAATTACAACAATCTCTAATGTAAACATGGAAATGAAAGACTTAATGGAAGTTGGAACAATGAAGTAAAACTTAACATAATATATCAATCTAATCAACTTACACCAACAGCAGCAACTTATCTTTGCATTAAACCCTTATTGACTTATCTCAATGCATACAAAAGATTGAAAACTTAGCAAGTCCCATACAAATAATCCAAAATAACAAAAGCATAAGAACCATTAATAAGTTTCTTACCTAATGTCTTGAAAATGAACGTTTTAGAGAAGCTCTTAGTTAAAGACAAATACGCCAATTAAATGGCAATTAAACCTGATTAAAAGAAAAATATAAAAAATTAAATAAATTCAAAATCAAAGGCCGACTCGCTTTCAAAGTTGTTCGGTTCTTCATCAAAATGTTATACATATGATGGACTACGATTACCTAGATTGGATGGGAAACTGCACACTATGTAGTCCTTCTGATTCTCATGCAACAGAAAAACTACATCAAAGTTAAGTAACCTTGAAAAGTGATAAAGCCGTAGTTGAACCATTACTTGCTGTTTTTATTGTTTGGACATGACTATATGAAATAAAATGAAAAGGGAATAAAATAGAAATTCCTAAGGAATGGAATAAAAGTGTAATATATATTATTTTATTTAATTGGATTTATAAGCAATTTAAAAATAGACATGTAATATAATTTTAATAACTAAATTATCCTCGATTCATTTTCTTTTTCAATTAATCTTAAAGTAATAGGTAATGGTGGGGATTGATGGTGGTAATGATAGCGGTTGCTATGGTGGCAATAGTAGCAGTGGAGGTGGTGATGGCGACGGTGGCGGTAGCAGCTATGGCGACGATAGTGGTGGTGGTGGTGATAGTGGTGAAGATTCATGATTTTTTTGGTTGATTTTAAATAATAGAGATTATTATGAAATTGTGATTTTGTGATAAAAAACCAAGTGAACGTCGTAATAAATAATAATGAGGGAATGAAATTCCAATTCTCCCTAAGTGAACGAGCTATAAGTTGTCATTTGTAGTTGAACTATGATATGTAGGTGAGCATGAGGGATTTCTTTACGATTCCATCTTTTTTTTTTTTCTTTTTAGGAGACTGATGTTGCCATTCATCTTACTCTTGATGTGATCACTTTCAAATTTAAACCATTGAATAAACTGTGAGTTTAATAGTTCAGATTGAAAAAATGGTAGTGAATGGTGAGATAATGGACGGGTTAATCCTGCTAAAATAGAAAACTAGACCGTAGTATCTCTTATGAGGATGAGTGATTAACATGGAAGTTTTTTGAAACGTAATCCGTGGATAAGAATGATCTAAAGTGATTAACGTGGAAATTAGATAGGTTATTTATAATTTATAATTAAAGTGCCTATGAGGTGTTTACCGGGTTAGATCAGCTCAGAACTAACCCTGAATAGCCGTTTTATGAGCTGACAAAAGAGTGAACTGGGCCTGACTTGGCCCTTAAGGTGATGGGTCCTAGCCAATTTACTTGAATTAGTGGTTCAAGGGCTGGTTCAGTAACTCTTGAATTATAAGATTTTTTTTTTTTTACTTTTTTGAATTTTCCTTAATAATTATAAATAATTTGTGAACTATTTATTTTTTTTCCAACTAAATCTAAAACTTTATATCGCTACTTGTGAATGAAAAAATTTATTTATGGTCTAATTTTTTTTTAATTCTGAAATAATTCATTTAAAACGTGTGAGCATGAATATGTAATGTTATATTATATATATATACAGTATATTATATAAAGGTTATTAGTATAATATATAGTATATTAATATTATATATTACACATACTATATACGTGTTTGCATTATATAATATAGTATATGATATATTATTTATATATATATTTTAATATTTGAGATTTGTCGACTCTAAATAGTTGGGCCAAATCATTGGTCAAGGGCAGTTCGGTGACTTGCCAACTTGGTGGGTTGTCATGATTAAACCGCTTGGGCTCTTAAAGCTAGGCGGTTCAACAACCGGTTCAAGCTTGTCTAAGGCCGGCTCGGGTTAGTTCATAGTTCAAAATCAGCCCTAGCACAAATATACCTATGACATCAAAAACGGTTATTTAAATTGGGACTTAAATAATATATATATTAGCAAATAATGCATCTATGATGTGTGTGCACAAATCAAACATAACAATATAATAAAATTCAAAACATAATAAAATTATTGAATAAAGCTATATATACAACCAATGATTAGAAAAGAAGAAGAATAAGAACAATACATAGACGGTTTTAAAAATATATGAATATATATGTACATATCAACCAATGTGCATCCGTAATTTGTATGCATATAATAAAATAAATTAAAATAAAGACTTGAGTCGGTTACAAAGTCTAAACGCAATGCAATATAAAAATGATAGAGATGGTGTTTTAAAAGCACATCAAAATTATGTTATACGTATAAACCAAGTAGATGATTACTAATATTGGGGGAAAAAAAAATAACGCATCCTGACAATAAATAAAACAATAAAAGTTTCTACAAATCTATGAATAGGATGAATCAAAAGGTTAAATACAATACAATAGAGATAAAACTTGTCATAAAATATCGGGAAAGTGATTCTGTCTCAAGAACTGAAAGCAAATGTAACTCTCTATTTGTGTACTCTTTACCAATTATATAACACTCAGAAGCAATACATGTAACTACAGGGAAAAAAAAAAAGAAATTAATATAAAAACTTCAAAATTTATAATAAACAGATATTTCATATGAAAATGAAAAAAAAATTAACTTTTACCATTTCACTCAATCACGGAATTTCAAAAGAAAACTCATTCCTAATGCGTTTATTGAGAAAATGAAAAGGAAAAAAAAAAAAATGTAGATGAGAAAATTTATTTAAAAACCTTCATCCCGTGCTTTATCCTTCTAGAAACAACCTAAAACTATCGAAATAATGTGGGATGATGGAAAGAGAAAATGATAGATGGTGGTATGGGAGTTGCATGTGAAAACATAAAAGAAATAAACAAATTATAATGGAGTCATGCTAGCTTTGTTTCTATAAAATGGCGACGTATCCCACTAAAATTGTGTTTAATAGTGAAATTTCATGAATATACGAATGAAAAGGATTGATAATTAATGAAAAAACAATATCGATAAATTAATAACTAAGAAAAATATATTATCAAAACTGTACCTTTCAAGACGATCTTCTCCGTCCATTACTCAAATGGATTAATGTAATTCTCTCAAACCTCCCTTTTCCTTTTTAAAAAATTAAAGGTGAATGTAGAGTAATAAGAAGCTTTAATAAATTTGAACTGAATTGGAAAATAAATTCAGATAGATCGCAACCTGCTAAAGTATATGAACAAAAACAAAAAAACTTATAATTCACATATTAATAACTAATAAAAATGTGATGACAAAATTTTACTATTCCACCAAGATGATTTTCTTCATTATCCGGATGGATTCCTATCATTCTCTCAAAATCTATCTATTCACTACAAAAAATAAAGGTGAATGTATAAAGTAGCAATCAAACTCTATGAAATTCAAATGGAACTCTAAAATAAATCGAGATAAATTGAAATTTGGTAAAGATATGAAATGTCGCGATAAAAGGAAACATTATTTTACTCAATTGCTATTCCAAGGAGGAAAAAGAGAGAGATTTAATCCGTTGCTATCTTGTTGACATTTTTTTTTTCCTATAGAAACATAACAGCTTATATTACTCAAAAAAATACCAAGGAAACAGATAACCAATACAACAGGAAGTTTAGGCAGATAAGATCAGCTTGGCTCAGCATGCAGCATAGAAGAAACATAAAAAGAACTAGAGTCATGAGCTATAAGTTCATATAAAAAACTAGGAACAACATCTTCAAAGGTCACAATGTTACTCATCTTTAAACCTTCCTTGGCTAAGAGATTAACCACCTGGCTTTGGTCATGACTTACCCTACAAAAAACAATTTGATCAAAGTAAGAAATTAGAGGAATACACTTCACTAGCATTGGATGGCAAATATTCGAATTGATGCTTGGTTTTTGTATCTAATCTATTGCCAAAGTTGAATCCGACTCGATAATAATAGATTTTAGGTTCCTTTAACGTGCCCACTTCATTCCT
Organism: Lumnitzera littorea; assembly: GCA_024138015.1. Classification (NCBI taxonomy): domain Eukaryota; kingdom Viridiplantae; phylum Streptophyta; class Magnoliopsida; order Myrtales; family Combretaceae; genus Lumnitzera; species Lumnitzera littorea. The sequence goes on along the minus strand of JAMXBB010000006.1, from coordinate 39,937,409 downwards.
TTGAGGATCGCCTTTAGTTCTGCTTCCACAAGAGATGAAAATTTAGTCTACATGTATAGCCCTTCAAGGACATGGCCTGACTCGTCTCTTATTATTACCCCAATACTTGCACTTCTAGCTAGCTTAGCTACAGCATTATTGCAGTTAATTTTTATCATCCTCCTTCTTGGTCTAGTCTAAGCTGATGATATGCTCCCTATTTCTTACAGTCTCCTTTTATGGTGAAGTGCCCACCATTTGTTTTTTTTTTTTTTTTTTTTGGGTTCTAACATTTTGAACCTAGTTTTGTTGAAAAACTCACTCATGGTTGAAAATTGTGTTGTTTCTTTTCCTCCATATGCCTCGAAGCATGAAGAGGATATAGGCTTGTATTTGGGGGTTAACTTCCTTCCACCCCTTATTCCTTTAGTAGATGTTCTCATTTAGCCATTCTACCATCATTTCCTTGTCTCTTATATCATCTGTGTTTTGAATATTTAGCTCAAACCATCCTGCTTTACTTACCGGACATTGAAAGAACAAATGCCATATGGTTTCTTCAGTTCTCTTGCATAAAGGGAATTCCAAGCCTACATTAACACCTTGATTGCTAAGTTTGTCCCTCATGAAAATGCCTTCTAATAAGATTCTCTAAAGAAGCATTTGGATTTTAGGATAGGTTGGGGTTTTCCATATCCACTCCCAATTATTCATACCCTCATCCTCGCCTTCCCCTTGGCTCAGTTTCGCATAGATGGATTTTGTGGTTAGCTCTCCATCCATATTATTTGGCTAGTACAGTAGATCCTTTCTTTGATCATCATCCACCAAGATTACATCTCCTAGCATTCCATTAATGGTTTTGTTAAATGGGTATCCTATAATGTCTTCTTTCCACCTCCTTGGACCATCCCAAACTTACTGCATTGTAGAAAGATGATCAAATTTATTAAGCAAGCCATATACCCTCTTGGATATACAACTATCCTACGTCCAAGGATCCAGGCAGAACTCTATTGTTTTCCCATTTTTAATCTTGATTTTGGCCTGCTTTTTAACCCAGTCCCATATCTTCTTTAAGGACCTGCAAAACCTAGATCTTGATCATATTTAGCAATGTTCCTTAAATATTCTGTACCTAGCCTGTATAACCTCAGTCTAGAGCACCTTCTTTCTCTACAAATCCTAAGCTAACTTTGCGAAATTTGCCTAGTTCTGCTTCATCACATCTAGCGTTCCTAATCTTCTCATCGACTTAGGCTTTTTAATCTTCTTCCAATTTAGCCAATGAAGTTTCCTTCGCTCATTTATGGATCCCCAAAGGAAATCTCTATGAACTTTCTCTATCCTTTCCATTAAGTTATTTGGGAAAGGGATGACTTGAGAATAGTAATTAGAAATACTATCCAATACAGAGGTTGTGAGAAACTTGCATCCTACCATGCTTAACAATTGTAACTTCCATTCGATTAGTTTTCTATGAGTTTTTTCTAGAATGAAATCTAAGTCTACCCTTCTAACCCTTCCTCCGATCATTATTGGTAAACCAATATACTTACCTATGCTCGCGTTCGGCTTGATGTTCAACATATCACAAAGTTTATTTTTTAATTTACTACTAGTGTTTTAACAGGATTTCTCAAAATTCACTTTTTGTTCGGGAAGATTTCCAAACACTTCCATAACTCTCAACATGTAATTCACATTACTCTTAGTCGCCTCCCCCATCAGAAGGATATATCTGTGAAAAAAGAGGTGTGATAAACCAACTGAAGAGCCCTGAATCTTTATCGAGAGCCATTCCTTCACTTGTACCAGTTGGTGTATCATATGACTCAACATTTCCATAACAAGGATGAATAAATATGGCGAGAGGGGTTCTCCTTGTTGTAATCCCTTAGATGCATGAAAGATGCTTAGCATTGATCCGTTCAAGATAATTCGGTAAGAGGTCAAGCTTAAATAAGATGGACCCAAAGATTCAAAAAATTTAAGCTTTTCAAGGTGGCATGGACAAAGTCCCATTTTACCCTACCATATGCCTTCTCCAAGTCCATCTTAACTATCATCCAATTTTTCTTTCCTTTTATACTATTCAGCATATGGATAGTTTCTTAGAAAATGATGATGTTATCTTTTGCCGATCTCCTTAGTATGAAGCTCACTTACTTAGGGCTGATTAACTCATCTATTAACCTACGTAGTTTGTTAGCCAAGAGTTTGCTCACAACTTTGTACATCATGGAACAAAGACTAATGGGTCAAAAGTTCTTTAACTTATTTGCACCAACTAAATTTGGGATGAGGATAATTAAAGTGTGATTAATCTTAGTCTCCATTTCTTGATTATCTATAATCCTTTAAATCATATTACACACCGTGTTGCCTACTTCAGTTTAGCATTTTTTAAAGAATCCAGTATTGAACCCATCCTCTCCTGGGGTCTTATTATTTCTAATGCATTAGAGGGTTCTCTTAATTTCTTTGTTTGTACATTTCTTTCCCAACTTTATCTTTTCTTCCTTTAAGAGAATCTTTTGTCCTCTATCCCAAGATAACAGGTTTCTGCTATAGGAGAGTTTTTCCGTAGTAAATAGTTTGGAGAAATGGGAGACAACCAAATTTTGGACTTCAACTTGTTCAGATATCCAATTCCCTACCGTATGATAAAGTTTATAAATGAGCACTTTCGAATCTCTGGCAATGGTACTCATGTGAAAGAATCTTGTATTTCACTTGCCCCTAGGCCCAGCACTTCCTCCAGTTCCTTCTGTAAAAACCTCTCTTAATCTAAGAGTTCTTGCAACGGGTCGCTCTACAATTTGCCTTGTATCTCTTCCATACATTTCTTGATTTTCTTTTTGTGAATATGGACAAGTCCAAAGACCTCTTTATTCTACTCCCTCAACTAGTTAACAAAATGAGTTAAGTCATTTGGGAACTTAAATTGTGCGGGATCTTAGTGGGAAGCAACAAACTTTTTAAATTTTGGGTGGTCCAGCCACATTGGTTGAAACTGAAATGGGAGGTCCTTCTCATTTCCTCCCCTTACTACAAGTAAGGTATCCAACAGAATGGGCAAATGTTTAGATTGGGAGGATAAGAGGTAGATAACCTTAGCTTTAAGGAATAAATTTCTTTAGTTCTTGTTTGCCTAAGCTCGATCTAAATGTCTTTAGATAAGCTCACTCAAAGTTCTAGACTTATTTGACTACATGAACTTAAGCCCAACAAAGCCCAAGTCTAGCATCCCACATGCATTCATACACCTTTGGTATCTATCAGCATGGCTTTGACATACTGGTCTTCCTCTCCACTTTTCCTCTTTACTCAAAATCTCATTAAAGTTTCCAATCATTACCTAAGGCCCATTCCAATTATTTGCTAGATTTTTTAGTTCCCCCCATAAAAGACAATGGTCCTCAAATCTAGGTGAAGCATAAATAGTTGACAAAAGCCAAAAGAAGTTATGAGGACTTACTTGGATTTCTAAAGAGATATGCTGGTTGGATAAGACTCTCTCCTTGATTACCGCATCATAAGCATTCCATAGTATGACAATTCCCCTTTTAAATCGTTAGCCTCATTGCAGATCATACTGTTTGTACCAACATGCTCTTGTAGAGTTGTAGCTCCTTTTAACCCTATCCTTGTTTTAGTAATAATAAGGATGTAGGGGTCATACTGCATCCATAAGTCCTGCACTACTTCCCTCCTCCACTTAAAGTTTACTCTGCGAGCATTCTATGTAAGAATTCTAAAAGGTTTAGTGTACATTGCCGATGACAACGTATCCATAAGTTCAGGGTTTAACAGAGGACAAAAGAGTTTTCCCCAGCGCGCCTCCATTAAGGTTTCCTAAGACTCCTCTAACTCCACCCTCCAATTGCATGGCTGAAAGGAGGTGTATACCATCATCTCTTGCATTTCCCCTGCCTTTAACCATTAATGTTTCTTTTGATCCTCCATGAAAGGTACTTACTGTACTTCCATTAGGTTTGTCATCCCTCGGAGTATTATTTCTACTAATAGGCAGCATATCTCTTCGAATAAATCTAGTAGATCTTCTCCCGTTATGACCTCCCTCATCATCGGCATTTTTATAGAAAGTACTCCCTTCACCCTATTTGGGCTTGAACTTGCTAGATCACTACATTCCATCCCCTCAGGAAGGTTGGTTAGAAGATCACTTTTGGAACCTGGTGTTTTTGCCATATTATAGTGTGAACTGTCATGCCATCCACTTTTACTCCGAGGGCTACTACGTTCACAGGAATATGGAGTTGCCATAGTTTTGAGTCCGAAATGGCTTCCGGCATCAAGGATTCGCTTCTTAAAAGTTGAAGCATGATAGAAGTTTCTAGCAAGAGGACCATTTTTCCTTGCTAACTTTTTAAGGGATGAAGAATTCTTCTATTGTTTGGTTTTCTCAAAGTAGAATTGTTCCGACTTTTCTAAAGAAAAAGAAAACACAGTTGGATTTTCAATATTTTCCTTTCCTTTATGCTTCCCATTAGAGTCATCTCTTCAGACTTTGGTTTAGTTACTACCATTCAGATTAGGATACCAAACGGTGTTTTTGAGTCTCTTGGCTTTCTTGATTTTCCCCTTGTGTTATACCCTTGATCTTTTTTCTCACCCGTCACGTATCTTATTGATTTTTTTTTTCTCTCTTTTTTGGGGTTTTTTTCCTATATTGTACTTTATTCTATTCACCTACTCTCTTTAACACACTGTTAATCATTCCTCTATCCATCCCCTCATTATCCTTCAAGTCAGACTGATTAATTAAATTGTGTTTAGATCCTTGTGCACTCTGATTCATGGTCTTGATGTTTCCATCTTCTAAGTTTGCCCCTTTACTAGTCTCATCATCTACATTGTCTATTGCTTCTTTATTAGATATCCTTACACCATCTTATTCTAAGTGCCTCTCTTTTGTATCTATGCTATTGGCATTATTTACATTTGAGTTACAGGCGTTTCCCAAATGGTTAATTTTGCCACATTAATCCCATACCTTCGGTAATCCTTTGTAAAAGATTTTATATGAGATTCCGTTGATAAAGATCGTGTGTTTTAGGAGAGAATTAACGTTTAGTTATATGCAGATCCGAACGAATCTACTATGCTCTAGTCCTGTAGTATATGAATCATACCTCAAGACTGGTCCTGTTTTTTCCCCTATTCGCTTCATAGCTAGAGGAGAGTAGAATTCTGCTGGTTATCCAAAAATTATAACCTATGTCATTGCTTAATCAAAGGTGGAGAGATCTAGCTGAAACCTTGGAATCCATTTCTTCAGCACCAAATACCTCAAATTCATAAACCATGGACCATTTCTAATGACCCATTGAAAACCCATATTATTTTCTAGCGAGATTAGATAGTAACCTAATCTTGTATGGATTAATTTGATAAGGTTAAACTTTCTCCACATTCTTGTTAGTTTTTCTAAGAGAGTCTTACATCCTGGGTTTAGTCCTAAGACCTTAGATACGAATGTGTTTTTCCATAGGGTGCTTAACATCTCAACCTTTGTTTGTGAGTTCACATAGCATATTCCTTGACCCGCATTTGCATTTAACATGTCCTCCTCTTCTTTCCACTTCTCATCATTGTAATCCATACTCGTTGAAGGTGTAGTATCTTGGAAGCATAATCTTTCATACGGTCCTGGTATATTGGTAAGAACTGTCTTTGAAGGATAATTTCTTCTAATTAAGGTTTCCTCTATCATTTGAAACACATTCCACTCCTTTGCCCACTTCTTCGCCATTACCTTCAAATGATAATGCTAGTCGTTTCTTGCTTTGATGGAGATGATCGCTATCCTTATCTTTGTCATCCTGTGAAAGAGCCCTAGGGTTTGGTGCTTCAAAGAGAGAGGCTGCCATTTCGCAACCCCTTTGCTTTAATATCTTGTTGACATTAATACTATAGATAATACTTCTTTGCATAAAGATTACATTTTAATACTATAAAGTATGTGCCATCCTTTAATGATGAAAAACATTATAAATACTTTTCAATGTCATTTTAAGAAATTCTAGCCATATGGCATGTAATTATAAAGAAAAAATATAATAGGTGATTGTGTAAATATTAAAAAAAAAGTGAAAGAAAATGAAAATATGCATATATATTGGATTTTTCTTGTAAGAGAAAAATTCGTTAAATATATATAAATATGTAAGACAAGTTTAAGCAAAGCTGTAATCATTTTCATTTGATATTATATTGATGAAAAAAAAATTAAGTTATGATTGTAAGAAGAAAGAGCATATTTTTTGAATTTTTTATAAGATAAAAGTTTGTAAAAATGCATACAAATATATAAGATAAAATGTCTTAAATAAAGAGGTACAATTGTAAAGAGCAAAAGCAGTCATTTTATATTGATGTTACAATTATGGAAAAAATTAAATTATGATTTGAAAAGAAAAAGAACAACTAAAGCTATATGTCCATAACATAAATTCATTTATTGGTTATCAATTTGAAAAAGGAAATAAAATTACATCTATAAACTCTTATATCAATATTTTTAATTCTATAGTTTCCATTACCTAATTTGAATTCGTCTCCAATTTCATATACATAATTAAACATATTACTAATAAATAAAAGAATAATTTATTTTTTTTATAATAAAATTTGTTAAGCAAATAAACTATTTGTGAAATAAGTACAACTATACATATCATTGAATAAATAAAAGAAAAGTTTAATTATCAATATTTTTTCTTTTGCTAAAATTTTAATAGTAAATAAACCATTTGTGAGATATTCACAATTGAACATGCCACTAAATAAATAAAAGAATGATTTAATTATTAGTTACTTTTTATAATGACTATTTATGAAATAAGCATATAGTTTTTCTTCAATGAACATTTTAAAAAGCAAATAAAACATTTTAAAAAGCAATAGAAATAAGTACATAGTATATGTTATGCTAAAGTTAATATATATATATATATATATATATTCAAGAAGTATTACGGCCTATGGATATTGGAGCAATATTTGGAAATTTGATTGAAGAATCATTAAGATTTATGGTTATTGGAGATATAAATGGAAGTTATCATTTTGATTAAAGATTTTTAACTTAAATACCGTTTTTAGTAGAAGATTTTACATTAGATGCCATTTTGCAATACAAAGTTTTTTACTGTAATAACTCAAACATATAAATGATTTATTAATAACTATTAAGTATATAGGGGTTATTTGATAAAATCCAAATAAAATAAGATATTAAAACACTAAAAACACCAAATAGGGTGTATTTGGCTTTAATATTACATATATATATTACTGTAATAACTCAAACATATAAATGATTTATTAATAACTATTAAGTATATAGGGGTTATTTGATAAAATCCAAATAAAATAAGATATTAAAACACTAAAAACACCAAATAGGGTGTATTTGGCTTTAATATTACATATATATATATATATATATAATGAAATATAAAAAAAAAAATAATTGGCAATGACATGTTCACTTGAAAAATCGAAACAAAATGTCATAAAGGAAAGAAATGAAGAGAAATTATATAGAAGTTAATAAAAAAAAATTGCCTAAAGCAAAGAAAGTGGGGATAAAATATTATTTTTGCCAATAGTAGTTGATAATTATGGATAATTTCTTTACTTAATTAATGTAATTAAATGATTGAAATATAAGAGACCAAAATAGAGGTGGGCTTAAATAATATAGAAGTCTATTTTTGTATCGGATTTAGCATCCTCTTATGCCTTTCTTCGTTTATGGTTTGATATTTTAGTGTCTTAGGCCTCGGTAAATAAGGAACATGATAGATTATTGATATATTATTTAATTAATAATATGCTAGCACAAGTAATAACTACAAATAAAACATACATTACAATTATGTTTTTAGATATTATATTAGGAATCATTTTCTTTATATCCAATTACCAATATGTTATATAATATGTGGTGTAAGTAGGTATGTAATAACTACATAAGAAAGAAATCATATATTAAAAATTATTCTTAATGATGTTGCATTACACATACATTGTTTAATATGTATCATAATAGTAATATATCAAATATATAACAAAACATAAAAATAGCTATGGATGAGTGAGTAATCCTATCATATATGCTATTCACTCATATCCAACTAAACTAAAGATTTTAGGTGGACATTTAGGGTCATAGAATAGATTTTGATATCAAATTTTTAGAACTTACTCCTTTAAGGTTATAACGCCGTAGAAACCCCAAGGCATCATAGTTCGTCACATATCCTTACTATTCAAGAACACTTTAAGGCTCTAAATCCACCAACAGTCCATCATAACCTATCAACAGTAAGAATAAGGAGGATTCTCCAAATACAACAGCTTAGACATCTCATAGGCAAGTCATCTCGACAGTAATCATACTAAAAAATAATATTTCCAACTTATATAGAAACAAAACCTAATAACGGATCTAATCCACACAATATCATTTAGCTTCACCCAATCACATACTAGTCGCTAATATAAAGTTGCAAATGCCTCTCATACCCAACTTGCTAGTAATAGCAGTCTCGGTTACAAAACAAGCAACAAATTTCATTTTAATACCTATAGTTGCAAGAATAAAATAATCACTTAAAGCTTAATATGTAATGTACAAATATATATGGATGCCACACTAGTTAACTACGTGCATCAAATGCAAGAAATAAACAATAAGCCAATTATCTTATGTTTAAGCTAACAAACAACAAAGGGTACTCATAACCCCGTTATACCATGATCTCTTATACCTATATAGGTAGATAGAATAATATATAAGTCTTTTAGTTTATAACCATATACTATGATGAAGCTCAAATTACTAATAATACTTGGGAACTAAGAGCCATGAACCATGAGAACCCTAGATCTAGTTGTATCATCTTAATGTGCGAGTCCACTAAGGAATCTTCACATGAAGATCAGCTTCACCCCCTATACATGAGGACAAGTCAAGAAAATATAGCTAGCAAAAATAAGGCTTTTAGGCTGAATATGAATCAATCCATTTTGTTTCATTCTATCATAACACGCATGAGCAACAAACATGCACTATATACCTAAATAGCTAAGAATCGACTATAAGACTTAAATCAAAACCACTAGGATATCTGGGTTAACAAACTTGACAATTGAAATGATTGTTGTACCCTTAGCGGCAGAGTCGCAATAATATGCCTTGTGAACCAATCTAAGATAAAAGCCGACTTCTCAACTGTTACCATAGATTTGATTCATGTAAGGCAAACTCAACTACACAACTTTCAATCGTTTAGTTCAGTACTTACATTTTTTGTAAAACTCATATAACTGCGTGTTAACTCTTCTTGAAATTCCTTACAAAATAAATCAACAATTCACATCCTTTGGTGTAAAACTTGGAATTACATGTAAAACTTACAAATCAATGGTGTTACATTCCATTTTATTATATAGACCAACTACGAAAACTACTGGGTCGCTCATAGTTGCCCAATTAGTTTCCCTAAAAACAAATAAAATTTTAAAAAAGAACATGAGTTTGGTTACATCTTGTTGAGCCTTATTTTTTCCTTAACCGGATTAGTATTAAATCTTAACCCATTTAATATCGACCCTCGACTTCTTGGTTTTTAAATGTGTTTTGAAAAATACTTAGAGTCACTACTCGACTAGGGTTGGGAAAAAGGTTTAGATTAAAACTAATTAGGTGAATTAATTTTAATCTAAACATTAGGTTGTATAGCAGAAGGCAATCTAGAGAGACGCTCTCCCTTCTCTCTACATTCCCTTGCGCACGCTCACTCTTTCTTAGGGGTTGCTGGCCTTTTCTAGGCTTAGGCAACCCGATTCGAGGCGTTAAACATTCACCTTATACGGATTTGGACTTCCCAACAACAAATCATTCAAACCTACATCTCATTTCAACAAAATTTGCATCTTCCTAAATTCTCCAAAAGTTCGAACTTTTCGCTTTCTTGGTCGCTTCGTTTTCTTGGACGGTTTTTCAATCTTAAAGTCTTGCTGCGATCATTTACATACACCTTTAAAGGCTGCTAATTAACTATAGCAGAATCTTCGTCCATTTTTCTCTACAGAAATCCGACGATTCAAATACGACGATTCAACTTCTAACGGTTTTTTCTGCTAATTTTTATTCCGCTTATTATTTTAATAATCAGATTTGATTATTTATTGCTTCTATTGATCTTAATTAGGTAGTTTTTGAGATATTATCTTGTCTTTCCTTGGCTTCTACTATTTGTTTGCAGATCTGGGAGCTTGTCGTCCCTACCGTTACTTCAAAAACTGTTGTTCAACAGTTCTTTACTGCTGCATCTTATTTAGGCTATGCTGGACTAATTAAGATTATTTAGATTGATTCCTTTCTTATATTCTGTACTGTTATTGAAAATATTGTAGCAAACTCTGTTGAGAAAGGATTGCTGTGCTGAATTTTTTTGCTCTTTTTTTTCATTATGTCGAAGTCTTCTGATAAAGAAATTGCAGACATGTCGAAGGATGATGGAGGACTTGCTGTTTCTCTTCGTAGCTTTAAGAAATCCTTTGCACAAGTAGTTAGGTCTAGTGTTATACTAGGACAAAAAAAAAGCTACTACCTTTAAAGGAGAACCGGCTATCATTCTCAATGAAGAGGAAATCGACAATCTTTTTCTTCCTCTTAGATTTGCATTGGTTGGTTCATTCTCATATTCTCATCCTTCTATGCAGGAAATTAGAGAATTTTTTGTTGCTAGGGGGTTTAAAGGTCTTGTGAAGGTTGGTCTCATCAATCAAAGGCAGATTCTTATCCGACCAACTTTGCAGGAAGACTACACTAGCATTTGGGAAAGGAGAATGTGGATGATTAATTCCTCCTTGATGAGAGTGGTAAAGTGGTCTCCTTATTCTCACTTTAACAAGGAATGTTCCATTGCCCCAGTATGGGTTGCTTTTCCTAATCTCCCTATTCATTTTTATGAAAAATCGATGTTGTTTGCTTTAGCTTCAGCTTTTGGAACACCATTAAAACTTGATGAACCTACTGCAAATTTATCTAGGCCATCAGTTGCTAGGATTTTGGTTGAAGTTGATGTATCTAAAAAATGTAAGGAATGGATTTGGATTGGTACTGAAAGGGATGGATACTATCAACATGTTGTTTTCGAAAATCTCCCATTTTACTGCTCAGGTTGCTGCAAAATGGGTCATTCCATAGAGAAATGCACTGCTAATTCAACTTTTCATAAAGGAAAAAACAAGGAACCTTCGAAAACAACATTAGTGAAGGACGTAAACTTGCAATCTAAAATGGAAAAATTGAATAAGCCTAAACAAATTTATGTTCCTAAAATTGTTACCGAGGCTCATGGAAAAGGTAAATCTACTATTGATGTGGGTCAATGCTCGAAAACAGATTTTTCTCTTGAGAATTCTTCTGTTATTGATAGTGCAGCTAATAAGGTGGAACATGGATCCAAAACCGATACTTCTCATGAGAATGAATGCTGTCCTGTCAATGATAGTGCAGCAAATCAAGTTGTTCATGTGGAGGGTGGTGCTTCTATGTTACATCCTGGTTCTGCTACAAAAATTAATAAGGAACAGGTTACTGGTGATCTTGCCACTGCATCAATAGATGTTCCTTTAGGGCCTGAAGTTAATTCAGTAGAGTTGTAGAACAAAGGTAATCCCTCTCTCTTCGATGATATTCCTTGTTTAATAAAGGGTGTTCCAGATGACATCCCAAGCAATGGATCATTCGAGGGACAAATCAAGGAAGTTGAGTTGGATGTATTAGATGAATCTTCAGAAGCTGAATATGATTCTGATTATGATCCAACTCCAAAAGTAATGAAAGAAAAATCAAAGGATGATCTTTTTGTAAGCATTCCTACTCCTTCTCTTGCAAAGGATAAAGGTACACACTCATCTCCTCCTTCTCCTAATCGCCTCGGGGTTGGTGAAACAATTTTTGCCCCTCCTACTAGTCTATCATGAAGTGCATGTTCTGGAATATTAGAGGTTTAGTTAATGGTAGATCCTTGAAATGACTTCATAAACTCTCTATTATTCATAAACTTCAAATGGTAATGATCAGTGAACCTATGACTTCAAGTTGCAAGATAGAAAAGGTGGCGAAATCCTTAAATTTTAAAAACTTCATATCTAATTCAAACTCGAAAATTTGGATTTTTTGGCATGATAGTTTGGTTTGTAATTATTTGTTGGATGCTGAGCAATTCCTCCACTTGTCGTGCTGCTTAAATTCTAGCTCTACTTCTTTCCATATTACTGTTGTATATGCAAAATGTTCAAGGTCAAGTTGTAAGGATCTATGGGGATGACTAGAGTCCCTTGCTAGTCAGATTGATTGTCCTTGGATGGTCTTAGGTGATTTCAATGCTGTTTTGTCGCTGCATGAAAGGAAAGGTTGTGTGAAAAATGATGCTGGCTCGATGCAAGACTTTAATGGGTTTATTGCTAATTGTCATTTATCTGATGCTGGATTTACTGGTAATCCTTTCACTTGGTCAAGGAATAAAATTCATGTTAGGTTAGATAGGGCACTGATTAATGCTGAATGGACTTCCAAATTTGAGTTCTTTAGTGTTTCCCACCTTAACAAAACATGTTCTGATCACGCTCCTCTTCTTGTGGAGTTTTCAAATAAATAAAAAAAAGGAGAACTAAATTTAGATTTCAAAACATGTGGACTAGGCATCATTCTTTCATAGAATTTGTTGAATCCTCTTGGAATCCTGATTGCAATTGTAAAGGTCTTATTAAATTCCAACTAAAGCTACAAAGACTTAAACATTCTCTCATGAAGTGGAATTTAGAGGTGTTTGGAAATATACACAAAAAAGTAATGGAGGCAGAGGAACTACTAAATGATCTAGAAAAGTCTTATATGCTGGACGGTTAGGAAGGCTCCTATATAAAATTGCAGAAAGCTAAAAAAGAATTAATGGAATTGATTGAACAGGAAGACATGTTTTGGAAACAAAGATCAAAGGTTAGGTGGTTGAATGATGGTGACAAAAACACAAAGTATTTTCATGCCGTAGTTAAAGAAAGGAGAGTTAAAAACACAATCTCTAAAATAAAAGACAATAATGGTAATTGGGTTGAGGGAGATGGACTTGGTCCATCTGCTGTCAATTTTTTCAAGGACTTGTTAACAAAAGATTTTGAAGTCGATTCATTTCAATGTCCTAGTTGGGTGTCGAAAATGACTAGTGAAGAGGATAATAATATGTTGATTGCTATCCTAACCTTTGAAGAAGTTACTAATATCATCAATGATCTTGAGATTGATTCTGAGCCTGGACCAGATGGCTTTGGTGGTCTGTTTTACAAACATTGCTGGAAGATTATTGGTAAGGATTTTTATGAAGCTATAATAGAGTTTTATGATGGTTTTCCTCTTCCTAGGTTCTATACTGCAGCTACCATTGTTTTAATTCCTAAATCATCTAATCCCACCCATTGGAAAGATTTTCAGCCTATTAGTTTATGTAACACATCTTCTAAAATCTTTTCAAAAATTCTCTGCAATAGGTTAATTGTTATTCTCCTTAAAATAATTTCCCTTAATCAATCGGGCTTTGTTAAAGGTAGGAATATCCTTGATAACATTTTATTGGCTCAAGAGCTCTTGTATGACTTAAATCGTAAAGCTAGGGGTGGTAACATCATCATGAAACTAGATATGGAAAAAGCATATGATAGGATCGATTGAGTTTTCCTTTTCTCTATGCTTGACAATATTGGCTTCCATTGGAAATTTTCTTATATGGTTAAGAGAATTTTGTGTAATAGTTGGTTTTCTGTCCTAGTTAATGGTCAATGTTTTGGCTTTTTCCAGTCTTATAGGGGTCTTAGGCAAGGAGATCCTCTATCCCCCTCACTCTTTGTCATCGCAGCAGAATATTTATCTAGGGGATTAGACTTTCTGTTTAATAGATTTGGTTCTATAAGGTATAGGACATCCTCCCCTATGTGGATTTCTCATCTCTGTTTTGCTGATGACAGCATTCTATTTTTGAATGGTGCCTCTCTTTCTGTTTCTAAGGTGTTAGGCTTTCTTAAGCAGTATGAAAGGGTCTCGGGTCAAAAGATCAATAACTATAAGAGCTCTATTCTTATTCCAGACAAAATAAAACTTGGTATTAAAAGAAAACTTAAAACAATCTCTGGGATGAATATTCACTCACCTCCTCTTGTTTATTTAGGTTGTCCTCTTGTGATTGGTCCTATAAAACATCAAGTCTTTAATACTATTTTTGAAAAAGTTGCTCATAAGATTAATCATTGGACCTCTCTATGGCTTTTTGCTGGGGGTAGGATTTGCCTCATAAAAAGTGTGTTAACATTGCTTCCATTATATCTCTTCCAAGCTTTCAAACCTCCTAAGTAGGCCATTAAAAAACTAGAAAGTATGTTCGCTTGTTTTCTTTGGGGGGATTCATCTGAGTCTAAAGCGACTCATTGGGCTTCATGGGGGAAATTATGTCTCCCCTCGAATGAAGGAGGAATTGGAGTTAGATCTATGAATGATTTCTCACAAGCTATGGAAATTAAAATTTGGTGGAAATTTAGGAATGAAAAGACAATTTTCTCTGATTTCATTAGCTCAAAATATTTGAGAGGGAAGCACCCAAATGAAATTGCAACTTCTAAGAATTCTTCTTCCCTATGGAAAAGAATTCTTAGAGCTAGGGATATGTGTGAAAAAGATATTCATTATGGGTTAGGGAGAGGTGATGTAAGCTTCTGGTTTGATCAATGGCATCTTCGTGGTCACCTCTTTCAATTGGTTCCTATTACTTTCCCCAGGATTTTAGTGAAGGATCTTTGGGTTAATAATAACTGGAACATGGATTTACTACAGAGAATTCTCCCTCTTGAGTATAGAGAAGAGATGATGACCTTATCCCTTAATAATGAAGTAAAAGGTACTGTCATCTGGAAAGGTTCCTCCAATGGTATATTCTCAATGTCTAATGCTTGGAATTTGGTTAGAAAGAAGTCTAATGAATCCTTTAACTGCTCTCTCTTTTGGAACAAATTTCTACCTATTAAAATCTCCTTCTTCATGTGGAGGGTAGTTAGATCTTTTATCCCTACTAATGATAAACAATGTGTATGGGGAAGATCAATGGCTTCCCAATGTTTGAACTGTCTAAAAGAATGTGAGTCTGCTAGTCATGTCCTTTTAAGTTGTAGTTATGCAAAGGATGTTTGGAATGGTCTTGGTAAGTTTTTTGGAATTTTACCTATTCCTAATATCTCACACATTGATGTAATGTTAAAATTTTGGAAAAACAAGAGTGGTAATATTTCAAATCATATTAGGATTTTTGTTCCTTCCATTACCCTGTTGCATATTTGGGGTGAAAGGAATAATTGTAAACATAGAAATCGAAGTAAAAATGCATATGTGCTTATAAATGACATTATTAATGATTTACTTATGTTCGGTAAGGCTTGTCCTTTATCAATGCGACAAATCAAGGATGATGAGGTGCTCTTCAAGAGCATCTCCATTTCTAGGAATAAAGCAACTCGTAAGTTTGTTTCATGGGTTACCCCTCTTCCTAATTTTGTTAAACTGAATGTTGATGGGAGTTACTCCAATGGTAAAGGGGGTGGGGGTAGCATCTTGAGAGATTCTAAAGGCAATTTTCTATGGGGTTTTGGATTCAAAACGAATTCCAAGCCCATTGAAATTATTGAGTTAAAGGCACTAATGAAAGGTCTCGAGCTGTACAGGAAATTCAATGTTTCAAATATAAGTATTGAAACAGATTCCCTTACTGTATCAAGATGGTTGTCCTCAGAAGTGACACGATGGGATGTTTGGAATGATATCTCATGGGCAAGAAAGATGATAAAAGATACCAAAGCACAGGTTCAACATATATTGAGAGAAAAGAATACTGCTGTGGACTGGTTAGCTAAGGAAGCTTGGGAGACTCAAGAGGATTTCACCTTACTTCATTTTTCTAGTTTGTCTTCTGAGTTGAAAAGCATCTTGAAACGCGATAGTGATGGCTCAGGTATTGTAATCAAGAGGTCAGGTATATGCTCCCCTCTTTCTTGTAAAAATTATTTTATGATTAATAAAATAGGGGCTGGCAACCCCCCCACACCCCCCCAGCAACCCGACTATTGCCAATTAAAAAAAAAAAATTAGGTTGTATAGAAAAACCAATTTAAGAAAAAAGGTTTTTGAAAACCAGAGATTTGAGTCTGAGGGCTAACTTTTTTAAACTTTTAACGGGTACCACTTTTAACATTTTGAATTTAGATTTACTTTTCAATATACCTTTTAAAAGAAAGTTATCTATTCATATGCAAATAAGAAAATAAAATTGAATCTACAAAAAAGATAAATTGAACAAATATTTACAAAAAATGTAAAAAGAAAATTTTTCATATTTTAAGTTGCCCCGTATTTGCATACAAGTTTCTATATATCTGCTATTCGAGATTAAACTTCTTTAGTTTGTTTTGAAGAAAATTTAAACAAGTTGGTTGATTTTAAATTTCGAAAGTAGTTGAGTTTATATCTCTTAGCGATTTCGTTTTATTTAAGAAAAACACCTAAGAGAAAAGGGTCCTAATTTGATGATTTTATTTTATGGGAAAATTCTAAAATATCCTAATTTTTAAAAAAGGTCCATTTATTTTTATTTATTGAAAAAAAAATTTTAAGTAATAAAACTTTTTAGAAAAATCTTAAAATACCTAAATACTATAAAAGAAATACCTAAACTATAAAAAAGATAACTAATTATAAGCAAGAATCCTAAACCATGGAAAATATGCCTAATTATAGAAAAGAAGCTTAAACCATAAAAAAGAAGCCTAAATCATTGTAAAGATGTTTGAATAATAAAAAAGATATTTAAATAATGGAAAACATGCTTAAAGAATTTATTTATTTTATGGAAAAAAGGATTTTTCTAAGTGAGAGGACATCCTTGTTTTTTTATTATTTTTGTTTACTTTTTTTATTATTTTTATTGCATATTTCTAACTAAAACATAAAAATAAGTAAACCAAACAAATTAGGCCTTTTCTTTTTACAATTGCAAATAGAATACAATCATAACAACAATAACAACAACAACAAATAGAAAAAGTACGATAATACAAAAATAAATACAAAATACGGAGAACAAAACACAAATAAAAACTAAAGTACAACTAGGCTAAGCTGGAGTTCACATGGGTTAGAGCTGGGTACTAGAGCAGTTAGGTCGGGTTGGACAGCTTTCGTCGTGGGGAGTTTCTAGCACAACTTGTCCTAGCTTAGAAAGCCTCGAGCTTGCGTAAATCCTAGAAAAAGGGATTGTATAGAGAAAGAGGGTGGCATTGTGAATGGATTTAAGTCATTGTGAGCGATGAGTTAATAATTTGTAGTAATATAGAATCCTTTATTTATAGGTATCATGGTCGAGTTAAGGATACAAAATATTGAATATAGTATGATTTTCTTCTATGTTTAGGCTGTACGAACTTGGACAATAGATGATGCTAAATATAGAGCTACGCATAAGAGTATGTTAGAGTATGTCCAACGCATGTAGGAGTATGCCTTGTGACATGGTGACGATGTGGCATGACACGACGATGACGTGGCAATGACATGGTAAGTGACGTAGCATGACGTAGCATGGTGATATAATAGACTCATGTACCAATGAGGGATGGATAAATGTCCAAGATCTCCAAGCCATATGTAATGTTAATGTTCAAGTGCTTTACCATATGAGTTATTGGTTTTTCTTGTCCATATGTACAATCAAATTATACACATGGATTAGGTTGGCTTCGATTAGATTCAAATTTAAACCCAAACCCAATATCTCTCTTCTCTTTTAATTATTATTTTTTATATTTTTCTTAATTTTCTATTTTTTTGTGCTTTTTCTAAATTAAAACTCTTTACCATATTCTAAAAACTATAAAATTATAGGGGGACAAAAATGGGGTGTTTATAGCTGCTTCTCTTTGTGGTAAAATTTGAATAAAATTTTATCACAAAGATAAAAGAGATACTATTTTTTTCTTGAGGATGAATTTGTCTTAAGAAACACTACAACTAATTAGCTATCCTAGGCTTGCTTTACTAGGGATTTAGGTGATGAAAATGGAAGACACTTTGATGTGTGATTCAAGTATTTTAAAGAATAACCAAAATTCTTAGATTTGACTTAATGAAGGATAACAAGGGTTCTTGAAGTTTTAAGGGAGGACAATTGAATGATCAAGATTCATAATCTAAGGATAACTTCGATTCCTTAAGGTTCTCGTGAAATAACCTAAGCTCCTAAACAATAGGATTACTTAGTTTTTAGGACTAAGGATATCCTAAGTTCCTAACTTAAAGATTATTTTGTTCTTGCGAAATAACCTAAGTTCCTAATAGAAGGACTACTCGATTTCAAGACTGAAGATAGCCTAAGTTCCTGACTTAAGGATTACTTAGTTCCTATAAAATAACCTAAGCTCCTAAAAAATAGGATTACTTAGTTTTCAAACTTGAGGACGGCTGAAGTTCCTAATTTAAGGATTACTTTGTTCTTGCAAAATAACCTAAGTTCCTAACAGAAGGATTACCTGGTTTCAAGATTGAGGATAGCCTAAGTTCTTGATATTAGGATAACTAAGACTCCTGAATAGCCAAAGTTTCTTCGATAAGAATAACTAAGGTTCCTGTTGAATAGCTAAGTTCCTAAAAGGAAGGATTACTTAGTTTCAGGATTAGAGATGGCTATGGCTTCTTGACAAGAATGACTAAAGTTTCTATTGAATAGCTAAGCTCTTAAAAGGAAGGATTATTTAGTTTCAAGATTGAAGATAGCTAAAGCTCCCAGTCTAAGGATTGTTAAAAGTCCCGAATAACTAAAGTTTCTTTGACAAGAATAACTAAGGTTCCTATTAAATAACTAAGTTTCTAAATGGAAGGATTACTTAATTTCAAGATTGAAGATAGCCAAAGTTCCTAGTTTAAGGATTGTTAAAACTCTTAGATAGCTAAAGTTTCTTTGACAAGAATAATTAAGGTTCCTATTGAATAACTAAGTTCTTAAATGGAAGGATTACTTAGTTTCAAGATTGAAGATAGCCAAAGTTTCTTGACAAGAATGACTAAGGTTCTTATTGAATAACTAAGTTCCTAAAAGGAAGGATTACTTAGTTTCAGGATCAGAGATAGCCTTAGCTCTTAATTGAGGATAGCAAAAGACTCCTGGAGTTTCAGTATTTTTCCTAAAAGAAATAACTAATGGCCCTAAGTTCCTAAACTTGAAGATAACTTGGGTTTCAAGACAATGTAAGATTCCTAATCTTAAGCATGACTCGGATATTCACAGTTTTTCCTAAGATGACGTATGACCTAAGGTTAATCTAATGGATGACAAAGGTAAAATTTCAATTTTTTGAAAAACATACATTTATTCAAAGATAACTTAGGAAATTTTTTTTTTCTTTTTTAAAGAGTCTCTAACAAGTATAGATTCTTCACAGGTCTTTATAGTTGCCGAACGAATGATGGCCCACTCCTTTCTTTTCTTGCCTTAAGGATAATTGCATGATTGTCCAACATATCCTCCTTTTATAAACATCTCTTGAAGCATTCGGGGTAGTAATATCATTGGAGTTGATGATTTCCAAAATATGTGCAAAAATGCTATCTCATAATTAATTGGTTTAGTCAAAGATGACTTCCTTGCACTCTCGACTTAAATTTCAATCTACACTACAATTCTAAAAATTATAGTTCATTTTGCAAGTGATACACTATGATCAATCTGTTAGGTGTTTTTTAAGATTGTAATATAATAAAGGTTTGGTCATTGGTTTAAACAAATGGATAATAATTTATAGGTCTTTTTGAAAGAATTCATTCATCCAACCAACCTAGGTTTACAAGTTAAGAACTCGTTAGGAAAACTAAAATCGTGCTTGGCCCAGTTTCAAACGTAACCTTTACCAAGAATAAGTTATTTCCTTTAGTCAAAAGGGCCTTTAAGGAAAGGTAGAATTGTAGGCGAGCCATGAGCCATGTATCGGTTACAATTTTTTTGGGGATCATAAATTTTGGGGGGAAACTTTGGTATTTGCCCCAGCTTCTTTTAAGCTTAATTGTTTTAATTATGTTTTTGAGGCCTTTATTTGAAATGTGAGTCTTAATTTAGGAATAGGTTGCTGTGCCCCATATCCTTTTAGGCTTTAGGGCTCTAGTTTGATCACCTTGTTTGTGCAAATCTATCTCTTAAGCAAAGTTTTCATTTTTCATTTCAAATTTTCTCATTTTTCCTCTTTTTCTTTTCTTTCTCCTTTTTTTTTTTTAAAAAAAAAAATTTGACTCAAGATAGAGGTAATCATTCCTTCTTTTGGCTTATAGCTCAAAGTGTATAGTGTTTAGGATATAGGCATTTCTCCATTTCAAAAGGAAATAAGTTATTAATGATGAAAATTACAATTGCATGCATGTGACTAGAGTAAGCACAAATTAGTTTGAACTTTTTCTCCTTTTTAATAACCCTAACCTCTAAATTGCCCCATTGTGGGTGGTTCTTGACAGGGTTTAAATTTTGAAATACTTCATTAAAAGGCTCAACGGGGTTAGCAAGGGATTTCATGTTTAAGATATTAAAAAACGAATGCCTATCTTCATTTTGATTCACGTATCAAATTGTAGATGAACCTCCTTTAAGGAATGAGCCTAATAGCCTTGCAATGATATCACTCAACTCTCAAAGTGTTTCAATGTTGGTATTTGGAGTAAGGTTTGCCTCTTTTTATTCTAAACCTTTCATTTAATGAGATAACAACTTATTCATGCTCCAAACATTAGCTTATTCAAATATGAACTTCTTATTTTCAAAGATCTTAACATTTTCCAAAGTACAAAGAAAAGCTAACTCTCATGAAGAATTGTTGAAGCCCTTCAACACTTTACATGGGGTCTGGTTGTACTAGCCTAGTGTTAATCAGATTTTGAATCTTGTTTTTCAGCCTCCAATAAGTGTTTATGAAGTAACCCTTCTGCCCTATGTGATAATCACATTGCACCTCCAAATTTCTATTCCAAGGTTTATATCCTAGTTTGGGGGCCTCACAATCTAGGATATTTGCTTCTCTTAGCTGATGAAAAGCTTGAGAAAGAGTGATAGGAATTAGAGTAAAATGTCTTCCCTAGGTCTTCTGGGCTTTCATAGGCCTTTGGCTGCCTCTTGGGTCATTAGACTTGGACTTCGTGGTGCGTAATTCTAGACTTATCACATTAACGACACTCTTTTGTGATGATTCTAGAAGCCCTTTCTTTTGTTTTGGACCTTCTAATCTTCTAGCTTGTAAGGCTTCCTTAATTCTACCTCTGCTACCATAACATCTGCAAAGTTAGAGGTTGTATTCCCTAAAAGATGTCATAATATGGCTTATCTAGTGTGTTAATGAATGCACATGTCAAGTCTTTCTCTAGTAGCAGAGGAATGATTCTAGTTGTCATGCCCCTCCACTTTTGCGCATATTTTGTAAAAGATTCATTGTTTTTCTTGCTTAATGTGCGTAAGTCCCAAATCGAGGGAGCTATCTCAATGTTGAACTTGTACTACTCATAGAATACTTAAGCCAACCTCTCCTAAGTATTTATTTGGTTAAAATCGAGCTGGGCATACTAAGTTAATGCAGGCCTTATCAAACAGTCTTGAAAAATTTGTACCATGAGTTGATCATTTTGAATATATCTGCCCATCTTACAAACGTATTATCTAATGTATAGCTTTGGGCATCTGATCCCATCATACTTCTCAAACTCTGGTATTTTGAATTTTTCTGGATAAGTCTTAACATCAAATGTAAAAAGGTCAGTGATCCTAACTTATTCAAATCCATCATAGCCTTCGAGCACCCTCATTTTCTCAATAGCCTGTTGGGTCAACTTCCTTTCCAATTCTTTTAAACTATCCTAGTTGGCCCTAGAGTTAATCGGCTTTTTATTGATTGGGAATTAATATGTGTTAGGCTCAAAAGTTAGGTTGACTTTTGGATAGACCCCTTTTATTCAAAAGACCCAAAAGTTGGATTAGCTTTTGAACAGTTCTCTTCTGCTTCTAAGGGTGGAGCCTCAATATTCTTTCTACAACGGGCCTTGGAGTGCTCTTTATTTGACGTGGCTCTAAGTAGAGCAATATTGTCAGCAAGGAAACTTAACTGAGCTGTGATTTTTTCCATAGTTTGCTCTAATGAACGAAACCTTAGCTTAGTAAAATCAATGATTTCAGGGTTAACATTATTGTTGTCATTTCTCTGGTTGGCCATTGCTTTCAAGAATCCATGGTAAGAATCCATCCTTGTTAGTAATTCTAAAAAAAAAAAAAAAAATTCTTTCCCCTTTTTTTTTTGGGAAACTTTTAATTTGAAATGAAAGAGTTAATCTGACCTTAACTAGCTTATATGAAAGTGAATAGTGGAAAGAAAAACAAGGATAAAGTAGGACCCTAATCTACTAATGAAGAATATTTGCATCCTGTAAGTATTTAAAAGGTTACTTACAAGAAGTATAAGGAAATATTTATGGAGTATTTGATTTTTATAGCTAATTACCAATTATTGACAAGGGTAGAGATAATTATTTTACAAGAGACAAGAGCGATTTAAGAATGGTGATTAGTTAAAAGCCAAAACGGAAACAAATATCTATAACTCAAAGAATTTGTACATAGGAACAATTTTGGATATATACGAATTAGAGGACCTATGACATTCTACAAAGAGATGAATTTACAAACAAGGAAGGAAAAAGTTGAAAGAGTAAGTCCAATTCTTTTTTGAAGTAAGGAGGACTATTTACAAGTTATGAGGTTTTTTTTTTTTATATTATTATAAAGGCTAGCTAAAATAATCTACAAGTATTCATTTAACGACCCTATTTTAAGATCGTGACTTAACTAGAAAATTATTTTATAATATATAAGAAAACCCTTTTGATTTGAAAAAGTAAGATAAGACAAGAAAACATAAGGATACAAAAATATAGCTTTAAAGGACTGATGACTAAATAGTAATGTGGCAAGGGTTTAAGGTTGGGACCTTACCGAAATTCCATAATTACAATACTAAGAAATTGAAATTTTACATAAGAATGTTATTTATACTAAATTTACAGGGAAATTTTACAATGGAAAAGTCCTATACAAAAGGTAGGATAAAATTACATTTGGTGGTATAGGGAAAGTATATTACAATTTTTTTTTTTCGGGTAAAATGAAATTCCATGAGAGTTTCGACCTTTCGTAGGTGACATGCCCCATTACAATTTATTTGCTAATCTAAAAGTTATACAAGCAATTAAGGTAGGTTCTAAAGGCCCTTAAGCTTTGTAACCTCACACGTTTTCAAGGAAACCGTTCATCGGTCACATTGAAGCTTAAGTGGAGTGGCTTAATCAACCTTGAGCGATGGTTACCCCACTACACCTAGAGCCTACACAATAGCCCCCCTCCTGAGGTCTTAAAATAGCTTGGGTCTGACCGTATCTACCATGTATCCTTGATGCAATTATTCCCCTAATGTCCCGAGTATGTTACATGCAAAAAATGAATACAATAATTTAAAAACAAGAGTATTACATGGAATAAATAAATAAATAACATGGGTATTTTGAAAGGCCAATTTTATTTCGAAAAGTTTTTAAGTGGCTAGCCTTCTTGACTTCCTCGATAGAGTCGCTAAGTTGTTGAGTATGATTTTTTCCCAGTTTTTATTATTTTTTCTTTAACTAGATTAGTATTAAACCCTAACCTGTTTAATACCAACCATCGACTAAGAGTTAAGAAAAATTCTTGGTTTTTAAATGTGTTTTGAAAAATACTTGGAGTTGTCACTTAACCAGGGTGGGGAAAAGGTTTAGATTAAAACTGATTGGGTGGATTGATTTTAATCTAGACATTAGGTTGCATAAAAAGCCAATTTAAGAAAAAATGTTTTTGAAAACCAAAGATTTGAGTCCGAGGGTTAACTTTTTTAAACCCTTAACAGATACTACTTTTAACTTTTTGAATTTAGATTTACTTTTCAATATACCCTTTAAAAAAATTATCTATTCATATATAAATAAGAAAATAAAATCGAATCTACAAAAAAGTTAAATCAAACAAATATTTACAAAAATTGGAAAAAGAAAAATTTTCATATTTTAAGTTACCCCATATTTGTATATGAGTGCCTACGTATCTACTATTCGGGATCAAACTTTTGTAGTTCGTTCAAAAAAAAATTTTAAGCAGGTTGATTGATTTTAGAAAGTGGTCGAGTTTATGTCTCTTAGCCATTTCATTTTATTTAAGAAAAATACCTAAGAGAAAAGAGTCATAATTTGGCAATTTTATTACTTAGAAAAATTTTTAAATATCTTAATTTTTTATAAAAAGTCCATTTATTTTTATTTATTAAAAAAAAGATTTTAAGTGATAAAATTTAAAAAAAAAAACCTAAAATACCAAAATATAACTTTTCATGAAATACGCAATTACCATGGTTAACATGCTTAACTATGGAAAATATATCTAAACTATGGAAAAAATGCTCGATTATAAACAAAAAGCCTAAACCATGAAAAATAAGCCTAATTAAAGAAAAGAAACCTAAATTATTGCAAAGATACTTGAATCATAGAAAAGATATTTGAATCATGAAAGACATGCTTAAAAAGTTTATTTATTTTATTGAAAAAAGGATTTTTTTAAGTGAAAGGACATCTTCGTTTTTCATTATTATTATTTTTTACTTTTTTAATTATTTTTATTGTATATTTCTACCTAAAATATAAAAATAAGTAAACTAAATAAACTAGGCCTTTTCCCTTTCTTTTTCTTTTTCTTTCTTTTCTTTTTTTCTCCTTTTCATTTTTTTTCTTTTGACAATTGCAAATAGAATACAATCATAACAATAATAACAACAACAATAAAAAGAAAAATAGAAAGTACGATATTACAAAAATAACTAAAAAAATACAAAATACAAAGAACAAATCACAAATCAAAACCAAAGTAGAGCCAAGCTAAGTTGGAGTTCGCATGGGTTGGAGCTAGGCGCTAAAGTGATCAAGTTGGGTTAGAAAGCTTTCACTGTAGAGAATTTTTAGCAAAACTTGTCCTAACTTGGCAAGTCTCGAGTTTGTGCAAATCTTAGAAAAAAGGGGTCGTATAGAGAGAGAAGGTAGCGTTGTGAATAGATTTAAGTGACTGTGAGTGATGAGTTGATGGTTTATAGTAAAATGGAATCCCCTATTATAGGTATCATGGCTGATTTAAGGATGAAAAACATTGAATGTAGTATGATTTTCTTTCGTATTTAGATTGGGTGAACCTAGATGATATATGATGCTAAATATAAAGTTACACGTAAGAGTGTATCGGAGTATGTCCAACGCGTATAGGATGAAAAATATTGAATGCAGTATGATTTTCTTTCATGTTTAGATTGGGCGAACCTAGATGATATATGATGCTAAATACAAATTTGCGCGTCGGAGTGTATCGAAGTATGTCCAACACGTATAGGAGTGTGCCTTGTGACATGGCGACAAAGTGGCATGACATGGTGAGTGATAAGGCATGACGTGATATGGTGACATGATAGACGCATGTACCAATAGGGGATGGACAAGTATCCAAGTGAAAGAAGAAAAATGAAAGATGCATTTTGTACCTTTCATAGATTGAACCCAAGATCTACAAGCTATATGCAATGCTAATGTTTAAGTGCTTTACCGAATGAGCTATTGGTTTTTCTTGTCCATATGTACAATCAAATTAAACACATGGATTATGTTAGTTTGAATTAGATTCAAATTTAAGCCCAGGCCCAATATCCCTCTTCTCTTTTAATTATTTAATGCCCCAAAAAATACTGAGACTTGATTAACAAAAATCCTACTCTATTTAAACTATCTAAAAAACTATTTTATTATTATTATTTTTTCTAAGTTTTCTATTTTTTTTTTCTAAATTAGGACCCTTTACCTTGTTCTAAAAACTGTAAAATTATAAGGAAACAAAAATGGGATATCTACACATCCTTCTTAATTTCTCCCTCTCTAATCCAATTAACTTTAAGGTTAGGCTTCTATGTAGGTTGTGTGTCTTCTTCTAACCTACAAAAGAGTCTATAGAAAAGTGAGCAATCATCACTTAGTAAATGGGACGGAGATAGAAGTTTACGTACACAACAAAGCAAGCAGGGTTTTCAACCGGATTATTTATATGTAATGCATAATCAAGCAAATTCCAAAGCATAATCAAGCAAATTGTTCGGTCTATCGTGAGATTAGAGAAATTGTACTTGCTTTAATCTAGGTATAAGGAGTTTCATGGCCACAATGCCACTACAACCAAACATAAGCTTGTATAACGGAGATATCCCTCATCTTGTGACTACCTTCAAATCAGCATTCTTAATCTTGCCGTGATCTCCTCTTGTGTCACTTAGTTCAACTAAGAGGAAGGGACTATTTCAATTATCCATTTTGAAGGGGTCATTATTTAGTTGAGGAATCCGAACCGTCCGCTAATGAGTTGCTATGCATGTCAGGTTAAAATCTTAGGTTAAGTATAGGTTAATCCATTTATTAAGGTGATAATCTAACTTAATCAATCGGATAAGTAGTATCCATAGCAACAATCGAAAATGGAGTTTAACTCCCACAACAACACAACAATAACAATCACATACACTACATGCATACATTTCAACTAGTTACAAGCATAACCAATGCATACTTAAGCCTTAGAGTACCTTAATATGATACTAAAAAATGCAGTAAAGCATCGATCCTAACTTACCTAAACTCCTTATTGCTCATACAAGTGCAATTAGGATGTGTCTCTTACTGCATGTTCATATATCACACAAGTATAATATATATTGTTATCCTATATTTAAGTTCATTAATCTAAGTTTAAAATGTTGTTACCACTAGACATTTAGGTTCCTAAGTTACTTGCTATTAGTCCATCTCTAGCTATCCTCTAATTCCTCCTTTAAGTTTTCTATGAATACAGTTTATTCAAGAGCCCTTAAGACATCCTTTAACCTATCTTCTAAATTTAACCTAGCCATTATCCACACAAGCTTAGTCTTTAATTCAGCTTACAAATACATTTCTTGTATGACATTTATTTACAAGCTTTTGATTTATCCTCTAACATATCCCTTGTTTCCACTTAATTTTGCCTATTCTAATAAAGTGTCCACTTTACCACCCAATTAGTTTATAGCAAGTCTCCACATGTCTAATTTTCCCTTTGTATAGATCACATTTCAACCTAACTTCGTCTATTCCATGTATAAAATCAATAGTTCATCAACTACATACTTAAGGAAACTTACATTTAAGCCTTCTTTTACCTTATTAGATATCCACTAACATGCCTCAATGAAAATTCATTTTAGCTTCTGTACCCATATTCATATTGCACTTCAAAGCTTCCATAATCAGAATCAAGCTAATTTTTAAGGAAAAATATCAAATTATCTTAAATATTTAGTATTTTATACACTAATTAAGGGCTAGTAAATTAACAACTTAATATACATCTTAGGTAGTCTCCAAAAAATTTTTAAAGTCGGAACAATAACTTTAGGGGTTTTAAAAACGAGATCAAAATCTATCGTAGTTTAATGATTTCTTAAGGACAATATATAAAACAGCTTGATTTCCTAAAAACAATATTTTTCTATGAAATATTATTAAAAATAACGTAGGAACATAAAGTTTCATAATTTTCAGACTTAGTTTAATATTTTTAAAATTTTTTTGGAAAATTGGAGGGGAAAAAGCCACTCATTAATGGACAAACTTCTAGCCACCAATTGCACCACCAACTTTATCAAAAAGCCTAGATGTGGGGTCTACCTTTAAGTGATGGTGATAGTTTCCTTTCAGTCACTGTGTAGACCTGTGATCTCTAAATTATCCCAATTTCACTTGATTTTCTTTTTTTTTTTTTCTAATTTTTCTCTCTAGCCCCCTTAATGTCTTTATAATTTTCCTAGATACTCAAATGCCTAAAGTTTATTATGGAAGTAAGATTTAAGTTTATATAGACATGCTAGAGTCAATAGGATATTTTCCCAAATAACAAGTGTCTTTCTGTATAGATTATGTGTCACCAATTTGTATTTACATTAGGTTTCACCACCTAAACCTTCCCTACCACATGTCTTTCTATAATTTTTTAACATATTTTGGGTATTTTTAGTATATACTATACATGTAAAAATATATCTAAGATGAATAAACACTCATTAATATTATTTTATAATTTTTCGAATCCATATAATTTATTTCTAAAAATATACTAATCATTAGAACTCGTTTCATGCATTTATAATAAATAAGAAATAATATGTTTATATCTAATAAAATCACTATATTATTATTTTATTTTCTTAAAGCCAAACTCATGGGACCACTTTTACTCATTTTCCTAGCTGCATCACAAAATTGGGATTCACTTGGACAACTTTTGCGGTCACATGAATTTTATGTGTCACGCCCCAAAGTGGCGGAGTCGTAATAGTCTTACTATGCAAATCATTCTAAGATAGAAGCTGACCTTATAATCACTATCTTAGACCTGATTTACACAAGGCGTCCACGATTAACCCGCTTTGAAGTAAACGGTTCACAAATTAAACATATTATTTACCTCAGAAAGTATATAGCAAACAGTTCACAAATTAAATATGTTATTTACCTAAGAAAGTATAAAAAATATATACTAAGATTTAAATATCCCGAGTACTGTTTACAAGATTTAGTAACCTAATCTTATTTTATGTAAATAATACATAAAATGATATTAAAAGACTTAAAGATAAGATCCAAACTTCAAGAGTATAACCAATTCTTAGTTTTAATCCTCGTTTCCCATGATCCAGCAGTTGCTAGTTTCATGGTAGTTATAAAGCCGCTTTCTAGCTAGCATCTATAACAATATCTATAGAGATGCGAGCAACAAACCGCTTAGTAAGTTAGAACGAAAACATAAGACTACACATCAAGTATAGGTAGGGTTATCAATTAGATATTTAAATGCAATGCAACAAACAAATGCCATCATACGACGTTTTTTGGTATGTCATGAGATCAGAGAAATTGCACTTGCTCTAATCTAGGTTGAAGAGTTTAATGCACATTTCAATAGCTTATAACTAAACCTAGGCTTATGTAATGGAGATACCGATCCTCTTATGACCACCTTTAAACCACCATCTTTACTTTTATCGCAACCTTTTCTTCTATCACTTAGTTCGACTAAGGATGAAAAAAGGACCATTATACTAATTAGCGCTATCCCTTTCAAATGGATTGGTATTTGGTCAAAGAACCCTAAATGTTTTCCCTAACGGGTTGTGGTGGATGTTTAATTTAAATTTACAAGTCATATATTTAATTAAGTCTAGTTTAAGACTTTTAATCATTTCATGGAAAACAAACAATTATAGTCCAGATCATCAAACTAGAATCATGCAATTAAACCCAAAAACAAGTATTCGCAAGCATTTGTACAATCAAATTGTCTAACAAATATAATCAAGTATAATCTTAAGTATTCGAGTACTATAAAACAGTACTTTGAAATACAATAACGTATTAGTCCCAAACTTACCTACTTCCTGCTTACTTGCTTAAAGTACAACTCGCTACAAGCCTTCATTGATGGTCCCTATAATATAAATATTATTTTAGTGTTTATTTAACTATTATTTATATTTATAGACTTTACTCTATAATTAAGATTATTATCTTTAGTTTAGGGTTTTACTATATCTAATTATTTAGGTTTTTAAGTCTCTCACAATTATTCTTATTTTGAGCTAAGTTCTAAATTTGCTTCTTATGTTGCTTTTGATTCAACCTCTAAATCAAGTTCTAGTTTATCTTTTGATTACCCTTTGTTTATAATCTTATAAATGTCTTCTACCATTTTTCTTATAGTTTATTCAAGTGAATATAATCTTTGGTTCATATTTTGACTAACTCTTTAATATACTTCTATTAGCCTTAATTCTGATTTCACTTCTGAATCAGATTCTGATATGGCAATTGTCCATATTTTAACATAACCACCCATATACATATATATATGTATGTATGTATAAGTTTTAAATCATTAGTTTTAGTTTAAAATTATAATCTTACTTAATTATTCAAGTTTTGTATTTCCTATAACCAAGTTAGTTCTAAATTAATTTCTAATTCAAATTTCTGAATTAGGTTCTATTTTAGCTTCTAGTTACTGTTTTTATTTGTAAACTCTAAGAATTCCTCTTGAACCAATATATGGAATTCATCTAATTATACTTCGGTATCCTAAATCAACTTTCTAGTTCATCACTGATATTTTGGTCACTATAGTATACTATACTCCTAATTTAACTACTGAATTTGTTCTCGATGTGAGAATAATCTACATTTTTCACCTAATAACCTAAATACATATTCCATATCAAATTTATATGATGTTTTTAATATTATAATATTATCAATTTAACCTAATATTTTCTACTTATTTAATTTCTTATATACACATATTATACATTATTATCTAATCAACACTTAAAATACATATCTAACATCCCTAACACTACAAATATCATCTTTTATCACCAAATAACATACTAAGATGTCTAATTACACCCTAAATCAAAATTTGTACCAAATTAATCCTAAATCACAAAATTACTTAAAATATACCATTTTATTTATGATTTTAAGGCCTAAAAATTAAGTAAAATTTTAGAAAATTAATTTTTGGAAAATCTCTTCATAACACTATCATATATATTTTATGCAACATACACAAAAATTTTGAGATCAAAACTATATTATTAAGATTATTTAAATTAAATTCGAAAACTAGCTTAGGTTTAGTGATTTCTTAAGACTAATATATCCCGAAACCTAATTTTATCAAATTGATATTTTTCCCTAAATCTACACATAAAAATATCATAAAATATCAAATTTCATAATTTTCCATACATATTTAATATTTTAATAAATTAAACAAAAATTGGGAGGGAATTCGAACTCGCTAGTGTTACTAGCTTTGGCTACTGCCAGCCATCTTGCCCTTGTCGGTTGGTGTAAGCGCTGCCTCCACTATGACAACTCAAGGGGCAATCTGGTCATGGTAGGTTGCCATATACTGTACAAAAAACCATAAATTGGTTTTCCTTTCCAATCAATTACTTTTTATACGACATATAAAGTTACTCCACCTAGCACACTCCTGGGCCAAATATGCTTTGAATAATTCATTTAGTGCATTAATTATAGTCAAAATTTTGTTAATATGATCCTGCAGTACACTTAGTTCTTCTTTATGAGCGAGTGGGGCCCAATTAACTAGGGGTCTCCTCTACACCTGTTTCGATTGAGATATTCATTTCTAACTTTAAGTTAGAAATAGTAAGCTGTAATTAAATAAACTTAGACGCCTCAAACACAAAATGAAAACAAGATATAAACACATGCAATAACAGTAAATAAAAAGTTGTGGTTTTTCATTTCTTGTCAACAAAATAAGGTTACATTTGTTTAGTGGTCACTTCTAGTGAGTGAACTCCACTTTAAGTACATCTAGTCATCTATATAACTGTATAAACCTAAGTCAAAATACAGAGTTTCAAAATACGACAAACCTTCTCACAATACATTTGTCATCACCATAGAAGGAGCTCTCTAAAACATCAAAATGCTCAAAAAACATCATAACCTCACAACAAGAAAACTCTCAAAGTATAAAATGATCATACATAATCCTAAAATATATGATAAAAGGATCATGTATGATCACCCTAATGCCATGTAGTAACTCCAAAAAGCATCCTATAAGGATCAACATCAGCAATATCTACCAAGGGTAAGAAGATGGTCCTACACTAGCATTGCCCTAAGGTTTAAATCCTGGAACAGAAAAAGTAGAACCAATGTTGGAGTATATGCTTGACTCCTCACTAGCAGTTTCCAAGGGCTTTAGGCAAATGGTAAGTGCATTAGTAGGATCACCTCTACCTAATACTCTAGAAGGGAGTCCAAAGTCAACCTAATAATACTCAAAATCTTTAGCAGGGGGTAACTCCTGAATAAACTTAACATGGGTGACAGGAGCATACAAACGCACATCTAACTCCTTAACCTTAATACCCTGCCTAGGTCCATCGACCTCGATCCCTTAATGATGATCAAACTAATGTTTAATGCTAGCCTAGAAATCAACCATAGCTTGAGCATTGTCCTAGGCAATGATTCGACCATGATCAGTCTTCACCTTCTCTAGGTCCTCGTACTGGTAATAATCAAAGACACGTTCAACTTTCTCCTCCTAATCTAGATAATCATTTGCACTCCAAAGCCATTGAAGCTTGGAATTTGAAGTTTCATATGGTCGGTAAGTCAAGGTGCTCTAGCTCGTTTTTCTTCTTCTTCATACTCTCCTTCCTTATCATCATCTACATCAACTAAATCAATCCTTCTTCATACTCATCCTCTACCTCGAACTTGTCAAGCTGGGTTTTACTCTCTAGCAGGTTGAGTAGCTTCAGCAATTCAGTAGGCTAGTGCATAAATAGCTCTGGTTAAATCAATTAAGAGGTTAGTCACCTCATCAAGTCCTTCGTTCGTACTCTTAGGGGTGCTTTGGGTTTGTTGGCTATGGTAGACAATACCATTACTGTTATTCCCAACACCAACATTAACACTTGGGTCTATCATTTCTTCGATAAAACACGATAATAAAACTCAAAACCTAAGAAATAACATATGCGGCTCTTCATGCCAAATGAAACCTCTGCTTGATATCAAGACAATGTGAATCCATAGCCAAGAAGAGACAAGGCTAGTCATTGGGATGGGTCCAAGCTTGCAAAAAGTTTGAAAAAAGTGATGAAAAGGTACGAAAACAACAAGAAAAGTGAATATAAGCAAACCCACGAACATCTCCATAGGATATGATGCATCAATAGAATTTCCTAGGACTCACAACACAACTCAATATGACATACGAGATGGGCCAGTGATGTTCCTCACCACCTAGCCTTATTAAGGGTTAGGATAAGAGTGAGGTAAGTAAACAACCTA
The DNA here is from genome assembly GCA_024138015.1 of Lumnitzera littorea. NCBI lineage: Eukaryota > Viridiplantae > Streptophyta > Magnoliopsida > Myrtales > Combretaceae > Lumnitzera > Lumnitzera littorea. The sequence goes on along the minus strand of JAMXBB010000006.1, from coordinate 39,904,225 downwards.
ATGATAGCAATGTTCACAGAGGAGTATGCTTAGTATATTGATGATGATAAGATTATGTGGCTATAATATAATGGGGATATTTTTACCCTAAATATTAAGGCATGTTACCTAAAATGGAAAAGACTAAAAGGATAATGTTCGAAAGAAGTAATGTACTAGGAATAATAGAAGGGCGCAAATGAGAATTCAAAGTAATCAATGATTAGTGTAGCAAAGTCCTTTCACATGGGTTTGAACATATAGCGATAGTTTATTGGAGATGCTTCTGATGGAAGTAGACAAATGGTACAGTTAGGATGGGGTGCCAAGCAAAGGTGCCAAGTAGGCTTGGCTCCATCCGAATAGGAGTGGTTGTAGATGTGTTCAGGAGCTTTCAGCTTATCAACACCAGATTTGTCGAGTTGGTGGTTGGTTCAATCATAGTTGAGCAAGCATATGAGGGATCGAGCTATCAATAGAACATACATCTAGTCAACACTTGACTACTGAGAGATGTATAGTTAAATGACTCAGCATAAGGAATTGGTTAGTAATGAAGATCAACTTGGCCTCGAGAGGATTTGGTTGGAACATAAGAATTTGCCTTATTAGTCCTTTTAGGCCTCAAGCTTGGCTATGGGTTAAAGGTTTAATAGGTTGACTCTTATCATCCCCTCCTAGTTGATTTGGATTTGGGATCAAATTCGACTGGTCCTTATTCAATTCTCCTTTAAGGTAGGACCTGAGGTCTGCAACGTTGAAGGTGTCAGAGACTCCATAATCTTTGGGTAGTTCCGGTTTGTAGGCATTGTCGTTAATCGTTTGGAGTACTCTAAAGGGACCCTTGTTACGGGCGGATAACTTGTTCTTCCTTTTGTTTGGGAACCTATCCTTACTTAAGTGTAGCCATACTAAATCACCAGGCTAAAATTGTACTGACTTCCTTCCTTCATTCCTTTCTCACATTCTCTTAGCAACTTGATCAATCTACTAAGTAACTTTCTATTAGATTTGTTGTAGAGACTATGCTCACACTCTTGCATCGGGATCTTCTTATTCGAACATGGGCATTAGGGTATAGTCAAGGGGCAGCTCTGGGTTGAAGCTATAGATGACTTCAAAGGGTGTCTGCTTAGTGGTGTCATGTATAGTTCAGTTGTAAGCAATTTCCACAATAGTTAAACAAGCATCCCATTCGGTTAAGTTCTTCCCTACTATAGCTCGGAGTAGTGATCCCAAGGTTTAATTGACTACCTCTGGTTTAGCCATCGGTTTGGGGGTAACAGGCATTGAACTAAAGGTTCATTAATTGATTTTGATGAGAACAAAATAAAAGTAGATGATTAAACTAAGTTTTATTTGACTATATTAAGTTAATTGAATAAGATCGATTAATTTTCTTAATAATTAAATATATCAATTAACTGTACAAGATATTTAATCTTTTGAGTGATGATCAAATGATCTTAAAGTTGGATTACAAAATATATTTGTTTGTTGTGTTTTAAAAGTGATTTCAAGTGATATTAGGCTTACCAGCAAGACTACACAAGGAAAAACCAAGCTAACAGTATAAAGCCCTGGATCACAAAAAGAAAAGCTCTCTAACCTTAAAGAGCTGATATGCCGGTATACCTGTCGGTGTTCATGCTGGTAGTACATTTGCTTATCGTCCTACCGCTATGCTGATAAGCCTGTTTTAAGTAGCCGTTGGAGCATTTAATGTGCGATAATAGGAAGAATTCAACGAGTCGGTAAAAATGCTCAACAATCCGACCAAAGAGCATTAAGAATTGATATTCCACTTCAATAAAAAGAAATTCTCTTACATTCTTTAGCCTTATTACTTATTACTTATCTCTTATACTCTTTACTTGTAATCAAACAAAAGAGACTTAGTGTATAGTGCTTGAGAGTTCTTATATTTGCAATCTTAAGAAAGAAAAAAGCACTACACTTGAGATTATTATGTGTAATAGTGATTGTGTAAGCTTATGTAGTTCTTTGAGTATTTTTTTGAGAAATTAACAAAGTGGTGTGACGTCCTTGGTTGGAGGCATTGTAGGTCCTTGGAGACTAGGGGGCGGTCCGAACACCACATTATTTCTAGCCTTGAACATCTCTATCCCTATCTCTTTTAATTTTTGCACTTATTATTGTTTTATCATTGTCTTGATCATTCTTGTTATTGTATTTAGTTGGTAATTTTGAAAGGAATTGCAATTTGTAACCATAAACTCAATCCACCCCCTACCCCCCTCCTCCCCCCCCACCCTCAAGTTTAACCTAGTGTTCTTCAACAGGAAATGCTGATTAGCAGTTCATATCCCATATGACACCATAAAGTCCTCTAGAAATGGCTTAGAAACTTGGGATCTCTGTATGAGACTATACTTCTTGGTACGTTGTATAGTTGAACAATTTCCTAAAAAAAGAGAGAAGCAACAGCCAAAGTATCATTAGTTTTGGAGCAGGGCATAAAGTATGTCATCTTATTGAATCTATCTACGATGACCATCATAGAGTCTTTGCCTCGGGCAGTTCTTAATAATCCAAGAACAAAGTCCATGCTTAGCTTAATTCAAAGTTGGGTTGAGACAAGTAAAGGCATTGCTTTCTCTTGTTCGACTCGACATTTGGCCCTCTTGCAGGTAACACAACAATTAATAACTCGGTGCATATCTCGTCTCATTCTCGGCCAAAAGAGTTAATCACCTAATAACTCATATGTTATTCTCTCTCTAAAATGGCTGGAGAGTCCTCCATTATGGGCTTCTCTCCCTAGCAACTCTCTAATCGAACAAGTCGGCACATACAACTTGCCACGCCTGAATAGATAACCATCCTCTACATAGTACCCATCCACTGTTCTTCCATCAATACATCGTTCAAATATAAGACCAAAATAAAGGTCTCTAATATACTGCTTTTTGATACTTGCAAACCTTAATAGCCTGGTCTGTAGTTCAGTTAGGAGAATATATCTTCTCGATAGAGCATCAACAACTACATTGTTCTTACCTTGTTTATATTTGATTACAAAATTAAATCCTTCTAGGAATTCAATTTGTTGTGCTTGCCTCTTTAATAGTTTAGTTTGACTTCTGAGATGCCTAAAGGATTTATGATCAATGTAAATGATAAATTCTCTCAGCAATAAATAGTGTTGGTACACTTGGAGCGCTCAAATAAGAGCTAGGAGTTCTTTATCATACACTGAGTAGTTAATTGAGGTCCTCTAAGCTTCTCACTATCGTAGGCAATTGGTTGGCCTTCTTGTATTAAGATAGTGCTTATACCAATGCCTAACACGTCACATTTTTGCTTAAATATCTTATTGAAGTCAGGTAATGCTAATACAGGTACTGAAGTTAATCTTGCCTTTGCTTTACCAAAACTTATCTCCTCTCTTTCTCCCCATTTAAACTCAATGTTCTTCTTTGTTAGATCCATAAGGGGTGTAACAATGGTATGGAAATTTTTAATGAATCTTCGATAAAAGGATGCCAGTTCGTAGAAACTTCTCACCTTGACACAGTTGGTCAGAGTTAGCCACTTAACAATAGATTGAATCTTCTCATCATTGACTCACAAGCTACCTCCACCAACTACATAGCCCAGAAATACCACTTTCTCTTGGCAAAAACAACACTTCTTTAAATTTTCAAATAAACTCTCAGCTTGGAGTACATCTAGTATGGCATGGAGGTGCTTGAAGTGATTCGGCAGGTCGGCACTATATACAAGGATGTCGTCAAAATATACCACGACACACTTCCCAATTAGATTTCTTAGCACACAATTCATTAATCACAAGAAAGTGCTCGGAGCATTTGATAGACCAAATGGCATAACCATCCATTTGTAACATCCATGTCGAGTTTTGAAGGCAGTTTTCCATTCATCTCTCGACGTCATCCAAATCTAATGATGGCCAGATTTTAGATCAATCTTGTTAAACAATTTAACACCACTTAGTTCGTCTAACATATCATTTGGCCTAGGGATGGGATACTTATACTTGATTACAATCTTATTCACAACTCTACTACCCACACACATGCGGCATGTTCCATCCTTTTTTGGCATAAGGAGCACCAGCACAGTTCAGGGGCTGAGGCTCTCCCTTACATATCCATTTTCCAGTAGCTCATTGAATTGTCTCTGAAGTTTAGCAGCTTGTTTGGGGTTTATTCAACAAGTTGGTTTGTTTGGCAGGGTAATGTCAGATATTAAGTCAATGCAGTGTTCAATGCCTCTAAGAAGGGGTAATCCTTCAAGCAATCGTTTGGAAAATAGGTTAGCATATTCATCCAATAGCTCCCTGACCTCTTGAGGTAGCTTAATTTGCTCCTTCAACTCTAATAATTGCCTAATCAATAGGAAGGTCAGCATGTCGACTTTAATAACCTATCAGAGTTTGGCTTTACTTGATACCGGAGCTTTCTTTAATCTACGAGCAAGTTTAGCTTGCAAATCGCTAACTTGACTCGGCATCATGGAATTCAACATAATCTTCCTCCCATCTTTCTTAAGTACATATGTGTTCTTATATCTATCATGAATAACTATTTGATCGAAAAGCCAAGGTTAGCCTAGTACCACATGTAATGCATACATAGGTAGCACATGTCAAGCCCTATTTTAGTTTTTTTTTTTTTTTAACTTAATCCATATTAAGTCGAATCCGCTTAATATAGATTACTTGACATTAAATTAAGAAAATATTTTTCTTAAAAAAAAATTAGAGTTGCCAACAAGTTCAATTGGTAAAAAGTAAAATTAGGATTTTTGAGTAGGAAAATCCTAATTTGGCAACTAATCTATAGATTTTCTAAGAAAATGATTTTTGGAAAATTAAACTAGAAAAAACTAGGTTTGGGTGCTAACCTATTAAGATTAAGTCACCATGTAAAAGTTAAAAAAAAAAATTGGTAGGCTTTATTTTTATAATTTCTAAAAATACTAAAAATATAACTAAAATAAATTTTTTATTTCGAATATTCAACCGACATAGTTCTTTCTTATAAAATATTTAGTGAATAGATTCTTTGTATTTTGAAAATCGAGCTAGATTTACGTTTATTTAACTATTTATTTATTTAAAAAAAAAACTTAAGATCTAATTTCATGAATTAAAGAAAACCTTAATTAACTAAATCTTTTTGAAAATCCCGATTAAGATTTTTTTATTTTTTATTTTAAAAACTCACTACGTGTCAAATGATATCTTTTCTAAATCCTATATGCAAAATACTAAGATACGATCTAAATATATATCTTTATACATATCTTTTTTAAATTTTAACTACAAGATACATTAAGATACATTAGATACTATCTAGACACGTATCTTCAAACGTTTCTTTTCCAAATCTCAACCGTAACATACGTTGAAGATACGATCTAAATACGTATCTTCGTACGTATCTTTTCTAAATCTCAACTGTAAGATATGTTGAAGATACTATCTAGATACGTATCTTTAGATGTTTTTTTTTTTCCAAATCTCAATCATAAGATATGTTGAAGATACAATCTAGATACATATCTTCATACGTATATTTTCTAAATCTCAACCATAAGATACGTTGAAGATACGATCTAGATACGTTTCTTTTCAAAATCTCAACTAGAAGATACCTATCTTTTATAAATCCTAAATGCAAAATATATATCTCGATATGTATCTTCTTTGAAGATACAGATCTAATAGATATGCTTATTTTTTCAAAAATGCAATTTTACTAAAAAACACAATTTAACTAAGTTTATTGAAAATTGAGATTATTTAAAAAAATGAGCATTATGACAATAATAAAAAATCTGCACTTAAAAGAAATAAATTAGTAAGAATAATCTAACTAATAAAATAAAATAAATAACAAAATAACAATATTTACCGAACCAAGTTGTACGTGATCATGCATACGTGAATTTGATTATACACGTCGGAGTGAATTGCGTTATGGATTGCATGCGTGTGCCATGTTCATCTTGTGCTGTATGTGCCATGTGTATCACGTATGCTGTAAATGTGGTGGTCAGCAAATGACCAGATTCATATGTGTTTCAGGCGAATGAATGTATTGTAAGATCACGTGATGTGAATAGGTGTAGTTGTGTGACGTGCGGCTACGATTGTGTGCAATTGTCAAGCAGTAGTGAATTGTTTCGTGGGAGTAGGTCAAGAATTGCATGTGAATTGTCAGTACAGGTGGACATGCAGATCAATGAGCGATATTCATGTGTGCAAGGACGTCGGTAGGGTGTCAGCGTACGTAGGATTGGCACTATTTGGTCAAAGGGTTGGCTTTTGTGGACGGTGTGAATCTTTCGTCAGGGGCAAGTATTTAGATAGCATAAATCTTTGTTCAGGAAGCGGTGAGGGGCTATTGTGTTGGCGTTCGATCAGGGGGCATGCCGTTATGGAGTGTTGAGTTAGCAGTCAATCTGCTGCGTGGATGTGCTTGGAAGTGTCGCGGTAGATTGGTGGTGTGGGTAGAATTGGTCTCCGACGTGTGTAAAAGCTGTCGGCTTGCGAAATTGAAATCCAGTCGCATTTGTGCTTAGTTTCAGATTGTCAATGGAGGGAGTCGGTTAGTGCATAAAGATTCAGACGTCAAGGGAGCTGTCCAGGAGCTATTAGTAGCGTGTTGGATTTGTTTTCGTGTTATTGAGGGTCGGGCGAAGGATGTCTCTATTGTGAGATGTGTACTTAAAAAATGTGTTCAAATTCATCTACCGACTTACTATTTATAAACTCTTAATCGTATCTTTCGTATCAAAGATATGATTACGATTCTTCAAAAATTTGACTTAACTTCTAAAAACCTTTACTTAATTTAAACTTTCTATTTTTAGGGCTCAATCCAATCAAATTTGATTTAGCCCAATAATTTATTTAATAAATCCTAAGTCTATGTTAGCTCAATATAAATTAGAAAAAAATCTACTTTAAATTGGACTGAGCTAAAATTATTTTAATAAAGCTCAATTATCCAATAACTTAAAATGTATTAAATTAATCACACATCATTATCCAATTTAATCTTAAATGATCTAACGTGATTTGATGAGATTTAACTCGAAACAATTTGACTCGACGCAACTGGACTCGACTCAATAATTTGAGTCGATACGATTCGATTGGATATGATTGGAATTGACTTAATACGACTCGATTTGACTATCTTTTTTTTATTTTTTCGTTTATTTATTTATTTATTATTATTTTTTGTTTATTTATTTTTGGCTTAACTAAAATAAAACGAAAATGGAAAAAATAAGGTATCTACAACTGCTCCTCTTTATAGTAAAGTTCGAATAAAACTTCACTACAAAAATAAGACTACAAAAATAAAAGAGAAACTCATTTTTGCCAGATCTTACTTTCAACTGACCAACTAAACTATATTTTATGAAGGATAACAGCCCACCTTGAAAGGACGGGGCAAAGGAACTCGGGTGTCTATCTTGGAAGGATAGGGTAAAGGAATTAGGGTGAAACTAACTTATTTTGGTGGATAATTTGAAAAGGATAGATCTCTTCGAGATTTAAAAAAAAAAAATTGCTTTGGTGGATGACTTGAAGAGGATAGATCTCTTCGGGATTTCCAAAAAAAAAAAAAAAACTTGTTTTGGTGGAGGATCTAAAGAGGATAAATCTCTTTGAGATTCATTTTGATTTAGTGAATAATCCGAAGAGGATAGATTTCTTCAAGATTCACTTTGATTTAGATAATTTAAAGAAGATAAATTTCTTCGAGATTCGTTTTAATTTGGTGAATAATTTGAAGATGATAGATCTCTTTAAGATTTTTTTTTATTTGGTGAATAATCCGAAGATGATAGATTTCTTTGAGATTCATTTTAGATAATTTGAAGAGGATAGATCTTTTCGAGATTTCAAAAAAACTTTGTTTTGGTGGATAATCCGAAAAGGATAGATCTCTTTGTTTTGGTGGATTATCTGAAGAGGAAAAATCTCTTAAAGATTTGTTTTGGTGAATAATCCAAAAAGGATAGATCTCTTTAAGATTTCAAAAAAGCTTGGCTTAATTTAACGGATGATCAGAAGAGAATAGATCTCTTCGAGATTTCCAAAGACTTAACTTAATTTGGTGGATGATCGGAAGAGGATAAATCTCTTCAAGATTTCCAAAAAACTTGACTTAATCTGGTGGATAATTTGAAGAGGATAGATCTTTTTGAGATTTCCAAAAAACTTGACTTAATCTGGTGAATGATTTGAAAAGGATAGGTCTCTTCAAGATTTCCAAAAAACTTGTTTTGATTCTCTTGAATATCTTTTTCAAGGACTTTTAGGATCATTTTACCTGGGAATGAAGAATAGCAACCAATCGACATGCTTATATTGACTCCCGATATTCACTCATTCAATTAGTAGAATTTCACTAAAAGACCGTGCTTGCTTCTTCTTTCTTTCTTTTTCTTTTCTCTTCTCTTTTTTTTTCTGTTTTTCTTTCCTTATCTTTTTGCTTTTTCTGTTTTCCTTTTCTCTTTTTTTTTTTCCCTTTTTTTTTTCTTTTTTCCTTTTCTTTCTTTCCTTCTTCTTCTTTTTTTTTCAATAAAATCTTTTTCATGGTTGGAAACTTTTGCTGACGAGTCTTGTAACAGTACCATGCTCATGCCTTTGATTTTTACTTCTCTCATTACCAAGTTTCAATTTCCACTCTCTATGATTCCTAAAAAATAAATTGATTGTTGAAAAAACTAAATTAAATCATTAAGAACATTCGATTTTAATTTATTTGGTGACTCAGATCTATTGGTAAGTGTTTAGTATTTAAGTATATGAGGCTGAGAAACACAGTGTATAAGGATTTATTGGTGATATGTCTGTCGATCGATGACCTTTGGAATTTGAGAACATTCATGGATATCAAATTTACTTGTAAATGATGAAAGATTAACCATAAACAATTCTCAAGAAAATTTGGAATATTTATTGAACTCGGTCCTCATGGATATTACAACTTGACTGCGTTTGAATTCATAGGTCCCCTTAATTCCAGGCCATGCATTTTTGTCAACACTAATGCACCTCTTGATAATACCCTTTTCACTACATAAGGGCCTTCATAATTTGAAGCAAACTTACCCCTAGGGTCTTTCGCATTCGGTAATGCTTTCCTTAATACCAAGTTTCCTTCCTTAAAGTACCTCGAGTATACTTTCTTGTTAAAAGTTCAGATCATCTGCTATTGATAGCATTAACAATGACATATTGCTGCAAGCCTCCTTTCATCTAAGAGATTCAAATGCTCCATTCGCTTCTTCACGCACTCTACTTTATTGAGCTAAGTTTCTACCAATACTTAGAACGAAGGTGTTTCCACTTCCATCCGTAGTATCGCTTCAGTTCCATACACCAATGAATAAGGTGTTGCACTCATAGAGGTTTTGACTGAGGTTCTGTAAGCCATGAGAGCAAAGGAAAGCATATCTTTTGATGTTCTTATTAGCTGCTTCAACTGCCCCATTCATCTGAGGTTGATATGGAGTTAAGTTTTTATGATTGATCTTGAGCTGGTTGTATACTTCAACCATCAGCTTGTTCAAATTCGACCCGTTGTCTATAATGATAGACTCGAGTGTACCATATCTTGCAATAATGTCTCTTTTTAAGAATTTAACTACCACTCCTTTGGTCACTATGGCATACAAAGTTGCTTTTACCCATTTGGTAAAATAGTCATCGTGACTAGAATGAATCTATACCTGTTTGAAGCCATTGGTGAAATTAGACCAATAATATCCATCCCTCACATCGAGAAAGGGCAACTAGCCGACAATACATGCAATTCTTGGGAAGGAGCATTGATTTTATTAACGTACACTTGATATAGGTGACAATGCCTCACATGCCTAATACAATTTGATTCCATCATCATAAGAAAATATCCCATCCTCATAATCTTCCTAGTTAACATGTACCCATTTAAGTAAGGACCACAGACTCATGCACTTCTTTCATTAATTTCTTGGCCTCTTCTTCATCCATACACCTTAGTAATGTTGTATCTAGTGATCTTTTGTACAACGTAGCTCTACTTAATAGAAAATGAGCAGCCAATCTCTTTAAGGCTTTTCTATCTTTCCTATCAGCCTCATTAGGGAATTTACCTGCTTGAAATAACTTTTTAATATCATGATACTGGGGTTTCTTTGATTCCTTCTCTTCAACTATTAGGCAAAAAGCCAGTTTTTCCTCCACCTCAATCTTCAGGGGCTGGATTTTTGTCTCGTCTGTGATTTTCACCGTTGACGCTAACGTGGCCAATGCGTCGACAAATTGATTTTAGGTTCTTAGAATATAAGTGAATGAAATCTCTTGGAATTTTTCAATCAACTTGCTTAAATACACATAATAAGGTATCAATTTCTCATCTTTTGTCTTATATTCTCTTAGGATTTGGAGAATTATAAGGGAAGAATTTCTATACACTTTAAGCCTCTGTATTCCCATGTCTAGCTACATTTTGAGGCCCAAAATGTAAGCTTCATATTCTACTATGTTGTTTGTATATGAAAATGTTAACCTTGCTGCCATAAGGAAATGATTACCCTCAAGTGATTCCAATATCACTCCTATCCCACATCCAAACACATTGGATGCTTCATCAAAATACATCCTCCATCCTAATTTCTCACCATTAAGTTCATTTGCCATCATCACATTTTCATTAAGAAATTGTGCTTCTAAACCATTATCCTCATCTTCTAATGGGTATTTTGCCAATTAATCAGCCATCGCCTGCCCTTTGACAGAACTCTGACTTACGTACTTGATATCAAACTCAGAGAATAGCATTTGTCGCTTTAAGATTCTCCCAATCAGTGCCAGTTTTTCTGCTAAGTACCTCAGCAAGTCATGTTTTGTCAATAACTTTACTGAGTAATAAGGAGTATACTGCTTGAGCTTATGCATCAACTACACTAAGGCACAATACGTTCTTTCCACCTCTAAGTATTTTTGTTCGCTTTCTGTAAATTTCTTGCTCAAGTAGTATATAGGGTGCTCTTTTTTGCTTGTTTCATTTTTCTGCCCCAGTATACATCCCATCAATTCAAGAAGAATCGTCAAGTCGAGAAGCAATGGCCTTTTCGGTGTAGGAGTGACTAGTATTGGCGGATTCATGAGATACTCCTTGATTTTAGCAAATGCTTGCTCACATTCTTCATCCCATTCTATTGCCACATTCTTCCTCAAAAGTTTGAATAACGACTTGTATCTATTGGTTAACTACAATACAAACCGAGCAATATAATTTAACCTCCCCAACAGTCCTCAAACTTCTTTTACAGTTTTTGGTGCAGGCATGTTTACGATTGCCTTAACTTTATTTAGGTCCACTTCAATTCCTTTTCTACTGACTACAAAACCCAACAATTTGTCGAAGTTACTCCAAAGGTGCACTTTACTGGGTTTAGCTTCAGTTGAAACTTCCTTAACTGCTCGAACAACTTATGCAAAATATCTACATGATTTTCATTTTCCTTAGATTTGGCGATCATATCATCTATGTAAACTTCAATTTCCTAATGCATCATGTCATGAAACAAGGCAACCATGGTACTCTGATAAGTTACCCCAGCGTTCTTCAACCTGAAAGGCATCACGCAATAACAAAACATTCCCTCAGTGGTAACAAAAGTGGTTTTGATTTTATCTTCTTCTACTATCTTGATCTGATTATATCCCGATAAACCATCCATAAATGAGAAAAGATGATTTCCGGCTATGTTATCCACCAATACGTCAATGTGCGGCAAAGGAAAGTTATCCTTTGGTGTTATCTAGTCTAAATCACGAAAGTCTACACAGACCTTAACTTTCTCATTTTTCTTCAATACTGGCACCATATTGGCTACCCGTTTAAGGTAATCCAACACTTCTATAAACCTAACTTCTAGTAACTTCTTCACTTCCTCTTTTATTTTGAGGAGTATATCCAACCTAAATAGCCTAAGCTTTTGTCTTTTCAATTTAATCTCTTCCCTTATTGGCAATTTGTGAACTAAGATAGACGAATCTAAACCAGGTATATCTTCATAAAACCAGGTGAATATGTCTAAGTATTCCGATAACAATCATGATAACTCCTGTTTTTTATCATCTGCTAAATTACCTCCAATTTTCAAGTTTCACGGATTTTCTTCTATCCCCAAATTAATCACAACTATCGGTTCATCAATAATCACTCTCCCCTATTCAAATCGATGTCAACTCTCTTGTATTTCGCTTGGAGTCTTGATATCATCTTCGACGTCTGACTCAGTAGGGCCAAAGGTGATATTGGTACTTTCATCATTTACATGCACAAGATATCCATTACATTCATCATTTTTATCGAATCTGAAGAGTAAAGGAAAAAGAAAAAGGATAATGAATAAATAACAAGGAAGAATCAATAGAAAGAAAGGAATGAATTTTATTGAATGAATTCAAATTATCTGAAAGAAAAGGCCTAACAAATCGGACTAATTATCGAAATCAAATGATCTTAATTAATCTAATATTGCTTTTCTAAAGAGACCTATTAATGGGAATAGAAAATCGGTTGCATAAGGAAATTGGTACACCAATATTTCTCTTCTCATCTGGACTGATGTTGCATTATTAAGCCAAGTCCTTGGACAAACTAGCTACTTTGGGTTCTTGAATACCAGCTGATACTAGAAATGTCCAATGTATGTCTGGAAAGTCCATATGAGCATAGTACAGGTAATCTCCTCTCTTGCCTTTGATTTTGGCCTTCATTTCTTAGATTTCCTCTTCAGCAGGCTCATATCTAAGCCCAAACGTTCCAATATACTGCTTACGTTGTTCCGAGCGACCCTATACCCCCTGTCTTGACTCTTCCATCATGCTGACCTCATAAAAAATCTGCAACCTTAGCTCTTCCAATTCTTCACTCTCGATATATGGAATAGCCGTCTCTTTGTAAATCCTATAGTCCTGCTCCTCGAGAATAGTAACCAACTGGCCATTGGCTATGAATTTCACTTTTTGATGTAGATTAGACGAAATTGCCTCTACTGAGTAAATCTATGATCTTCCCAACAAAAGATTAAAAGTTTGTAATATATCCAAAACTTGAAACGGAATAGTAAACATTTGTGGATCGAACTCGACCTGTAGCCTAATTTCTCCAATTATCTCCCTCTTTGAACCCTCAAAAGCCCTTACCGAAATCGAGCTAAGCTTTAGCTGAATCTATTCCCAGTAAATTTAGTGTCGCTAGTTGACATACGTTTGATGAAGACCTATTATCTATCAATACTCGAGCAACCACTTTCCTTGCACACTTAACCACAATGAAAAGAGGCTTTGTTTGTTGGTCTCCTTCTTCACCTAGTTCACTTCTTCACCTAGTTCACCCGGTGAGAATGAAATCTAATCTATCACAAATATCGAATTCACCATCAATTCCAGCTTCTCAGTAGAAATCCCTTTAGGTACTTTGACATCTTTCAGAATTTTGATTAAAGCTTCCTGGTGAGCATTTGATGACAATAGTAAGCCCATTAGGGAGATTTAGGCCGGTACTTTGGCTAGCTAATCCATAATCTTATACTCACTGACTTTTACTATCTTTTTGGCAACATTCTGATCTTTATCCTCTATATCTTCAAAGATCTTTCGAGAAGCCTCTTCCATAGTAGTCTTCCTCTTGGCTTCTTCGTTCTGGTCATAAACTTGTCCCGAACGCATAAGCCCACCGACCATAGGTGATGAGACCCTGGTTGTCTGATTTACTGTTTGGTAATCCAAAGGGGCTGCTTTGTAATTCTCTAGAGCTATCGGGACATTGAAAGTAATTTCCTTAGGCTTACCTAATTTTTCAACCTTTTTAGTCTTCCCATAGTACTAAAAAACCAATGGCTTAAGTGCATCTCTAATCGTTCTAATCATCTCAACTGTCTTGTTGGCTTTTGTAATAAGTTTGTCTTCTTCCTCAAATTCGGGACCCTATCCAGTGGGTGGTTCGTCAACATATGTAACAGGTGAATCGGCGTAATCCACCAAATAATCCAACTTTCCTAACGGTTCTCCTAGGGTGTCAATTGTCGGATCTTCGGCTTCATACCTTTCTCTAAGCTCCTTCTGAGTACTTCTCTTTTGTGGTTTTGGAATCGCCATGACCACAATGTTAGCTTTCTTTATCTTCCCATCCTTCAGCAATTGATATATTGTTAGTCTAGTTCAAGTTCTATCTCTGAGATTCATATTTTGCAAGTACTCAACCTGCCTCAAATTCTAAGCCACTACCTCAATAGTGATGGGAAGACTATCTAGATCGATCTTCAGTTTAGAAGCTTCAGCAATGATCATGTTGATTGAATGTCCATGATCTGATAGAGGATTGTTACCGATGTTGGGAGTGAGAGTAAAAGACCGTACAATTAATAAAGATTTTCATTAAGCTACAAATTTATTAATAATCATAAAATCCAACCTATACAGTGGACTAAAAGAAAAGAAAAAAAAAACTCCTAACAAATCTTCCCAAAAACTTAAATCTTATATCTATAAGTGCTAACGGATTTGGCTAAGATAAGCTTCCTCAATAATTTATTTTCCTCCAACAATCTCTCATTCTCTAGCTTTAACTCTTCAATGATTCTTTTACTTTCTTGGAGTTAGGCTTCAACTCTGGCCCGTATGGTATCTCAGTAAGCTTACTCGGTAGGTGAAAGATATGCTAGTTCTGGCTTGTATCTGAATATGTCAAGAGCTTCATACTGTATCTTTCTAGTCTTCTCTAATTGATCATAGATGAAGTGCTTGGTAACTTGATATTCTCCGACTTTGCCCCTTAAAGTTCCCAAGTTGACTATCTTCTTGACTTCCTTCCGTTCCCACAACTTCATAAGTTTTACTAATCGTTGAATCAGAGTAGTAATAAGGATCTTGATAATTCAATGTGAACTCATCCAAGGAATCTTTGTAGGCTATCTCTTGAAGCGGACTCAGCTGTCTGGTAACATAAGTTGGGAAATATCTTGTATAACCCGTAATACCGATAAGAGGGACCCCTGCATAATCGACGCACCTTAAGATGGCTCAAGTGCAGTTACTCTACTTAGTTGTCCACATGAAATATACTGGCTACATCTTGCGTATGATTGATACCCATCCTTTAAATTGAGCTTCATTTAGTACCTTAAGGTAGCAGGCAAAGTCGTCAATCAGGTTCATATTTTCAATCAGGGACTCTCTAAGAATAGTCCCTCCATACCCCTATGTGTGACTGAGAAACCAAACGACAAAGATTGTAAGGTTAGCCGTGACGTACCTATGCCCCTACTCCTTTAAGTAGGTGAGTATCCTGAATTGTTCTGCCAATAATGCCGGTATATAGGATTTACTGGCTAAGAATTGAGTCACTAGCTCGGCTACCTTATAATGAACTTAACCATATCTGACGAGAAACAACACTGTCCCAAAACACTGCTACAATAAAAGCATTCACCCTCTTCCCAGCCCACTATTCATATCCCTCATAAAAGATCTAACGATACCTCTAATAAGTACCTGGGCTTAAAAACCACTCTATTAGTCTTAAAATGCTGAGACACTTCTTGCCCTCTAAAGATAAGAACGGTGTCGGGGTGGACTTTTTGACTCCCGCAAGGTTATGAAGGCTTTCTCAGGCTGGATTTTGAGATCTGGGACAGTTATGCCTACTTCGAGAGGAGGGACACTAAGTAACTGTGAGTATTCTTTTAAAGTAGGCATCAGGATGTATGGGCCGAAATTGAAAGCTGCAAATTTTGGGTCCCAATAATTGATAAGGGCTTGAATTAGAGGCTAGTGGAGTTAGACTTGCATGAGGGATATGATTGGCTTGATCTTCTTACGAACGTAATCTTGCTTAGTGGGCAAAAGTCGATTCAACCAATTTTTTAAGATGGCCTTGAGGAAGGAATACTTATCCAACTAGATCTCACGAACGGGCTCGGGATTGACACTACCTTGACTTTCCATATCTTAATTACATAAAAACATGAAATAGTACGATTATTTATAACGAGACCACTAAATTCGCAATAAAGTTGGATATGATATTAATAATTTTGTAGCTTTTTTTTCAAAAATTTTCTTAGAAATTACGTAGCCTTTCACTTACTAAGAAACGATACAAATAAAACACATATAATACAAGGAATGAAAGTGATTAAATAGAAACGAGCATTGGTAAAATAAAATCAAATATAAAAAAAATACAGTTTGTTACACATGTGTGCAATGTAATAGGAGCTGATAATTATTAAGTTATGGGAAGTATGATGAATCCGCGATTGGAAAATATCCTTATATATAGGCAGTTTCAAAATAGGATTTTTTTTAAAAAATGAGGCTTGCAAATACTTATGTATAAGGGTTATTAGTTTTTTTATTTCTTCTTTTTTTCAAAAAGAAAATCTAACTGACCGCGGATTAATCGGCTTTTCCTATAATTTAAAAAATAACTACCCCTTTTTTGGAAAAAATGATATAAGAAGGTGTGCTTTACAAGTCTCAGGCTCTATAGCTCCAAGGCTTTTCGGAAGAAAACCTAGCAGGCTTCATCGAAGCTTAAGTGAGCTCATTTATCATCATCGGGCGAAGGTAAAGACCCCAACGACTTGAGGGTTACATAATAGCAGCCCGTCCTAAGTTCCTAAGGTGACCTAGGTCCGATCACATCTAAACATACAAATAATTATTACCACCACCACACCCCCCCCCCCCCCCCCCCAAATTCCCCAAATTCCCCAATAAGGCTCATTAGGCTTAGCTTTTTTTTCTTAAAGCTTGCATCACTCAAAATTCGTTAGTACAATTATAATACAAATAATAATAATAATACAAAAGCCCATCAAACAGAATCTACCCTAGATTATGCCAATCAAGTTGTTATCATGTTATATAGATTAATAGCTATACGGTCATTCAAGTGAAATTATCATACCTTAAAACTTAAGGATTTAAACTCCTAATTAATTAGTCAGCTTCCGCATCTTCCAATTAACAATAGACTTTAAATTACAATCATATATCTCCCGATATTATGATTGTCTAATGTCCTAAATCAATTATCCCTAATGTCTTAGTAATTAATCAATCGCCGAACATCGCATTAATTTCGACATAATTTCTAATTAATTCAATTAACTCTACTTCTACATTGATTAATCAAATCAACTAAGAATTTCTAACAAACCCTATATCAACTCCTGTATCATTAGGGTTTCAAATAATTATAATCAATTGAACAATTTTAATCGAAATCATAGAAATTACAATCATGAATCATCCATATATCTCTTAATCCTATAACATGAACGCAACATCATCTTAGCTATCTAAGGTTTCATCAATTCCTATAAATAAATTTAGCCACCCATGGATTCGGAAACAAAAACACAAATATTAATTGAAATTGCAAGGAAATTCATAATTGAAAGCATAAGTAATTCACAGAATTGCATAAGAATAATTGAAATAGATGTCATAAATTCTATATTGGAAAAGATAATCTTTAATTGCAACTTCAACTTGGTCTCCATAGCAAAAGCAAAATCTTCTCAATGATCTAAGCAATTCTCCTAAAGAATTCTTTAAGAACTATCTAAAGACAATTTTACGACTCTCTAAGTCTAAGGAAAGTGTGTTAAAAGTCTCTCAAACGATGTAACATAAAGCTACTTATAAGAAAAATTAAGGAAACTTCCATGAAACTTCTTTTTCATGAAGGTCAGCAGTATAAGTGCAAGGCTGGCTGTTAGGCTGGCAACATACATTAAAGGTAGGCTATACTGCCGGCTACCTTCAATTCCAACTTACACATGTTGATTTGAACTTCATTCCTTTGCGTAAAACTACTCTAAATCATCTGCAATTCTACTCTTGAATTCTCTCATCTCTAAAATGTCCAAATGAAAATAATTAAGTACCATTTCTTATTGATTTCTATAAAATCAATAATAATTCTATCTTAATTTGCACTTTAAAACATGAAAAATATACCTTTATTAACTCCCCTACACTTGAACTTTTGCTTGTCCTCAAGCGAAATAAACAGTACTAAAGAAATCTATCTTTGAAAATACAAATTTTCCAATTGCTAATCCAAGACATCTGATATATCATACTTTCAGACTCACTAATTTATAATGCCTACTGCTTTAACCAAACCGAAATATGTGATTAGAGTACTACAATTGAAATTAATCAGCTATTTTAGAGAAAAAAAATTTTAATCCAAGCATTTAATCTCAAATTTCGATTTCAAAAGTAGATACTCAGTCTTAGAAGGAAAAACACTCATTTAAACTTCACAGCTGTTAGGAAGCATATTATCCCTCTAATTATTCCGACAAACAAATTGACAAAGTAGTGAAAGCATATGGTATCTACTTTATTCCTAGATTTTCTTCCTTTTTATTACAAGCCTTAATTCATTTCTTGAATTGCATTCAAAATTTCCATTTTCCATTCCCATTTTTTTTTTCTTTTTTACTTCAGATATTGAAGTTTTACCTTTCTACCCTTCTCATTATAGTGAGTGCATTGAGTCGGTACATCTTGAGCTCATCACCTAAGTGATCGGGTTTTAAAGGGGCCCCTACGAACTCTTCATCACTCTAACATTCAAGTTACGATACTCTTAACTTAATTTCTTAAATTATTGGAGTAAAGGTTCTCATTCCATCACTTTTTGAATGCTCACTAAAATTTTTCGAACTTCTTTTATAGGAATCACTAAGTTCAAAGCTTTACTTACCTCTTTCACTAAGTGTTAAATTGCCATTAGAATAACTAAAAAGAACATATACTAACTAACTTTGCATAGAACCGACTTTTAAACTTCAAATTCTAAGGCTAAAAACTAGGTGAATTAGGTTCCTAAAGAATTAACTAATTAATTTTAACAGAGTACAAAAATCTCAACATTGATGAGTAGGGCACCTTAGTGAGTCAATTATTCAAATCACAATCAGATGCTCTTAACAAATTTTTTTCTTTGTATAATCTCTAGATTCTAAACAAAAAATTCAAAAAAACAAATTAGCCTAAACATTGCTAGATACTTAAGAACAAGTAAAGTTCAAGCTGATAGGAAAGTATAACTATTTGTAAACAAAAACGGGCATCAAAATTGATATTTTCATTTCCTATAATTCCTTCCCCCCACAATAGGATAGACAATATCCACACTGTCTTTTATTCAATATGCAAGAGAAAATAAAAATTCGCAGCAATAAGAAATGAAAAACTGGTATTCTTTTGGATTCAAATTTTATTCTAAGCATAAGATCATTGCTATCATAGAATTCAAATTGACTTGTCTCATTAAATGTAAAGAAACATGAAATAGCAAAGATAGCATAAAAATGCACTGAAGAGTACATAGTAGAGCTAATGATCTCAAGTTACCCAAATAGATGGGTACTAAACAAAAATAACTGAACAACAAAATAAAAGAAAAAGAAAAGAAAGAAAAATGAAAAAAAAAAAAATTAGAAAAGCACGCAAATATCTAACTATCTCTGTTGGTGCTGCTACTCTCTATACTAGAAGCCTCATAATGGAACTGCTTTGCAGCTGCTGGCTGAAAACATGAGATAGCAGACTTCAACATATTGAACATAGTAGTCTGAAACTTCTTATTTTTCTTCCTTTCTTTCCTAATTTCATTCCAGACTTCTCTAATTTCAGCATTTGATTATTTATAACTGCTATCTGGAGGATGAGATGAAGTAGATGCTCACACAGTAGGAGGAAGATTTTCAGGAATATCTTCTTCATCAATAGGATGGGGCCTATTATTTATATTGACTAATCCCTAACCCCTAAAGAGTACAGCAGAAATAGGTTTACATAATATACCATCATCCCCCTCCGGCTCTTGAAAAAGCCCCATACCCTTTAATAATGCTGTAATATACCCACCACAAATGATAACCTGTGTCCTGGTATCATCTATCTGTCTATAGATAAAATTTGCTATTTCTATTCTCAGGTCTATTTGATACCCAGAAATCATACTGTTTAGATAAAACATGTCAAAACTGGTTACCTTGCTATGGCTAGTCTTCTTACAGCTAAGAGTATGAGCAAGGATATAGTGGAGTAGCCTATGCTCCACTACTAAGAAAGTTGTGGTGAGTGACTTTGAAGGTACAAAATTGTCCCGCATGGGATGAATCAAGTGAAACCAAAATCTCTAAGCAGTCATATCATTAGGCTAAAAGTTAGGTAAATTGACTTCCTCCTCCTCATATAAACCCAGAAAATAGCCAATTTAACTCAATTCAATTACATAAATTTCTCCATAAACATGAAATGTGAAAGTGGACATTCGTTTACTTCTCTTTAGCTGCAAAGTGAACAAAAAATCAATGACTATATTTCTAAAAGTGGGTTCTTTTACCTCAAATAACTGAAACCATGTTTTATCAAGAACCATCTGCTGGATTCTATTATCCATCCCATACTCTTGCAAAATAGTCCAATCCAAATATTATTGATTCATGAATGTCATTCGTTATAACTTCCCCCTTTTCTCCTTAGCATACTCCTGATGTGAGAGTAGATCGTTGCCTGAACTTCTGGAGGTTGAAGCAGTTGTCGTCTTCTGTTTCTTTCTCGATTACATCTTCTTGGGCAACATAATGCACAAATCAGAACTGCAAAGTGAAAATGGGTATGGAAAAAGTGAAATAGTAAGTGAATGTGAGATAGAGTGATAGATTAAGTGTGTAGAGGAGTTAGAGTGATAGAGAGAAAACTAAAGAGAGAGAGGGAAACTAGAGAGAGAATTCGAGAAAAAAAATGAGTGAGGAGAGAGAGAAAACTGATGGACATGCTTTTAAAAGCACTATACGCCGGCTTTTTCCATTGTATGCTGACGGCGTACATTGCCAACGTATATGGGTAAGCCAACCAATAGGCTGGCAACCTTATGTACCGGCCTTGATTTCAAATTTTGCGCTTTTCTCCTTTTTTTTTTTCCTTAGGCTAGCAACCTTCATGCCAACGATCGACCTTAAATTTTTAAATTTTTTTAATTAATAAATAAAAACAATTAAATAATAATGAATAAAAAATTAGTTTAGTTAGACATGAGTTACCTCCTATGAAACGCTTAGTTTATAGTCGTTAGCTCAATTTTTTCAATCTTATTATGAATTCCCACTCACTACTATAGTGGCATCATTATCCATATTTTCTCCTTCAAAATAGTATTTGAGGAGATAACCATTTACCTTGAAAGTGCAATTATCTCCTACCTTTAACTCAATTGTACCATAAGGAAAAACATTAGCTATTTCAAATGATCCAAACAATCAAGATTTTAACTTACTTAGAAACAATTTCAGTCGAAAGTTGTATAATAACACTTTTTGACCAGGCATGAACTCCCACTATTGAATGTTCGTATCATGCCATCACTTGGCTCTCTCCTTGTAGATCCTAGCGTTTTCATAAGCTTCTTCTCTGATCTCGTCTAGCTAGTTCAATTGGAGCAATCGCTTTTCACTTACAGCTTGTAAATCAAAATGAAGGTATTTTATGGCCCAACGGGCCTATGTTTGAGCTCTACAGGTAAGTGACATGATTTACCATAAACGATTTTGTATAGTGACATTCCTATAAAGGTTTTAAAAGCTGTCTTATAAGCCCACAATGCATCATTGAGTTTTAGAGACCAATCTTTCCTAAATGCATTGACAGTCTTTTCTAAGATACGCTTTATTTCCCTATTGGATACCTCAACTTGTCCACAAGTTTGTGGATGATACGGGGTGACAAGTTTATGAGTGACTCCATATTCTATTAACAATTTTTGAAATTGCTGATTGCAAAAATGCGACCCCCCATCACTTATAATAGCCCTGGGTACCCTAAACCTGGAAAAAATGTTCTTTTTAAAAAATTTAATTACTACACTGGCATCGTTAGTTTATAGAGCTATTGCTTCTACCCATTTCGACACATAATCTATTGCCAAAAGTATATGTTTGTTTGAAAAAGATAAAGGGAAAGGAACTATGAAATCTATTCCCCATACATCAAAAATCTTAATTACTAGAATACTCTTTTGTGGTAATTCATGTCTGCTAGAAATATTCCCGGTCCTTTGGTATTGAGCACAAGACATAATATAATTCCTGCAATCACTAAACAAACTAGGCCAATAAAATCCACAGGATAAAATTTTAGTTGCAGTTCTTTCCACACCAAAGTACCCCCCTGCTTCTTTAGAATGATAGTGCTGAATTATGCTAAGCTGTTCTGTTTCAAGCACACAACGTCTAATTACTTGGTCAGCACAACTTTTAAAAAGATACGGTTCATCTCATAAATAAAATTTCACATCATGTAAAAATTTCTTTTTCTTTTGAAATGAGAAACCGTATGGTATGATTTTACTAACCAGGTAATTGACTATATCAGCATACCAGGGTAATCCTCGGATCTCTATTGCACACAATTGTTCATCAGGGAACTTTTCATTAATGGGTGGCTCTAAACACTTCAATTGTAATCAAGATAAATGATCAACAACTACATTTCCAGTTCCCTTTTTATCTTTAATTTCAAGGTCAAAGTCTTGTAGTAATAAGATCTATCGAATTAACCTAGGTTTAGCATCAGCTTTAGCAAACAAATATTTCAGAGCAGCATGGTCTGTGTATACTATGATCTTCGAACCTATGAGATAAGGCCTAAACTTGTCACAAGCGAATATAACGACTAAAAGTTCTTTCTCTACCATGGCATAGTTTCTCTGCGTCTCACTTAAAGTTCTACTCGCATAGTATATAACATTAAATAACTTACCTCTCCTCTGCCCAAGTATTGCTCCTACAACATAGTCACTGGCATCACACATCATATCGAAAGGGAGCTCCCAATCAGGTGCAACAATCACTGGTGTCGAAGTAAGCTTCTCCTTTAATAGATTGAATTGCATGCAAACAACTGTCATAAAAAACAAAGATAGAATCTTTTTCAAGTAAATTACAAAGAGCTTTAGAGATTTTAGAGAAATCCCTGATAAATCTCTTGTAGAAGCCAGCATGTCCTAGGAAGCTCTTGACTCCTTTGATTGAAGTAGGTGGTGACAGCTTCTCTATTATCTCCACTTTGGCTTTATCAACTTCAATCCCCTTTTTTGACACCTTGTGACCTAAGACTATTTCCTCTCTTACCATAAAATGGCATTTTTGCTAGTTTAAAAGTAAATTAGTCTCCTTGCACTTTTTAAGCACACAACCTAAATTAGTCAGACATGAATCAAATGACTTCCCAAAGATAGAAAAGTCATCCATAAATATTTCAATAAAATCTTCTAATAAGTCAGAAAATATAGACATCATGCATCTTTGAAAAGTTATGGATGCATTACAACAATCGAAGGGCATTCTCCTTAAGGCAAAAGTGCTATAAGGACATGTAAAAGTAGTTTTTACTTGATCTTCGAGTGCGATATGAATTTGATTGTAACTAAAATATCCATTTAAAAAACAATAATAATCATGCCCTGGAAGTTTTTCTAACATCTGATCTATGAAAGGGAGTGGGAAGTGGCCTTTACGAGTGGCATCATTCAGTTTTCTATAATCTATGCAAAATCTCTACCCAGTCATAGTACGAGTAGGGATTAGCTCATTATCCTCATTTTTCACCATGGTTATACGACCTTTTTTTAGCACTACCTAAACAGGACTAACCCACTTACTATTTGAGATAAGGTAGATAATACCTGCATCCAACAATATAAATACCTCTTTCTTCACTACCTCCTTGAGAGTCGGGTTGAGTGGTCTCTGTAGTTGTACTGTGGGCTTGCACTCAACCTCAAGTAATATCTTGTGAGTGTAAATTAAGGGACTGATCCCCTTTATATCGGCAACGGTCTACCTGATGGCTTCTTGATGCTCTCTCAGAACTCTTAGAAGTTGTTTCTCCTTATCACCTGTCAAAGAGGAGGAGATAATTATTAGCAAAGTATCATTTGTTCCAAGATAAGCATATTTTAAATGACTAAGTAAAGGTTTAAGTTCAAGCACCAGGGGTTGTGTCAATGATGGGACTGGCTTCTGCGCACTAGTGCCTAGTTCTTTAAAGTATCGAGCTTTGATTTTTGACACCTGTTCCCTACCTTCTTCCTGAAGCTCGTCGTCATCACTCTAATCATCCAAATCCCTAAGAAATGATTCCATGGTATCCAATCTTGCTTTCTCTTCTGTAGACTCATAGGTAATCTCATAAAAAATGTCAATAATGTAATAGGATTTGCAATCATTAAAATGCTTTATGGTTTCATAAACATTAAACGTTACCTGATTGTCCATAACTCTTAAAGTTAGCTTACCCTGTTCCACGTCTATCAACACCTTACCTGTTGTAAGAAATGGTCTGCCCAAGATCATGGATACCTCTCTGTCTTCTTCCATCTCTAGGACTATAAAGTCAATTGGAAGATAAATTTGTCTACCTTCACCAAGACATTATCAACAATATCCCTTGGGTATTTGATACTCCCGTTAGCAAGTTGCTAAGTGACATAAGTCTCTTTGCAATCTCCAAGTCCCAACTTCCTAAAAATAAA
This sequence comes from Lumnitzera littorea, assembly GCA_024138015.1. Classification (NCBI taxonomy): domain Eukaryota; kingdom Viridiplantae; phylum Streptophyta; class Magnoliopsida; order Myrtales; family Combretaceae; genus Lumnitzera; species Lumnitzera littorea. The sequence continues at coordinate 39,879,608 of JAMXBB010000006.1, read as the reverse complement.
TAAGGGCATTAAATTTATACTTGTACTTGAATCAATAAGAACCTTATCAAAGTGAAAATTTCCTATAGTGCAAGAAACAGCAAAACTTCCTTAATCTCTTTGTTTTCTAGGCAGGGTAGATAAATTTTTCTAAATGATCATAGAGCACTCCCCTGTAAACATTACCAATTCATTCCCATCAATCTTTCTCTTCTTGGTGAGCAAATCCTTCATGAATTTAGCATACGAAGGCATCTGCTGAAGTGCTTCTGCAAAAGGAATGTTGATTTACAACTTCTTGATGACATTTAGGAATTTGGCCAATTGAGCATTTAGCTGTTGTTGCTTCAATCTTCCTAGAAAGGGGATTGGAGGAACATACGATTTCACTTTTGGTGACTTTTGCGTTGGTTCCTCTTCCACCTCCTTCTTTTTTTCTACCTTTGGAATCTCCACTTTTTCTTCAACTCGTCTGTCAACTGTTTCCAATGCTTTTCCACTTCTCAGCATAATAGCATTGACACCTCTAAAATTCTCTTCAGTATTACTAAGTAAAGACCCTGATGGTTTGTTACTCAACTGTTGTGAAATATGAAAAATCTGATTCTTTAGGTTTTGAATAGTTGCCTATTGATTTTGTAGCATGGTGTCAGTCTTTTGCATATAGCTCAACATGAGCTCTTCCATTCTAGACTGATTTTGCTGAAGTAGAGCATTCTAAGCAAGCCTTTGCTTCTGGAATCCAAGTGGTGGTTAGAATGCATTGTTCTCATTTCTCCATGGAAAATTTGGATGATTATGCCACCCAGGATTATATGTATTCGAATATGGTCCTTGATTGCTGTGTTGAAAATTGTTGACAAAATTCACTTGTTCTCCACTGGTTGGAGATGAGTGATTCCCAGTTAAGCACTCAAGAGTCCAATGTGGTCCTGAACATAACTCGCAAAAAAAAAAAATAGGGTTAACATTAAAAGACTGTATTGAGGTGAGTTTACTTACCTGAGTAGTGAGAGCTACAATTTGAGCCGTTAATTGAGATACAGTGCTATTGTCATTAGCTGTTGCCACTCCTAACTTGCTTCTCTCGTTTTACCAGTTATGTACACTGAAGGCCATCTCTTCTATCAGTGCACTTGCTTCATTATATGTCTTACCCATCAGAGTACCTCCAGCTGTAGCATCAACTAGGGACCTCAATGTCTTGTCTAGACTAAGATAGAAGATCTCAATCAGGAGATTGTCCAGTAAGCCATGATGTGGGCATTTTCTTATCGCCTCCTTGAATCTCTCCCATGTTTCATAAAGTAACTCACTACTAAACTTGGTAAAGTTGGTGATGTCTTTCCTTAATTTTGCGTTCCTAGTTAGTAGGAAAAATCTCCTTAAGAACTTCGATGAAAGATCAACCTAAGTGATGATAGACTCTTGTGGCAGTAAATGAAACTAAGCTCTAACTTTATCCCTCAGTGAAAAGTGAAAGAGCTGTAATTTGATAACCTCATTTGTCACATTGTTTATCTTCACTGTATTGCAATATTGAAGGAATCCTGCAATATGCTCGTCAGGACTTTCATTGGGATATCCTCCAAACTGATTCGTTAGAACCATCTAAATAAGGGACGGCTTCAACTCAAAGTTGTTAGCCTAAATAGTGGGCCTCCTTATAACTAAACCCATCACTATAGGTACTGTATAATCTCGTAGTGCTCATAGAACTTCTTGTATCTGATTATTACCTTCGTTACCTACCATCTCTTCTATCCTTCTTCTATTCTTTCACCTCAACTAATGTAAAGTGCGCTTTATTTTTGAATCTAATGGTAGAATTTCAACACTTCTACTCCTTCACATAAAATACCTGCAAGAAGAGCAAAAATAACACACGTTGTCAAGTGTGCCTAAATTACCAACAAAACTAAAAGGTTTAATATTTCCAATCCCCAATAACGGTGCTAAAAACTTGATTCGCTTAAACTATATATATATAAATTAAATCACAAATGCTCCAATAAGTATATTGGGTTGAAATTAAGTAATATAGAGAAAGTAAGGTTATCGATCCCTCGAGGACTAAGAAATTACTAATCCTATGCTAGTTCTTATCAATATTCAGGCAATCAAAATTAAATTAATTAATCTAATAATTACTCTAACATTGTTGAAAAGAAAATAACTATGAAAAATCTAAAATTAAGTAATCAATTAAGAATTATGGGAAAACAGAATCTACCTTAGATTAGGCCAATGAAGTTATTATCATGTTATATAGATTAATAGCTATACGGTCATTCAAGTGAAATTATTATACCTTAAAACTTAAGGATTTAAACTCCTAATTAATTAGTCAGCTTCCGCATCTTCCAATTAACAATAGACTCCAAATTACAATCATATATCTCCCAATACTATGATTGTCTAATGTCCTAAATCAATTATCCCTAATGTCTTAGTAATTAATCAATCGCCGAACATCGCATTAATTTCGACATAACTTCTAATTAATTCAATTAACTCTGCTTCCACATTGATTAATCAAATCAACTAAGAATTTCTAATAAACCCTATATCAATTCTCGTATCGTTAGAGTTTCTAACAATTATAATCAATTGAATAATTTTAATCGAAATCATAGAAATTGCAATCATGAATCATCCATATATCTCTTAATCTTATAACATGAACATAATCTTCATTTTAGCTATTTAGGGATTCATCAATTCCCACAAATAAATTTAGCCATCCATGGATTTGGAAACAAAAACACAAATATTAATTGAAATTGTAAGGAAATTCATAATTGAAAGCATAAGTAATTCACAGAATTGCATAAGAATAATTGAAATAGATGTCAAAATTTTGTATTGGAAAAGATAATCTTTAATTGCAACTTCAACTTGGTTTCTATAGCAAAAGCAAAATCTTCTCAATGATCCAAGCGATTCTCCTAAAGAATTCTTTAAGAACTATCTAAAGACAATTTTACGACTCTCTAAGTCTAAGGAAAGTGTGTTAAAAGTCTCTCAAACAATGAAATATAAAGCTATTTATAAGAAAAATTAAGGTTGACTCGCGTGAAACTTCATTTACATGAAGGCTGGTAGTGTAAGTGCAAAGTCGGCAGCATAGACATCAAGGGCAGGCGGCGTACATTGTAAGCCAGCTGGCTTCAATTCCAACTTACGCGTGTTGATTCAAACTTCGTTCCTTTGCGTAATTCTACTCATGAATCTCTAATCTCTAAAATGTCCAAATGAAAATAATTAAACACATAATAAAACCAATAATAATTCTATTTTAATTTGCACTTTAACACATGAAAAATATGCTTTTATCACCTGCTAGTCAAGATCAAACCGATGTAGTTCTTTTCTATAAAATATTTAGTGAGTGAATTGTTTTTATTTTGAAAATTGAGTTAAATTTACGTTTATTTAATTATTTATTTATTTTTTAAAAAAACATAAGATCTAATTTCATGAACTGAAAAAAACCTTAACTAACTAAATCTTTTTTAAAATCCTACTTAAGATTTTTTTATTTTTTATTTTAAAACTCACTACGCGTCAAAAGATATCCTTTCTAAATCCTACATACAAATACTAAGATACAATCTAAATACGTTTCTTCTTACTTATATTTTCTAAATCTCAATTATAAGATATGTTAAAATACGATCTAGACACATATCTTTAGACATATCTTTTCCAAATCTCAATCGTAAGATACATTGAAGATACAATCTAAATACGTATCTTTTTTAAATCTCAACGATAAAATACGTTGAAGATACGATCTAAATACGTATATTTTCTAAGTCTCAACTAAAATATATGTGTATCTTTTCTAAATCCTAAATGCAAAATACGTATCTTAAAATTGGGATTATCTAAAAAAAACGAGCATTATGAAAATAACCAAAAACCTCACTTAAAAGAAATAAATTAGAAAAAATAATCTAACTAATAAAATAAAATAAATAACAAAATAACAATTTTTATTGAACCGAGTTGTACGTGATCATGTGCACGAGAATTTGATTGTGCACGTTGGAGTGAATCGTGCGTTGGATTGCGTATGTGTACCATGTTCGTCGTGTGCTATGTGTACCGTGTAATCACATTTGCTATGGATGTGGTTTTTGGTAAGTGACCAGATCCATATGTGTTTCAGGCGAATGAATATGTTGTAGGATTATGTAACGTGAATAGGTGCGGTTGTGGGACATACAGTTATGGTCATGTGCAATTGTCAAGCAATGGTGAATTGTTTCGTGCGAGTAGGTTAAGAATTACAGGTAAATTGTCAGTGTAGGTAGATGTGCAGATCAATAAGTGGTGTTCGTGTATACAAGGACATCGGTGGGGTATCAACGTACATAAGATTGACACTATTTAGTTAGGGGGTCGACTTTTGTGGATAGTGTGAATCTTTCGTCAGGGGCTAGTATTTAGATGGCTTAAATCTTTGGTTAGGGAGCGGTGAGGGGCTGTTGTGTTGGTGTTCGATCAGGGGGCGTGCAGTTATGGAGTGTTGAGTCAGCAATCAATTTGTTACGTGAATGTGCTTAAACGTGTCGTAGTGGATCGGTAACGTAGGTAGAATTGGACTTCGGCGTGTGTGAATGTTGTTGGCTTGTGGAATTGAAATCCAATTATGTTTGTACTTGGTTTCCAATTGTCAATGGAGGGGGTCGGTCAGTGCATGGAGATTTGGACGTCAAGGGGCTGTTAGTGGCCTGTTGGATTTGTTTTCTTGTTATTAAGGGTTAGGCGAAGGTTGTCTCCAATGGGTGAATTGTGAGATGTGTACTTAAAAAACATGTTTAAGTCCACTTGTCGACTTACTATTTATAAACCCTCAATCGTATCTTCGTATCGAAGACACGAAAAATATGATTACGATTCTTGGAAGATTTGACCTAACTTCTAGAAACCTTTACTTAATTTAGGTTTTCTATTTTCAAGGCCCAATCCGATCCAATTTGATTTAGCTTAATAATCTATTTAATAAATTCTAAATTTATGTTAGCCCAATATAAATTAGATAAAAATCTACTTTAAATCAGATTGAGCCAAAATTATTTTAATAAAACTCAATTCTCCAACGACTTAAAATTTATGAAATTAATCACATACCGTTATCTGATTTAATCTTAAACGATCTGATGCGATTTAACTCAATACAATTTGACTCATCTTGATTTGACTCGATACGACACGATACGACACGACAGGATTCGACTTAATATGATGTGATTCAACTCGATACCACTGGACTTGACTCTATACGACTCGATTTGACTCTCTTTTTTTTTTCTTTTTTCTTTTAATTTTAATTTTTTATTTTTATTATTATTATTTTTGGCTCAACTAAAATAAAATGAAAATGGAAAAAATGAGGTGTCTACAGCACGTTATAGAGAATCTCATCATAATAATTCCCAATGGAGATCTACGACAATACTTTCTCAGTGATATGTAGTGCTCATTTCTCATTTATCCAATGCAACTTATATGGCTTTGGATGTGGAATAGTTGGCAACTTCGGTTTCTTAATCAGGTCGACAGATACTACATTGGTGTAGTTCCCACTATCTACTATGGGTACACAAACTTGATCATTCACTTTGTATGTAATGTAGAATAAGTTTTCTCTCTACTCTTTAGTAGAGGTCTCTATACTCATTGTGCATTAGACAACTAGAGTCAACTTATCTGGGTCCTTTGCAATACATCCTCTTCAATTAGGTTAGCCTTATCTCCCACTTCTTTCACCTCCTCAAGTTCCTCATTTGTGTTATCTACTTCGATCTTCAGGGTATCTCCCTTAATGATCATCGTCCTTTAGTTTGAACATTAAGCAACCATGTACCCAAACTCTTGACATTTAAAGCACTTGATCTGGCTCGTCTTCTTACCAAACCTTTATCCCTTCTCATATGTTCTAGTCAGTACGTCACCATCAGGTCGACCCTTCTATTCAGCTTTAACATTTACCCTTCTGGTTGATTCGATACTTGGTTGAGCTTAGTAACTTCCCTAAACAGGTCGGCTTAACTGACTAGGTTGGTTCATTGGGGGTCAGGTTGGCATTCTTCTCTTCTTTTGTCTCTCCACTCGTTGGGCTATTCATATAGCTTCATCTAATGTAGTGAACTGTTGAAGCTCCACAACATCTCAAATGTTGTTTCTTAACTAAGTAAGGAATTTAAATACTGCTCGAGCTAGTGGTTCATTTACTTCACAATAGATCATGAGTATCTGAAATTCTTGAACATATTCATCAACAATTTGGCTTCCTTGCTTCAATTCTTAAAGTCGAGCAAAAGTGTCTTGCAAATAAGTATTTAGTACAAATCTGTTCTTGAGCATCCTCTTCATCTCAAGCCAAGTATTTACCTCTTTATATCCTTCTCGTCTTCTCATGATTTGAAAGTTCTCTTACTATATGACAGTATATCCTAAGAACTTAACAGCAACAGTCTTCACCTTCTCTAGGTCCTCGTATTGGTAATAATCAAAGACGCGTTTAACTTTCTTCTCCCAATTTAGATAATCATCTACATTCCCAGAGCCATTAAAACTCTAAATCTGAAGCTTCACATGGTCGACAGCTCATGGTGTTCTAGCTCACTCTTCTTTTTCTTCATACTTTCCTTCTTCACCATCATCTAAATTAATCATTTGTCGTACTCGTCCTGCTACTCCTTTGCCTCGAACTTGTCAAGTTAGGATTTGTCCTCTAGCAAGTCGAGCAGTTTGTGGGGTGTTCTGCATAACCTCAGCAGGTCAATAGGTTAGTGCATAAACAGCTCTAGTTAAATCAACTAAGAGGTTAGCTATCTCATCAAGTTTTTCATTTGTACTCTTGGGGTTGCTTTGGGATTTTCGGCCATGGCAGACAACACCACTATTATCATCTCCAATACTAGCATTAACATTCGGGTTTGTCATTTCTTCGATAAAACTCTATAATAAAACTCAGAATCCAAGAAACAACATATGAAGTTCTTTACACCAAATAAAACCTCCGCTATGACACTAAGATGATGCGAATTCATAGCCAAAAGCAAACAAGGTTGGTTGCTAGGGTGGGTCTAAGCTTGCAGAAAACTTAAAAAAGGTGATGGAAAGGTATAAAAACAATAGAAAAAGTGACCACAAGCAAACCCATGAATAGCACCATAGGATATGATGCACCAATGGAACTTTCGAGGACTCATGGCATAATTCGATATGACGAACAAAATGGTCTAGAGAGGTTCACCCCTAGCCATACTTAAGGGTTAGGATAAAGTGGGGTAATTAAACAAGCAAACGAGAGTAATGTTTGCAAAGGAGTATATTTAGTATATTGATGATGATAAGATCATCCAACTATAATACGATGTGGGTATTTATACCTGAAATATTAGGGCATCCTACCAAAAATTTTAGAAAAGACTAAAAGGTTAAAGTTTGAAAGAAGTAATGTACAAGGAATAACAGAAGGGTACAAATGAGAATTCAAAGTAATTAATGATTAGTGCAGCAAAATCTTTTACGTAGGTCTGAACACGTGGTGATAGTCTATTGGAGATGCTTTTGGTGAAAGCAGACAAATGATACTGTTAGGATAGGGTACTGAGTAGAGGTACCAAGTAAACCTGGGTTCGTCTAAGTAGTAGTGGCTATGGATGTATGTAAGAGCTCTTGGCTTATCGGCACTAGATGTGATGAGTTGGAGGTCAGCTCAGTCATCGCCAAGCAAGCATGTGAGGGATTGGGTTGTCAACAGAACATACGTCTAGTCAGCGCTCGACTATTAAGAGATCTATAGTTAAACAACTCGGTATAAAGAATTGGTCAACAGTGAAGATCAGCTTGGTCTTAGGAGGATTTGGCCGAAACATGAGAATTCACCTTGTTAGTCTTTTTAGGCCTTAAGCTCAATTGCGGTTTAAATGCTTAGTAGGCCGATTCCTATCATCCCCTCCTGTTTGATTTAGATTTGGGATCGAATCCAGCTAGTCTTCATTTAATTCTCCTTCAAAGTAGGAGTTGAGTTCGACAACATTGAAGGCATCAAAGACTCCATAATCTTCAAGTAGTTTCAGTTTGTAAGCATTGTCATTAATCCTTTGGAGTACTCTAAAGTCTCTTATCTCGTTAGTAAGTATTAGGACCCAATCAACATGCAATGACTACATCATCCAGGGTACGCAGCCTACCTACTAGTGTTAGGTTATCATATATAATCCAAAGTCACTATCTGCACTCAAATAATGTCTCACTAACTCAAAGACGAAATAAGACCCACTTAGTCAACAACTCGAGACACGACATCTGAATCAACAGGGTAAATATTTACTTTCATTATTATATTGGTATAAAGTTCATTAATTAAGTCTTAAAACTTAAATACTTATCCCAGTTTTACCCCTCACAATCTCACTAGGTAGGTTATTCTAATGTTTAAGGTCAAGTTTTATTTATCTTATTTAAGATCATGCTCTAATACCACCTTTCTTGTCACAACTCAAGAGGCGGACTGGTCGTGGCGGGTCGTCGTATACCATATAGAAGGCCATAGATTGGTTTCCCTTCTAATCAACGATCTTTTATATGATATATAAGGCTACTACACAACCTATACCCAAGATTTATATAGGTAAAGAAACTATCACAACATATACAATAATTGGGAGAATTACAACGAAAGGATCAATGTTTAGGGATAAGTTCAAATAAGGGATTAACATTTTATAAAGTGATTCAAATAAGAGATTCATAATAGCTAATCCATAAACATTGATCCCTTATTTTATTGTGTTTAGGATTAACTATAAGTAGTAAGCTCTATCTTAAAGACCGACCTGAAACACTTTGAGAGTTGAGCGACATAATTGTAAGGATATTTTGGACTCATTCCTTAAGGGAGGTTCACTTTAAATGTAATATGTAGATTGAAGTGAAGTTAGGCATTCACTTCTAAATCCTAAACACAATCATTTGTTGTTCACCCTATTGGACCTATTTGGAGAATTTCTAAATTTAAACTCTATCAAAAACTACCCCGCAATGGGGCAATTCGAAGGTTGGGGTCATTGAGTAGAAGATAGGGGTAAGATTCGTTTATGCTTGTTTAAATAACATTAATTCAAAAATGACTTTTATTTCTGATAAATTATTTTTCTTTGAAATGAAGAAGAGCCAATTTCCTTTTTCAACCACCTCAAGCCCATACACTTGAAATCCATGGAATTAAGGCCTTGAATCATCAATGGAAACAGTTACTCTTAGGGCTAAAAGGAAAGAGAAAAATAATAAGAGATAGAAGGGTAAAGCAATTAAAAATAGAAAAAAGAGAGAAGAAATAAAAAAAGCCAAAGAATTAAGCCTAGAAGTATAGGACAAAAAGCCCCAAGAAGTGTTTCACATCCGAATAAGGGTAACTAAACTAAATCAAAAGAGCTAGAAGTCGATGCCCAAATAGCCTCAGAAAATACAAGGCCTTAAATCACACTCCTAAGCCCGGAAACCCAAATTTCCATATCTATACTGACACTTTGAAGCCTTTCTTACTTATACTAAATCACATAAGGCCTCCCCACCCACGATACTGCCCTTATACATAAAAAAGCTCTTCGAATCTTAAAAGATAATTTATCTTTAATAAAATTTGTTTTTGAAACAGGGGCAAACATGCTTCTAATTTTTCCCCAAGGTTCTTGATTTGTACACTCGAGATTAATAAAAGTGTTTCTGTCAAAACAAGCCTTTTCATTAATCTTTTTTGAAACCCTTGGACCAAAAGCCTAAATTCATAAGGGTAAATTCAAAAAGACCTAACGGATTGGTCAAGGAGTATCACTTACAAAATGGACTATAACTTTTGGAACTGAAGTCGAGAGTGTAATCTAGACCAAGAGCTAGTAAGGAAGACCTCTTTAACTAAACTAATTGTGAGTTACCTTCTCCTTAAGAAATGAATGGCTTAAGATCACAAAATCCCTAAGAGAAGCCTTAAGGTCAGGGGTAGTAAAAAATTCCACATGATTACCAAAGATAGAGTTGGTTATAAGATTGTTCCTTAATAAGGGTTTATACCTATTAGCAAAAATTTCAAAAAAAAATAAAAAAAAAAAAGAAGAAGAAAGAGAAAGTAAAGGCTCGTCACAAAATCTTTTATCTAAATCCATGTCGACTCGAATAACCAAGTTTTTAATTCATGTCATCCGTTTCTTTTCCAAGGTCGTCATTTTTCTAGTTTAAGTCATTCTTCCCTAATTATGGTTTTTAACATCCTTCAAACTCTTTTTTCAAATCAAGGGGCTTATCCCTACTCTTTTCATTGTTCATAAATGGTTTTTCAACAATCTCTCTGTAAATACTTTTCCAAGCAAAAGTGTCTTTTGAAACCGGTTGCTTGCCTTACATTAGTTCTTCAATCCTTCATCGTTTTTCTCTTAGGGTTCAAGCTAGCTCTTAGAGCGCTGATCCCTCTTTTATTCTTTTTAGGGTTCCAGCCAGCCTTTAGGTCGCTGTCCCGTCTTTCTCTTAGGGTTCAAGTCAGCTCTTAGAGCACTGATCTCTCTTTTATTCTTTTTAGAGCTCTAACTAGCCTTTAGGGCGCTGCCTCATTTTTCTAGGGTGTTAGCTGGCTTTTAGAGCACTAACCCTTGCTTTATTTCTTTTTAGGGCTCTAGCTAGCCTTTAGGGCATTGTCCCATCTTTTTAGGGTATTAGCTAGCTCTTAGAGCTGACCCTTCTTTTATTCTTTTTAGGGCTCTAGCAAGCCTATAGGACGTTGTCCCATCTTTCTGAGGTGTTAGTTAACGCTTAAAGCTGACCCTTCTTTTATTCCTTTTAGGGTTCCAACTAGCCTTTAAGGCGTTGTCTCGTCTTTTTCTTAGGGTTCAAGTTAGCTCTTAGAGCTCTGATCCCTCTCTTATTCTTTTCAAGGTTCCAGCCAGCCTTTAGGGTGCTGTCTCATCTTTCTCTTAGGGTTCAAGTCAACTTTTAAAGCACCGATCCCTCTCTTATTAGGGTTCTAGCTAGCCTTTAAGGCATTGTCTCATTCTTCTTAGGGTCTTAGCCAACTCTAGGAGCGCTTTGCCCACCTTAGTTAGTCAGCTCATTAGGATACGACCAAGTTTGCTCATCCTTCTTAGGGTATTAGCCAGCTCTAGGAGCACTTTGTCCACCTTGGTTAGTCGGCTTATTAGGATACGACCAAGTTTGCTCATCCTTCTTAGGGTCTTAGCCAACTCTAGGAGCGCTTTGTCCGCCTTGGTTAGTCATCTCATTAAGGCACGATCAAGTTCGCTCATCCTTCTTAGGGTCTTAGCCAACTTTAAGAGCGCTTTGTCTACTTTAGTTAATCAGCTCATTAGGGCACGACCAAGTTCGCTCATCCTTCTTAAGGTCTTAGCCAGCTCTAGGAGCGTTAGTTCATTAAGGTACGACCAAGTTTGCTCATCCTTCTTAGGGTCTTAGCCAGCTTTAGGAGCACTTTGTCCGTCTTGGTTAGTCAGCTCATTAGGAGACGACCAAGTTCACTCATCCTTCTTGGGGTCTTAACCAGCTCTAGGAGCACTTTACCCACTTTAGTTAGTTGGCTCATTAGGGCATGACCAAGTTCACTTACTCTTCTTAGGGTCTTAGCCAGTTCTAGGAATGCTTTGCCTACCTTGGTTAGTCAGCTCATTAGGACACGACCAAGTTCGCTCATTCTTTTTAGGGTCTTAGCTAACTCTAGAAGCACTTTGCTCGTTTTACCTCAGTTTATAAGAGCATGACCAGACTTCAATTATTCTTTCAGTCTTTCGGATTATTCTTAAAGCATTACCCTTCTCTTCTCTAAATCCCTAATGGATTGGACCTAGAATAGCTAGTTAGTTATAGCGCTTTAGCGTTTCTTAGAATAAAATCCGCCCTTAGGGCAAAAATAATGTCTGTTTTATCTTTGTGGCAAAGTTTTACTCAAACTATACCACAAAGAGGGACAGCTATAGACACCTAATTTTTACCTCCCTTTTATTTTTCAAATTAGGTTATAGGGTCCTAAATTAGAAAAATTTCAAAAAAATAGAAAATTAAAGAAAGCTCTAAAAAATGAAGGAATTTAGAAAAAATAGGAATTCTAGAAAAATATTAAAAAAATAGGAAAATAGGAAAAAGCACAAAAAAAAAGAAATTTAGAAAAAATACAAAAAAATAAGAAATTTGAAAAGTCACAAAATAAAATAAGGTATTTAGAAAATAATAAATTTTTAGGTTATTTAAATAGAATATAATTTTAATTTCAATAGTTTTGAATAAAAAGTTGTTAGGTTTAGACTTAGATTTGAATCTACCTCAAACTGACATGGTCCATATGTGCAATTAATTACACATATGAATAAGGAAAAACCAATAGCTTAGTTAGATAAGCATCTAGACTTGATATTGCATATGACTTGGAGATCCTAGGTTTAATCTATGGAAAGTGCAAAATGTATCTTTTATTTTATTTTCTCACTTTATTGCCATGTTATCACCACATTACGGGCTACGTCATCGCCAAGTCATTTGCCAACTCACTTCTAAGTATGGTAGACACACTCCGACACATTCATACACGTGCAGCTATATATTTAACACCACATATTGTCCAGGTTCGTCTAATCCAAAATTGGAAAAAAATCATATTGCATTTAATTTTTTCCATTCTTAATACGACCATGACACCTATAAATAGGGATCTACTCTTCATTTTCAAAACAAAACAAAAAACTTCGAAACACTTTAGAAAAAATAAAAATCAAAGTTTCCTCTCTCTAGGATAACATTCCCTACAGTGTTTTTATGAAAACCACCACCATTGAATTTTTCGAGCCGACCAAGCTGACTCTAAGCTGATCCAAGCCGAAGTGAGTCGACAAAGTCGATCCGAGCCAAAGTGAGCTGATCCAAGCCGAAGTGAGCCAACTCCAAGCTGACCTTTTTTGTTTTTTTTTTTTTCCTTTTTCTTTTTAATTTTATTCATTTGTTTATTTGTAAATGTTATAAATGAGAAAAAGAAAAAAGAATGAAAAAGATAAAAAAGAAAGAGAAGAAAAACAAAAAGAGGAAAAAAAAAAGAGAAAAGAAGTAGTCTATTTATTTATAGAAATAAATAGAATAAGTATAAAAAATAATAAAAATAAATAAATAGGTTAGTAAAAAAAATTATTTTGACACTTAGAAAAATTGAGTTTTCTAAAAATAAACGAAAATAAATCAATCATTTTTCAAATTAAAATCATTTAGAATTTTCAAAAATAAAATCCAACTTATGACCCCTTATAATCTTTTTCTCAAATCAACTTAAAATGGGTAAAAACGTAAACTCGGCAATTTTTCCAAAGTTAAAATCAATCAACCTGCTATATTTTCATTAAACGAACTATAAAAGTCTGATCCTGAATAGCGGGTACGTAAGCACCCATACATAAGTACAGGGTAACTTAAAATATGAAAAGTTTTATTTTTTCTCTTTTTAGATATTTATATAAATTAATCAATTTAGTCGCATGTATTATAATTAGATGTTTTTAGAAATTAAAAGGGTATATTTAAAAGGTGAAGTTAAATTCGGAAAGATAAAAAGTGGTACTCGTTTAGGGTTTAATAAACTAGCCCCCGAACTTAAATCTCTGGTTTTCAAAAAAACTGTTTTACAAATTGGTTTTTTCTTTTTTAATCGATAGACCGGTAGCTAAGTTATAGCCAATCCACCTAATTGGTTATAACTTAACCCTTTTTCCGACTCTGGTCAGGTGGCGACTCCAATCCCTTTTTAAATTGAAAAAATGGTTTTCTTCATACCCTAATCGAGGGCTAGTATTAAACAAGTAAGGGTTTAATACTGGTCGGCTTAGAGAAGACATAATTTTATAAAAAGAACTGGGAGGGTGAAAAACTAAGCTTAACAGTAGACTTTTAGGTTCTTAAAGAAACCCTCTTCTAATTACTTACATATACATTATTATTATGTTTTAGGTGACTTAATTTATAATTCAAGGACCCTAAAGGTTAGGACAAGTAGACAAGCAGGCCAGGTGAGGGAGTTTCGATGAACCGATACTTGCTTATGTTTGATAATTTCTTGATGTTCTATTGCTTGCCCTTAGTTGTCTATTGAGTGACTGATCGTTCTGTATGCCAACATCTGTGTGATCGCCTTGTTAAAATTGGTAAGTTTAAATATTTGGCCAAAATAACCGGATATACTTATCGCATGTTTGTGATCCATTAGTTATGGACTGTGATGTTTATAACTTTGTCTAATTCTCTAAAAATTTGCTAAAATACTTTACAATTCAATTCAAAGAAAGATTTATCAAGTTAGTGAGTACTCATAGCAGTCTCCTATGACATTTTACTTGTTGAAGCAAAGCTAGTAGGTGATCTTTAGTTTATTGATAGCGAGTAGCCTAAGTTGGGACTCACATGATTTAACTCGTAGGGGGCAATATATGGATTTGTTAATAGTGAGCCTGTAGGGCATTATGTTGATTTTTGATAGTGGATAGCCCTAGGTGGGGTCCACCTAATTGATTAGTATGGTATTCTTAATTAGGGTAATAATTGAGTTCCATTTGTTAAGACGATACTTATAGACAACCTCATATAGGTAAGGTGAGGTGTCCCATGCAGTTAAGTACAGGGGATAATTAACGTGTAGACGACGCAAATCTACACCTTCCATAATTTCGTAGCCCCATGGATTTGTTGTTTGCATTCATTGCATGTACATTCATTTCGTAGGTAGCTAAACTGCATGTTTGTTAATAACGCTTGATAACTTGCTTGAATAGTAGTGATAAGAGACAAACTCACTGATTTATGGTTTGCTCACCCCCCAACAGTTTTTTTTTTTTTTTTTGCAAGTAACCAAAAGCTGGGAATGAGATAAAATCACAGTGCAGAGTGTTCCTTAAGTAGCTAGATTAGACGAATAAGATTTTTTTAGTAGATTGTATTAGTTAAGCTAGATCTTTATAATATTTAGTAACTCTTGATGTCGTAGAAGTTTAATTATCCCATCTTATTGTTTGGTAGGTGATTCTGACTCTCTGTGGTTTTGGTGGATTGTGAATTGTTGGGTTACCTAAGTTGCTTATATAAATAAGTAAATGTAAGTAAAATGAATAAGCATCCTTACAAACTTAATAGATAAAGTTTTGCAACCTTTGATTTAAAAGGCATTCTTTATATCATGGGTGTATATATGATATGAAGATTTTTGGAAAAACTACTAGTTCCCCCCATAAGGTATTACAGGAGTGGTATTAGAGTTTTAGGTTGTTAGAGATAAGATTAGATGATGTGTCTTCGGGGTTAAACACACAGAGAAGCACCATAACAAAATGAACCAAAAAGAAATTGAAAGAAAAGCTAGCAAAAGCCCAGGTTGCTACCAATTGGATATGACACACCAATCAATCCTACTCGGCCTACCATCCGCTAGATATGATACACCGATTCGAACTGAATGGTCACTTGCCACTACTCCTTGCTAAAAGGAATAGATAAGAGTTAAATGATAACGAGAACATTAAGGTTACTCAAAGTAAATAAATCTGTATCAAATGTTCATTGTTGCGTATAAGAAAGTAGGTGTTTATATACCCATCTACTAGGATTACTTTACATGTATGAAAAGACAAAAGGGTATTCTACAATTAGGTTATATGAAACATACTAAAAGAGGTAAAAGAGACAAAGAATATTCAGTACAAAAAAGAGAGAATCATTTTGGAATATTGTGTTAGAAGATACGTGTCGCTTGGTAGCTAGACATTAGGAATATGATACAACGCAGGTGGAAGCAGGAAAGCATTATAGTTAAGGCTGACCTGATCTGGATTAAGTTGGGAGCCAATAGATCGGCTTGGGAGCCAATCGATCTGGTAAGGGAGTTAGCTAAATTAGAGTCAAACACCTGTAGTCAATTAAGGAGCTCGACTCAACTAGTCCTGGGTTATCTTCTAGAATAAAACTTCACTACTGGTCAGGTGCATGTCAGACAAATGTGAGGATCCGATAGATAGGTTAGCAGGAGATTAGTTTGACATCAAAATCCCCATCCCGACTTTGGTTTTAAGCTAGTATTCTTAATGCGAGTCCTTAAAGTCCCCTAGCTCAACTGCGAGTGATTGGTCTAGGGGCCTGATTCCTATTAATTGCTTGGGGATCAAGAAGATTTGCCTTCAAATCTAAAGGGGTTTAGGCTTCTTCTTCTAGGGCGTAAGCAGGTTCTTCTTTTGCTGATTGGTAAGGGATCAGATTGAATACATTGAAGGTAGAAGAAACACTATAGTCATGAGGCAACTTGATCCAGTAAGCATTACGGTTAATCTTCTTTAGGATTTTGAACAGACCATCAGCTTTAGGAGATAATTTGTTTTATCTTAAGTATGGGAATCATTCTCGATTGAGGTATATCCATACTAAGTCTCCTAGTTGGAAAGAAACAGTTCAGCGGATGGGCTACCAATTTCGTGCTGTCTTTAATTGAATTTGGCAATCTTCTTAGTTACAGACTGGTGTAGTTCATGTAGTTCTTGGGCTTAGTTGACTTCGAATTGACTCTCTTTAATGGCTGCTGGGTAGCCAATCATGTCCAGGGGAATAATAGGACTAAGGCCGTAGACGATCTTGAATGGGGTCTTCCCAGTAATGCTATGGACAATTGGATTGTATGCGAACTCCACAATTGTTAAGGACCAATCCTAATCATTTAATTCTTCCCTACAACAACTCTCTGGCGTCCTATTTACCACTTCAATTTGGCCATCAGTCTGAGGGTGGTTACTTAAGCTAAATACAAGTTTAGTCCCAAGTCTTCTCCGAAGAGTGATCCAAAAATAGCTCAAGAATTTTATGTCTCGATCTGAAACAATAGTCTTCAATACTTCATGTAGTCGGATAACTTCCTGCAAAGACAAATCAGCAATATATAAAGCATCGCTAGTCCGATGCCATGAAATGAAGTGCATCATCTTGGTTAAGCAGTCCACTACAACAAATATAGAATCTTTCCCTTTAGATGTTCGGGGTAACCTTAGGACAAAGTCTATGCTAAGGTCGGCCCAAGGTAAGGTTGGTGTTGGTAGTGGCATATACTCTCCATAGGGTTCTCTCTTCCCCTTAGCACACTTGCACACTTCACAAATACTAACTATCTTATAGACATCTTTAGCCAAACCTAGCCAATAAAAGTTCTCCTTCAATAGGTTGGCGGTTTTAATCTCCCTAAAGAGGCTTGATAATCCGCTACTATGAGCTTCCCTAATCAATAGCTCATGTGTAGAACAGTTTGGTATACATAGCCTTCGGTCCTTAAACAGATAACCTTATTAAGATAATATCCCTTTATAACAATGCCATCCTTGCATTATTCTATGATAAGGCCGAAATGAGGATCAAGAACATACTGCTCGGTAATGAGTGAGAATCCCAATAATTTTGTTTGCAAAGTGGTTAGCAACATTTTCCATCATGATAGGGCATCAACGACCGTAACTTCCCTTCTTGTACCAAATGATGTACGGGAACCCTTCCATAAACTCTAACCACTTGGCTTATCTCTTTGAAGGTTTGTTCTAACTTCCAAGATGCTTCAATGTTTCGTAGTTAGTGTAAGTAACAAACTCTCGTGGTAATAGATAGTGTTGCCAAACAGTGAAGGCTCGGAAAAAGGGAGTATAACTCCTTTTCATACATAGAATAGTTCACGGTAGGACTGCTAAGCTTCTCACTATGGTAGGTGACAGGTCGTCGCTCCTACATCAGAACAACACCAATTCTAACTCCTGATGCATCACATTTTAATTTGAAGGGCTTTTCAAAATCTGGCAGTGATAGGACAGGACAGGTGTCGAGGTAAGTTTTTCCTTTATCTCTTTAAAGCTTTGTTCAACTCGGTCATTCCATCCGAATCTTTCACTCTTCTTTGTCAACTTAGTCAATGGGGTGACTATGGTACTGAAGTCCTTAATAAATCGCCTATAGAAAGAAGTTGGGCCATGAAAGCTTCGAACCTCAATGACATTTTTTAGAGTTGACCACTTAAGAATAGCTTGGATTTTCTCCTCATATGCTCGGATCCCTTCCCTTAATACTACAAACCCTAGGAAAATCACCTCATTCTAACATAACACATACTTCTTTACATTTCCATACAACTTCTCAGCTCACAAAATGTTAAATACTTCGCGAAGATGTTGAACATGGTCATTCAGGTCGATACTATATACCAATACGTTATCAAAGTATATGACCACACATCTTTTGATCAAAGGACGCATCACATGATTCATCAATCTCATGAATGTGCTCAACACATTAATAAGTCCAAACAGCATAACCAACTATTCGTAAAGTCCATGCCTAGTCTTGAAGGTAGTTTTCCACTCATCACCCGGTTTCATATGAATTTGGTGGTACTCACTTAGTTGATCAATCTTTGAAAATATCTTAGCATTATGAAGCTCATCCAGCATATCATTAAGCCTCGGTATCAAATATCTATACTTGATAGTAATCCGATTAATTACTCAGCTATTGATGCACATACGCCATGAACCATCTTTCTTTGGAATAAGTAAAGCTAGTACCGCATAAGGGCTCAAGCTTTCCCTCACATACCCTCGTTTTATGAGTTCGTCCACCTACTTTTTCAACTCGACAACTTGTTTAAGGTTCATCTTGTATGCAAGTTGGTTCAGCAAAGTAGTACTTAGTTGCAGATCAATACAATGCTCTATGCCTCGAACTGGAGACAGTCCTTTAGGCAGTTCTTTAGGAAACAGGTTAGAAAACTCATTGAGCAGGCTTTAGATCTCTAGAGCATCCTCTAATTCATCATCTCCAACAATCTCCTAACCAATAGGAACATGGGTCCATCAACCTTCTCAACAGATCGGAGCTTTCTTTGACTCATAACTAAGGTCTTCTTCTTACTAGCTCAAGTAAGATGATTATGGGTCTCATTCACTTGGGATGGAGTCATGAGTTACAATACAATCTTCCTTCCATCCTTAACAAACGCATAGGTGTTCTTATTCCCATTGTGAGTAACACGTTGATTGAATATCCAAGGTCGTCCAAGCATCAAATGTGAGGCTCCCATGGGACAACATCGTAGACTACTTCATCCCTATACACATTCCCAACACTGAACGGTACAATTACTTAGTCAGTCACGTGCAAAGCACTCTTATCATGAAGCCAATGCAACTTGTAAAGTCAGGTGTACCTTGAGGTCAGTAAACCCAACCTTTACACAAAGGACTATGCAACGACATTAGTACAACTTCCTCTATCTACTGTAATGATGCACAACTGTCCCTTAATGGTACATTTAGTATGGAATAGATTATCTCTTTGGTCTTCCTCGGAGCTCGATAGGGAGCTCAGTACTCATCTCAAAACTAGAGTCATCACTTCTCCCTGATCAGCATAGATACAGGTCTCCTCCTCCTCCTCTTCAACTTCGGTTTTTCCAACATCCTTTTCCTCTTCAGGTTTGCTCTCGTCGGTGATATCTACCATGTCTCCTCGAAGCACCATGACATGTCAGTTCAGATATTCAACGACCATGTATCCGAAGCCTAAGCACTTAAAACACTTTACCTTGTTAATCTTTCATCTAGAGGTATGTCCTTTCTCATACATTCTTAGGGTTAACCTAGCCTCGGCTCAACTTGATTGACCTGCTCAGCCTTACTGGTCTGCTCGACTTTCATCAGATCAATCATTCCTATCCTTAGCTCGGTATGGCCTCATCAACTCTGGTTGAATAGGTTAGTAGAGTATAAGGGCTTAGGAGAGAGTCTGCCTAAGTCAGCTTGGTGTACTTCTCTTCTGCTTTTCAACCCTCTATACTATCTTAATTGCCTCTTTCAAGGTATAAAACCTCTATACTTCCACAACATTACAAATCTCATACTTGAGCCCAAAAATGAACCTTGATACTATACGGGCCTCTGGTTCTTCTATGTTAGCTCGTGTCATAAGCATATGAAATTCTCTTACATAGTCATCAACAAATCGACCTCCTTGGCGAAGTTCCTAAAACTTTGCAAACGTATCTTGCAAATAGGTCTCAGCTACAAATCTATCTCTTAACAACCTTTTCATCTCCTCCCAGGTTCTAACACTTCGTCTTCCATCCCTTGCTTAGGCTGCGTTTAGATTTTTCCACCACATTATGGCATACCCAGTAAACTCTAGTGTAGCAAGTTAGACTTTGACAGCATCTATATACCCATAATGCTCAAACACCTTCTCAACTTTCTCTTCCTACTTTAAGTATTCATCTGCATCTCCACTTCCACTAAAGGGTAGGATTTGAACCTTGACATTATCTAACCTTCAAGGAGCTCGGCGTCCTTGCCCTTGTGCTTAGTAATAGTCAACCTCTTCTTCTTCCTCCCTAAACTCTTTAACATCTAACTCCTCATCGTCTTCCTCAATCTCTTCTAACTCCAATCTTCATCTAGCAGCGTAGTCTTCTACTCCTTTAACTCGCTGTAATTGAACTGGGCAATTGGCTCAACCAGCTTAGCCATAACCCCTCTTTTGAATATTTTCAAGTAGATTTTGTAGTAGCATACCCTGGGATTATTGCCTGTTAACTTGTATCGCTGTGACTAGACTCTCAATAAGGTTTGTGAGTCTGTCAAGTTTGTTATCGATAGACACTGGGTGTTACTGCCATTATGACCTCGATCGGGTTGAGCACCATTACTCTAGTTACTAATAACACCTTGAACACTCGAATCTAACATAAAATAATACTTCTTGAATAGATTAACAATTCACTAACAACTTTAGTACCCAATAGTCACTCAAACAGAATAGAAACAAACTTATTTTGTTTTCGCAATTAAAAATAGAGTAACAATGAAACCATACTTATGAACATACAAGCACACTGTAGTAGTTACGGAAATAATACAGTAGCCACAAACAGCAAAGCAAACCAAAAAACTTCACTGCAACTTTACACTCTCTCTTTCGGAACCGTACTCTAATATTAGCAAAGCTGATGCTTCTCCGAGGTCGGACATACAAAGAAGCATCACAATGAAGTGAATAAAAAAGAAACCAAAAGAAAAGCTAGTAAAAGCTCGGGCAGCTACCAATTAGATATGACGCACCAATCGATCCTATTCGGCCTACAATCCACTGGATATGACACACTGGTCCAAATTGAATGGCCATTCGCCACTACTCCTTGCTAAAATAAATAAATAAGAGTTGAATGATAACAAGAATACTAAGGTTGCTCAAAGTGAATAATTTTGTATCAAAATGTTCGTTGTTGTGTACAAGAAAGTGGGGGTTTATATACCTGTTTACTAAGGTTACTTTATATGTATGAAAAGACAAAAGGGTATTCTATAATTAGGTTACATAAAACATACTAAAAGGGGTAAAAGAGACAAAGAATATTCAATACGGAAAAAAGAGAATCATTTTGGAATATTGTGTCAGAAGACACGTATCGTTTGGTAGGTGCACATTAGGAATATAATATAATGCAGGCAGACACAAGAAAGCATTACAGTCAATGCTAACTTGATTTAAATCAAGTCAAGAGCCAATCAATCTGGTAAAGGAGTCAGCTAAATTAGAGTCAAATGCCTATGGTTGGTTAGGGAGCTTAGCTTGACTAATCTTGAGCTGTCTTCTAGAATAAAACTTCGCTGCTAGTTAGGTGCATGTCGGACACATGTGAAGATTTGACAAACAGGTTGATAAGAGATTAGTTCAATATAGGAATCCCCATCTCGGATTTGGTTTCAAGCTAGTATTCTCCACATAAGTCCTTAGAGTCCCCTAGCTTGGCTGTAAGTGATTGGTCCCGTTGCAAACCGTGATAAAAAATAGACAAGGCCAGTCGTTGGATGGGTCCAAGCTTGCAGAAAGCTTGAAAAGGGTTAATGGGGAAAGGTATGAAAGGGTAAAAATGACAAATGATACAGTAAGCAAAACCTACGATTAGCTTCAGAGGATATGACACACTAATGGAACTTCCGAGGACTCATGGCGCAACTCGATATGATGCATAAATTGGTCTAATGAGGTTATTCGCCACTTAACCTTACTTAAGGGAAAGGACAAGAGTGATGCTGAAAGTAAACAAACAGTGTTTACGTAAGGAAGAAAGTACTCAAGTGTATTGAAAGTAATCTCCTATATTACAGCTACAAGTACAACGGTATTTATACCTGTAAGTTAGGGCAACTTGCCCAAAAGGGAAAGATAATAAGGATATTTCCTAAAGAAGCAATATACATGATATAAAAGGATAAAAATAAATATACAAGGAAAACAATCATTGGTGCTACAGATTCTATGTATAATACTGTATACATGGCGATGTTGCATTGGCAAGATTGTTAGGAGATGCAGACAAAAAGTATGGATAGATTGGCTTATCCAAACAGGGATGACTTAGTCAACTCAGATCCTTTATCTCTTGGCTTCTCGACAATGATGATGCCGAATAATTGGTTAGCTCGGCATTAAAGAGTCATCATCAACTTAGCATACCACAAAATAATGGGCGATCATACAGCATGGTATTAAAGGTGACTCGGTAAAGAAGTACTCGGCCTTAATAGGGGTTGGTTGGGACATAAGGATTCGTCGTGCCAGCCGCTCTAGTCCTCAAGCTCGATTACGGGTCAGAGGTCCCATAGCTTGATTCCTATCATTCCCTCTAGATTGTTTTGGATTTGGGATCAAATCTGAATGGTGTTCACTCAATTCTCCGTTAGGGTAATATGGACTGAGGTCGACAATGTTAAAGGCATTAGAAACCCCATAGTCCTCAAGCAGTTCCAACCTATAGGCATTGTCATTGATTTTCTGGAAGATTCTGAAAGGTCCTTTCGCTCTTACAGATAATTTGTTATTTCATTTGTTTGGGAACCTTCCTTGTCGAGGTGTAGCCATACCAAGTCTCCTAGCTGAAATTGTTTAGCCGACCTACTTTTAGTCTTTTCTCACATTCTTCTGGCAGCTTGGTCAATGTACCGAGTGACCTTGTCATAAATGTGCTAAAGAGATTGTGCTCTGGTCGAAGCATTAGGGTCCTCTTACACGAGTGTTGGTACAGAGGTGTGGTCGAGGGGCAACTCGGGATTAAATCTATAAACTACCTCAAAGGAAGTCTACTTAGTAGTATCATGTACAGTTCGGTTATAGGAGAACTTGACCACTGGTAGGCAAATGTCCCAATCAGTCAAGTTCTTGCCTACTGTAGCTCGGAGTAGTGACTCTAAAGTACGATTAACCACCTCTGTTTAGTTGTCGGTTTAGGGGTGACATGAGGTACTGAAGAGTAATTTGGTTCCCAGCCGATGGCACAAGGTCCTTCAAAAATGGCTTAAGAACTTTGAGTCTCTGTCGAAAACTACACTCCTCAACATGCCGTGTATCCACACAGTCTACTGTAAGAAAAGAGAAGTAATAGCCGAAGTGTCATTAGTTTTGGTACAGGGCACGAAGTGTGCCATCTTATTGAACCGATCTATGACGACCATTATAGAATCTTTTCCTCAGGTAGTTCGTGGCAGTTCAAGAACAAAGTCTATACTCAGTTTAGTCCACGGCCTCATCGAAATAGGTAGGGGTATTGCTTTTCCTTATTTAGCTTAGCACTTGGTGCTTTTGCACACAGTATAACTTTTGACAACTTGGTGCACATCTCTTCGCATTCTTGACTAAAAGAACCGACCATTCAATAGTTTACAGGTCCTCCTCTCTCCAAAGTATCTAGAGAGTCCTTCGTTGTGGGCTTCCCTGATTCCCGTAGGGAACAAGTCTGTATGCACAGTCTCCGCCATTGGAACAGATAGCCATCCTCGACATAATACTCGTCCACTGTCCTCTCATCTATGCATTGCAAAATTATTGGTCCAAAGTGTGGATCCCCGGAGTACAGTTCTTTGATACTTGCAAAGCCAAATATCCTGATATGCAGTTTTGATAAGATCGCATGCCTCCTTGAAAAAGCATCTGCAATTACGTTACTCGTTCCTTACTTGTACTTTATTACAAAATTGAACCCCTCAACGATTTCGACCCATCTTGCCTGCCACTTCGACAACTTGGTCTAACTTCCAAGGTACCTTAACAATTCATGGTCAGTATATATGACAAATTCTCTTAGCAATAAATAATGTTGCTACATGTACATTGCTCAGATCAGCGCCAAAAGTTCCTTATCATACATAGAGTAGTTCAGCTATGGTCCTCAGAGCTTCTCACTATAGAAGGCAATTGGTCGACCCTCTTGCATCATGACAGCGCCTATTCCAACACCCGATACATCACATTCCAGCTCAAAGATTTTATCGAAGTCAGGTAGTACTAATATCAAGGTGAAGGTCAATCTTTCTTTTACGTCGGCAAAACTCCTCTCCTCCTTTTCTCCTCATTGGAAGTTGGTGTTCTTCTTTGTTTGCTTGGTGAGTAGCGTGGTGATGATGCTGAAATTCCTGATAAACCTTCTGTAAAATGAAGCCAGTCCGTGGAAACTTTTTACATCGACATAAGTAGTAGGAGTCGGCCACTTGACAATTGCTTTGATCTTCTCATCATCGACTCATAAGCCTCCTCCACTAACTACATACCCCAAGAATACACTTCCTCCTAGTAGAAGCAACATTTCTTTAAGTTGCCGAATAGTCTCTCAGTACGAAGGATATTCAAGACTGCTCTAAGATGTTCATAATGACTAAACATGTCGGCATTGTAGACCGAATGTCATCAAAGTACACCACGATGCACTTCCCGATGAGATGTCTCAACATATGGTTCATAAGTCTCATGAAAGTGCTTGAGGCGTTTGACAAGCCGAAGGGCATGACCATCCACTAGTAAAGTCCATGTCGAGTTTGGAAAACAGTCTTCCACTTGTCTCCTGACCTTATATGGATTTAATGGTAGCCAGACTTGAGATCAATCTTGCTGAAAATCTTGACTCTACTAAACTCATCTAACATGTCTTCTAGCCTTGGGATCAGATACCTGTATTTGATCATGATTTTGTTCATGGCTCGGCTATCAACACACATTCGCCAAGTTTCATCCTTCTTCGACACTAGAAGTGTAGGCATAGCACAAAGGCTGAGACTTTCTCTTACATAACCTCTCTCTAGTAACTCATTAACTTAACGTTAGAGTTTAGAAGCCTGCTCAAAATTCATCCGATAAGCTAGCTTAGTCAACAGTACAGCGCTTGGTACTAAGTTAATGCAATGCTCTATGCCTCGAGTTGGGGGCAACCCCTCAAGTAACTATTTTGGAAACAAGTCGACATAGTCATCAAGTAACTCCTTGATTTCCTGGGGAAGCTCGCCCCGTTCCTTCATTTCCAATAGTCGCTTAACCAATAATAGGGTCAATTCATCAGCATTGATGGCCTTTTGAAGCTCGACTCTACTCATCACTAGAGCCTTCTTTGATCTGCGAGTAAGTTTCGTCTATAACTTGTTAACTTCTCTTGACAACATCGGATTCAGCATGATCTTCCTGTCATCCTTCTTGAACATATACATATTCCTATAGCCATCATATATAACTCTCCTATCAAACAACTATGGCCTACCTAGCAACACGTGGGTAGCGCACATAGGTAATACGTTGCAGAGGATTTGGTCAAAGTAATTCCTATAGTGATCGACAATAACATTTACCAAGTGACATGTAATGCTCCTTTTTCACTCAACCAGTGCAACTTCTATGACCTAGGATGTGCAACAGTCGACAGCTTCAGTTTGGAAACAAGATCGGTCGATGCCACATTAATGCAACTTCCACTATCCATAATGAGAGCACACATCTGATCATTTACCTTGTAGGTAGTATGAAACAAATTCTCCCTTTGCTCCTCCTCTGGTAAGGGTTCCACGCTCATTATGCGTCAGACAATCATAAGTAACTAGTCTAAGTCCTTAGGAAATACATCTTCCTCAATCAATTCTTTCTCGGCATGAACCTCCTCCTCCTTGAGTTCTTCATTTGTACTCTCTACTTCTAACTTCAAGATGTCTCCCTTAATGACTATTGTCCTTTGGTTTAGGTACTGAGCAGTCATATGTCAGAACCCTTAACACTTAAAACACTTGATTTAGCCGGTCTTCCTACCAGACCTCTACCCCTTCTCATATGTTCGAGTCATCACTACATCTTTAGGTCAGCCTTTCTACTCGGCTCTGACATCAACTCTTCTGCTTAGCTCGATACTAGACTGAGCTTGGTAACTTACCTATCTTGGTCGGCTAGTTGACATTCTAGTCATTACTCAACTCCTTCTTTGCCTCTCCACCCGCTGAGTAATCCTAACAACCTCATCCATTATGTCAAATCATTGGAGCTCCACAATGTCTCAGATGTCTCCTCTTAATCCAGTAATAAATCTTGAGACTGTTCAGGCTGGTGGTTCCTCTACTTCACATCTTATCATAAGCATTTGGAATTCTTAAACATACTCATCAACAGTTTGGCCTCCTTGTCTCAGCTCCTGAAGACAAATGAAAGTATCTTGGAGATATGTTTCCAATACGAATCTATTTCTGAGAACTCTCTTCATCTCATGCCAGGTGTTAATCTTTCGGTACCCCTCTCTCCTTCTCATGGCCTAAAAATTCTTCCACCACATGGCGGCATATCCGGAGAATTCAACAGTTGCAGTCCTTACTTTCTCATAATCCTCATATTGATAGTAATCAAACATACACTCCACCTTCTCTTTCCAATCCAGATACTCGTTAGCATTCCCAGATCTATTGAAACTTGGAATCTGAATCTTCACATGGTCGGATGCTCTGGGGACTCGTGTACACTCCTCTTCAAAATAGTCTTCTTCCTCCTCATCACGTTATCTTAAGTCTATCATTCGCCTTACTCGTTCGCCAACTCCTCCACCTCAAACTAGTCGAGTTAGGTTTTGACCTCTAACAAGTTGAGCAGCTTGTGGAGCGTTTTGCGGAGCCTCAGTAGGTCAGCAAGATAGGGCATGAACAACTCGGGTCAAATCTACCAAAAGGTTAGCTACCTCATTAAATCTCTTGTCAGTGCTTCTGAAAGTTTCCTGAGATTGTCATCCATGGTGGACAACTCTACTGTCATCACCAACACTAACATTTATATTTGGGTTTGTTATTTTTTTCCTTACAGATTTAAGATTCAAACAAACACTTTAGAAAGTGAACAACTAATAATACAGCAGTCAAATGAACATAGTAACTTGCTCTGTTTCTCAAACACAAAACAGAGTATAACTAATGGGAATCAGCCACTGACCATATCCAAGCCGAGGCCTATCAATGCTTAGCAAGGCCGAGCTATAACCAGAAGGACCAGGGGAAGGAAAATAAACACTCGACATCAAATTTGTTGTCAGTCGAGGAGTCGAGAAACCATAAGGCCAAGTACTCGAGACCAAAGAACCACTCAGCACGACCCCAAGAGACTAGCGCCAACTAATTCCAAAACTCGGCAATTATGAGCTGACCTCTTTAGTATCTTGGTCAAGCCACGTAATAAATCAGGGACCCCCTCCTAAACTCGTACATCCAACTGCCAACCACGTCCAGTTTAGATACTACTCTTCCCAAGACATGCTGAGTGACTGCATGTCGAGTTTTGTAAAACACACAATTTTGTATTCTTATACATGTTTTCCCTTTATTTTATTTATGGGCCCGATTCTTTAGGGTTTAAGGCCTTATACTTTATTTACACTTTTGCCATTAGAGTTTAAGACTTGTTATAAATGGCAACATTTGTACTAATATAGGGAGATACATAGACATATATAGATAGATAGATATACAGAGTGAAACTTTCCTCTTTTAAGCAAGGTTATACTTGAGTTAACATTTGTGAATTATCAAAGTTGATTAGACTCTTTAATCGTCCTTGCGTTCTTATCAATCTTATTCTCATATTGTTGTGAACCCCTTCATTTGAGCCAGTTAGTGAGTTACATCTAACCTTCATTTGAAACCTCAAACAACATCTAGTGTTCGTGAGTTGTATTAAACTTTATTTCAAGCTCAAACCTCTGATTATGTTTGTGTCTTGGTGAGTTATATCTATTCACATTCACTATCAAAACCCTTCCTATTCTTCGTACCCATTTTCCTTGAATACCCATTCCTGTTCATTTCCAAATTCACTGCTATTTCTTTCTGGATCGATCCTTTGATTCCTTTTCATCTTGGCATTAGAGATTTAATCCCTTATCAATAATAGAATTCAAGAAGAAACTAACTACAGCTCACACGCTCTGATACCAAGATATTGTGAACCATGACTAAGAATAGACAAGGCCGGTTGCTGGATGGGTTTAAGTTTATAGAAAGCTTGAAAAGGGTTAATGGGGAAATGTACGAAAGGGTAAAAATGACGAATGAAACAGTAAGCAAAACCCACGAATAGCTCTAGAAGATATGATGCACTAATTAAACTTCCGAGGACTCACGGCACAATTCGATATGACGTACGAATTGGTCCAATGAGGTTACTCGTCACCTAACCTTGCTTAAGGGAAAGGATAAGAGTGATGTTGAAAGTAAACAAACAATATTTATGCAAGGAAGAAAGTACTCAAGTGTATTGAAGGTGATCTCCTATATTACAGCTACAAGTATAGGGGTATTTATACCCATAAGTTAGGGCAACTTGCCCAAAAAGGAAAAGACAATAAGAACATTTCCTAAAGAAGCAATGTACACAATATAAAAAGGTAAAAACGAACATATAAGGAAAACAATCATTAGTGCTACAGATTCTACGTATGATATTGTATACATGGTGATGTTGCATTAGCGAGGTTGTTAGGAGATGCGAACAAAAAGTAAAGACAGATGGGCTTATCCAAGTAGGGATGACTTAGTCAGTTTGGATCCTTTATCTCTTAGCTTCTCAATAACAATGATGCCAAGTGATTAGTTAGCTAGGCATTAAAGAGTAATCATCAACTCAGCATACTACAAAATAATATATAGTCATACAGTATGGCATTAGAGGTGACTTAGCAAAGAAATACTTAGCCTCGGTAGGGGTTAGTTGGGACATAAGGATTCGTCGTGCCAACCCCTCTAGTCCTTGAGCTTGTCTACGGGTTAGAGATCCTGTAGCTTGATTCCCATCAGATCTAAGGGCCTAATTCCTATCATTAGCCTACCACATAAGGTTTAAATCCCTCGTCCAATGGTGGTGGCCATTCATTCCCAAGTAATCGTCGAGTTTGGTTTATACTCTAATGCCTTAAATGTATACTAATTTGTCTATTTTTTCTAAAAGTACTCTCTCTTCTCTTCTTAATTTCTCTCTATTTTTTCTGGACACACAATTAACCAAAATGGATTTTAGAAGGGGTTTGCTAAATTTATAATGTAGGTTAGGGTTTTCTTTTTATTTATTTGTTTTTAAGTGTCCCTTATCTCTTTCTTTTTCACTTTCT
Organism: Lumnitzera littorea; assembly: GCA_024138015.1. Classification (NCBI taxonomy): domain Eukaryota; kingdom Viridiplantae; phylum Streptophyta; class Magnoliopsida; order Myrtales; family Combretaceae; genus Lumnitzera; species Lumnitzera littorea. The sequence goes on along the minus strand of JAMXBB010000006.1, from coordinate 39,850,126 downwards.
AAATGTCCAATTTCTATTTGTTAATTTTTCCTCTTTTATTCTTAACTTGCCATGCCCCATTTCTAGACCATTCTACATTTTCCCACATTTGTCTTTAATTTTCCTTAACTAATTTAATATTATTTAACATATTTCAAGTATTTTAAATAATTTCAGATATTTTTACCTATACGTAAATACATATATAGTATAAATAAATACTTATAAATATTATTTATGTTATTTATGATTTTTAGTGTGGATATACCTTATTTTTATCGATTTGTTAATTATCAGAACTTATTTTATGTGTTTCTGATAAATAACAAGTAATATAGATATAAGTTAATATTATAATATGTAATTATTTACTTTCCTATCCAAATTCAAGGAATCACTTTTATTAATATTTCTAACTTTTCCATAAAATTCAGGCTTGATTGGATAATTTACGCGATCGTCATAAATTTTAAAAACCGTTTCTAAACTGACTAATATTGAATTGATCATCAATTTTTGTAGGGCCTCACATTATGTATTACTTCTGAACCATCTAAGTTTGAGCTTATAGACAATTTTTGTAGAGTCCTACAATAACAAATCTTTCTTAATCCATTAATCAAACTATTTTACTATAAGCTTTAAGTAGATCTCCTACTCATATAACTTAGCACTAATAAAGGCATCATAGGGTTTAAGCCTATTTAAGCTTCTGCACTAAACAAAAGATTAAGTCTTGATAAGATTATAATAAAACATTTAGATGAGAAAAATTTAGAAAGAGTCCAGCTTGAAGAAAACTAAATATTATATTGATTTGTCAAAATGAGGTAATAATTCATTAAAATTGATTGAAATATCATTCGAGAGTAAAAAGTATCCAAAACTAGTCAAAGATGTTAAATTAAACTTAATCAGGGGTAAAATGGTAATTTAAGGTATTAGGAAACTTTCTAGAATGGTTGGGAAGGTTTTTAAACAAAAAGATGTGATTAGAAGTGTTAAGTTGAAAATTTGGTTTCTCTTTTCTTAACTCAATTTATATTAAACTCAATCTATTTAATATAAACATCTTAACCAAGTTAAGAAAATGTTTTAATTTATGAAAACAAAAATAAAAAGGAGTCACCATCCAACAAAAGTTGCTTAATTTATATTCAGATACTGGTCCACGGGTTTTAGCTACTAATTAAACAAGCTCGGAGGATAATTTATTAAAATCAAAAGGTTTCTATAAAAAGATCAATAAAATAATTAATGGGCCAATAATTCTTTTCTTTTTCTTCTTCTTTTTTAATCTTGACTTTTCAAATTAAAAAGATTTTGTTTTATTTGAAAAAAATTTTAGGGAAGAAAAGGATTTATTATTTGTTTAGGTTGTATGAAGTGCTACATACTCGTAGGATAGAATCAAGCCCACATAGTTATAAATTTAAGAAAATTTTAATTTGTTAGTTTATTTTATTTTTGAAAAGTTCTTTTTACTTTGAGTTTATTAAATTTTATTAATTTAAAAAAATGGTCTTGTTTTGGTCCACTTCTGAAAAATCATGGAAAATCCATAACATTTGGAAAAGGCAAATTTTTTTTTTTTAAAAACAATTTTTCATGTGTAGGAAAAAAAATTATTAAAAAACAATAAACAACTCTTTTATTTTGAAAAGAACCTATTCTTCATGCAAAATATACACCATGCAATACAAAAACACAACAAGGCAAATAATTCATGCAATTAAATCATGCGGAGAACATATAGCAAGACAAATAAGAATTATCCTTAATCGTGTAAGCTAAGTAATTTATTGAGAGCATCCATTTTTCTTTCTTTTTATTTTTTTCACAAATTTTTTTTTTTTCCACTATCATCCTATATAAGCTGATTCAATTCAACATATTTATCTAACTAATGATGGGAAAGGTACCAATTATTCGTTAAACTAATAACTAATTAAAATCAAAACATTTCAATTAGTTATTCATTTAAGTTTAAACATACTAATTATTTTTATTAAAGCTTAAAACATGCATATGGAGCCTGAATTTTTCTAGATTTTATTTTCCTTAATTCGGTTTATATCAAACCTTATATTCATTCGACATAAACTCTTAACTAAAAACTAAGGAAAACTTGATTTTTAAAGGATCTTAAAAAAAAAAAAACAAAGTTTAAAGTTGCCATCCAATCAAGTTGAGAAAAAAGTTAAATTAAAATCAATTAAATTAATTGGTTATAACTTAGCTATTGTTTTTGGATAAAATTAATTTAGAAAATAGGATTTTTGAAACTAAGGATCTTGAATTCTAGAGCTATTCTATTAAACCTCGAATGAACGCTACTTTAACCTTTCGAATTTGAATTTATTCTTTTAAGATACTATTTTTAACATAAAGATGAACTTTAATTTGCAATAAATAAAAAAATTAATTCTCTTTACAAAATTAAGAAGTAAATAAGAAAACAAATTTATTTACAAAAGTGAAAAAAATTCCTTGTTTTAAGTCCATAATTATCTATAAGTACTTATGTAATCGCTATTTAGAATCAGACTTTTTATAATTTATTCTAAAAATTTTACTATGTTATTTTGTTTTATTTTAAAAATTTTACTGGAATTATGTTTTTAATCCATTTATTTTGTTTTAAAAAATAGAAAAAAAGATCCTAATTTAAGGTTTTCATTTTTCAAAAATTCTAAAGAAAAGGTCCTAATATTTGAAAGAGTTCTAGGTGTTAAAATATATTTTTTAACTAACCTTTTTTTTTATTTTAAAAAAAGTTTCCAAAAAGGTTTAAAGAAACACTTCCATTAAAAGGCTTCTTTTTTTTTTCTTTACTTTTTTGGTTTTGTTTTAATGACACGTTACGTAAATATAAAAACTAAAAAAGAAAAGAAAAAAATAAATAGATATCAAATATCTAAAACCAAGATGGAGTGGACCTTGCAAACTGCATGCAGGTCGGGTCAACTTCGGTTCAGACTTGGATCTGAACCAGGTTAGGTCGATTCGAAAGAGCAGATCCGGGTCAAAGTAGATGTGGAGCGGATGACTTAATAAGTTGCTCTCTGGATGGTTCGAGGCTGTGTTTCAAGCAGGAAACAGCGATTTCGTGCAAATCAAATTGGAGAATGGGGGTGTAAACTTGATACAACGGCCAACGGTAGCCGTTTGTGGTGCTTAAGAGTTGGGCGGCGGCGGTGTGATGGGTGATTGCGAATGTGTGTGTGTTGTACGTGAAGTCGGATTTGCTTGGGAATGTCGGATTGTGGTTCTCGCTGGGTTGTCGAGAGTGAGGGTCGTTGAGGGTGTGTCTATGTTCAGGGCTGGGTGGCGTCGCACGTGGTAAGGAGCAAGTGACTGGGTTTTGGCATGCGAGTATGGGGCGTCAGTAGTCGCAGCGGGTTCGGTTGTTTGGGAGAGAGAGAGGAGTCGGGGATGCTGTTGACTGGACAGTGGGTTGAGGATGGAGTGGGCGAGTGTGGGTCGGTGTTGTCTTTATTAGTGAATGGTGGGCGTGTATTGTGTTCTAGTTGTGCGTGGACAGTGGGCATAGCTGGTTGTTGGGCACGTGGGTGCAGCGTAGTTGATGGGTGTCTATGTCGTGCGAGTGGCAGTGAGAGAGAGAGTCAGATAGTGTTTGCAGTACGGTGGATAGTGTGTTGTTGAGTACCCAAGGAAAATTGGATTTTGTCTGTGTGTCTCCTCTCCCCTTTTGAAGTGTCGTATGAGTTTATTTTTACATATCACAATTCAAATCTTGTCTTGAAACTTCGGATGTGATCGACTCATCTGTGGTTAACTAGAAGATAATTTTCAACTTAATTTAATTTCGTGGAATCTTTGTTTAACGAGTATTTTTACAAATCTTTACAAGATCTAGTCGTTTTGACAATGATTCAATAATTTTGCAACTAAACTTGCAAAAAGTTCATTAAAGATTTGGTGAAATATATTGTTAGGATGATGTTTCTCGAAAGCCACTATTTTTATGGAGAGGGGATTACGTGCAACACACGTGACATGCATGCCAGGGGCCCCCATATGCCTGGCAAGATTCAAATCCTTGGATTTTTGTCCTCAATAACTTATATGATTCTTTTATACTTAGGCTCTAAATTTAGGCCACCTTTAATTCTTATTTTGCAACTTACACCTAAGTGACTCCAACTCTTTTTGAAATAACCTAAATCTATTTAGATAGCCAAAATATATATGCTAAACATTTCCGATACAGTTTTATTTTAATTAATCCAATTAAAAATATTTAAAATTGGATCAAGACCCATTTTCATGAGTTTAAATTTTAGTGGGCTTTTCTTAAAATGTTTTTCTAATAAAGCCCGATTTTTTAAAGACTTTGAATTTATTAAACAGTATGTATATTTTTAAACTTTACCTGATTCGATCCTAAACAATTGATAGACTTGAGTAAGATAGCTTTGATACTTTGTATTTTTATATTTTTTCAAATTTTCCAAGTTTTTATTTTTTTTATTTTTCAATTTTTTTTGTTATTTTCTGAATTATAACTATTTTTCTTTTATTCTAAAAAAAATTAAAACTACAAGAGAGCAAAAATGAGATATCTACAATGCAAACACATTATTTATTCTATAAAACAACCTATAACATGAAAAAAAACAAGAACATTATTCAACCCAAAACATGGGATCAAACACACACATTTTTTATTTTCATTTTTATTTTTAAATTTTCTTTTTTTTTTTAATAAATCAAAGCAATTAACCATACAAACACATTGCTAAACTCAAACCATGGCAACATAAGATCAAACATGCAATTTTTTTTCTAGAATTTTTCCTTTATTCAGAACCTAATTCATGCATATTAAAAAATAATTGAGAAAAATTATTAAATATTGTAAAAACACATCATTCAACTTAAATTATAACTCCATAAGATCAACGACTCATCTTTTATTAAAAATTTTTTTTAGATATTTATTTATTTATTTTTCAAATAACATAATGCATTCAATTTAAAGAGTTGAAGAACTTATTAGCAGCGAGTAACAAATCAACGACCAATTCAAATGGATTTTAACCGACTCTCAAGGTAAAGGTCGATGGTTGTGAACTCCTAAGATACCCTTCTTTAATAACCTTACTTTAATTTCTGGAAATCTAGAGTCTTCCTCCTTTAATTTTCCAAGAAACTTCAAGCCAATAATGAATAAACCGCAACAAACACCCTTCCAAATTCAAATTCAAATTCAAATTACTCTCACCCAACACGATATTGAATCAAATCTCCAACTGGGGATTAATCTATAGAGATCGGTCTCTCTTTCATTTGTTCTACAATGAGAGAAATTGAAGAGAGAGAGTAGGTATTGAAATTTTAAACTCTATAGAGAAAAAGCTTACAATCTTTGTAATGGGTGTAAACACCTTATTTTTACCCTTTTGTAATTTTAGAATTTTTTAGAATAGGGTAAAGAGTCCTAATTTAGAAAAAAAATACAAAAATTAAAGTTCAAAAAAAGTTTAAAAAATAGAAAATTTAGAAAAAATCACAAAAAATTGGAAAATTTAGGAAAAATACAAAAAATTTTAGAAAACTAAAAGAAGGAGAGATTTAGATAATTTGCAATAGAATAGAAAATTTTAATAGTTTTAGTACTTTTTAAGTCTTAGATAACAAAAATAACGACTAAGATTTTGGATTTAGGTTTAGATTTACATTTAACTCAAGTCTTTAGCTCAAGTCGACCTATGCCATATATACAATTTAACAAGGGGGATTTTCAATGTATATATAGATAAAGTACAGGTACTATACTTTGACTAAACTTGGCATTGGAGCTATAGGCTTTGAGTTCAAATCTCCTACTAAATACTTTGTGCCTTTTTTTTTTTTCTTAACAACAGTATATGTGGCAAGGGGCCATTCAACGCCTGATACATGGCACACAATAGTTCAGCCACGTGACTGATATAGCACCCACTTGGCACTACGTCAACATTTGATTCTCCCCCTTTCTTTCCCTTTCTCTCCTTTTCTAACAAAACCAATCCACACCCCCTAATTTAGCCTCATTTTTTATATGATTTCCATTTATAAATACACCAATTTATGGATGATTCCTATTCTCCACACAACCCACTATGAATTGAATCCAAAAATAAGGTTAGATTCATGCACTTGACCATTCAAATCGCAGTTGAAAAATATGAAAAAAGAAGGAGAAAAATCTAGAATTTAACTAGCCATTAACGTCCTTTTTTTTTTTTGTTTCCTTGTACTAGTATCCCAATCTTTATGAGGCTCTCTCTCACAATATAGGTCACTACTTGATACCCCTTTTTTTAACCTACTCCTAAACCTCTCTCTCTCTTGCTACAACTTACGCGCAACATACTCACGAGCACCATACCCAATCTCCATCTACCAACCCAAAACTTGACTACAATAGCAGCTCCATAAACATGCAACCCCCTTTTAATCTGTACCTACTACATGGCCACTCGAAACACACATACTGATCAATAGCAATCCATACTCCAGGCCCTAACGAAACCACGTTAGCCATCGTCAAACTCGATCCCAACTCCTTATTGGCGAAGCACTAAATACCAATTGTGCATAGTACACAACTTTGACCCCCTTCACACGACATGCTATAAGCAACCACCCGAACACTTCATCGCAGCATCAAACCCTCTCGGTCCTCCCTCACGCTAGACGTAGCACATGATCACCATCCTTCTAATTCGATTGCCTCTATCGCACCAAACTAGCCAATCCCAATGCTACCGACAAACACCAATGCTACCATTGCAAGTTCCTCATGCGATCGTAACAAACCTCACTGATGACCTTTAACCATATTGACCTCACTGTCACTAACACCAACATGTAAATCCAATCACAACATGGACAGTCACAACACATCCCCAACCCCAAACGACTCTCGTAACCTCTCGACCTCTACTATACACACCAACATTGCTGTAACTTGCAATAATGTGCTCGAACCTACGACTAAGCCAAACTTCGACAAGTGCTGTCATTAATGAACCTAGACACTCACAATATCCTACTGCTGCAACTCCACCAAGCTACATTCACCACTAAAACAGCTAACCCCAATCTAATCCCCATCTACAATAAACCACCATCAAACTCTAGATTGAACCTAACACTCCAAGCCAAACTAAATAGTCCACTACATCCTCTCTCACCACCTAAGCATCCTTTGATCAAACTTAGCTGCAACTCGTGATAGTGACTCTTAGTCATTGTGGCAGATGCTTTACCCACTCACAACACTACCTAACCATCCCGACTACCTTTGTGTGACTATAATTAGCCCCATCATTACCTTCCTTTAACACATCATTCACTCGATCTAAAACACCCTTTGCTATCATGACCTAACACCACTATTACTGCCAAAAATTAAAAAACCATTTAAACAGGCTCTTCTGACTACCGTATCTTCACTAATCTAAGTTTTGTCAATCAAAAGCTCGTGGATCCGCTTTTACCCATTTAAATAGGAGCTCAGATCTTGTTGTCCAAGGTGAAATCATTGCTGTTGTTGGTCTTCATAGCTTGACTAGACCCTACTTTGGCTCGAATTCGAATCCGCGACTTGATCCTACAACCAATAGCCAACTTGCTTTATTGTCCTTAGATTGGCCCTATTTCTTTTTTGTTGTTTTGTACTTTATTTTCTGTATTTTTTTGCTGTAATTCAATTTGTACTTATAACTCAAATAAAAAAAGGAAAAAAAGAAAATGGAAAAACTAAACAAAGAAAAAAAAAAGCAAGTAAAATTAAAAAAAAGAAAGAAAAAAGGATAGAATTTTTTTTTTCTATTTTTTATTTTACATTCCTAATTAAAACTTAAACAATAAAACAGAATAAAAAATTGGAATAATTAGTAAAGAAAAAAATAAAAATAATTTCATCACTTAGGAAATCACTTTTCAACAAAGATAAAAATAAAATTGATCTTTTCAATTAGGACTTTTTTGAGAAGTTTCAAAAATAAAACCGAATTTATGACCTTTTAGAAACTTTCCCTAAATAACTCAATTAAGTTAAAAACATAAACTTGAATAACTTTTTCAAAATTAAAATAAATCAACTCGCTAATGTTTTTAGAAAAGAACTATGTACACCTGATCTCAATTAAAGGGTACGTAAGTACCTCCAAGGCAATATAAAATTTGAAAAAAACTTAATTTTTCATTTTTTAGTTTAATTTGGTAAAATAAAATACAATTTACTGTTGATTAAACTCATTTATAAAAAGAGGTGATTTTTAAAGTTATTTAAATTCAAAAAGTAAAAGTGGTATATGTTTAGGGTTTAAAAATTTAGCCCCTAGATCTAAAATCTTTGGTTTTAAAACCTTTTTCTTAAAATTGGTTTATTAAGCAAACTAATGGCTAGATTAAATTTTTATTTAATCAATTTAACCTAACCCTTTTTTTCCTTGACTACGATCAGGTGACAACTTCAAAACGTTGTCTAGAAAAAAAAAACTAGCTTTCTTTGACTCTTAATTAATGATCAATATTAAACGGGTTAAGGTTTAATATTAATCAGTTAAAGAAAATATATAAAAACTGAGAAAAATTAAACTCGACAATAGGGATGTTTGCAATGCTTTGAAGTGATTTAAACGTATGTAGAGGACCTCTATTTATAGCACCATGTTAAGATTTCTCCCCAAGAAACTTTCAATTTGAAGAAAGATCATATCTTGCTTAAATGGACAAATTCATGTACGCTACTTGGTTTTTACTATTTTTTATCAAATTCAAATACGTTTTTGCACATATTAGAGGGAAATAAATATATATACAACTCAATTAAGATGTCTTTGCTTGTTTTGATTGAATATCTTGAAGCATCTCATGAGAATATGCCTTCCTTTATTTCAGGTGTAATATATACATATATATAGTTACCTGAATTTACTATTTGTATTTTTCAAAAATTCTTCAATGAAAATTCAAAATTTGAACATGTTTAAGTTACATTTTTCATTCCCTTTCTAATTATTATTTTTTTAATTTTTAATGGTCAAAAGTAAGGTGAAATCAGATATAAATATTACAGTATCACTTACCATGTTTAAGAAAAACAAAGCTTAGAAACTTTGGGTTATGACAATAAATTTTGAAGGTCAAGATGAGGAGGTTTGGGGTTGATGAAGATAATGAGTCAAAGTTTGACTTTATGTGCTATGTTGGTTGTCACATAGTGCCATACAACGACCAAAGTGCTACGTGGCACCTTTACATGCCAACATGTGGTAACCTATTGGGTGGTCACGTGTTCCTTTGCCCAATTCCTTTTTTCTTTCCTTCTTTTCTTCTTTCTTTTTCCCTTTTTTTCCTCCTCTATTGATTATTACTCTATTTTTTTTCTAATCCGAAATGACACCAAAGTAAACACTTGACTTTTAAGAATTTCCACTTCCTTCTTCAACCCGGTGTAGCATATAATAAAAATGCATACAAAACATTTATGAAACTTATCAAATTTGACTAAATTAGGAATCTACTTTTTACCTACGTTCTGCTTTTATTCAAAATTTCAAATGGCCATAGAATACTTGTTTTAAGCTGGATTGACATATGGTTTAAGACCATACTCTCTTGAAAATATGAATTTTCAAAATATTTTAGAATGAGTTAGCCAAACTTGAGCAAAAAAAATTGATTTTCAACTAGTGCCCATTTTTATTTGACATTCCTAATTAGGTTGAATCGTATATATTTATTTTGATAGCAAGATTTGTTTTTGACCTGAGAAAATTATTTTTACCTCGAATCGACTTATATGGACCATCTCATGACACTTTTTCAGGATTTTTATTTTGTTTTGGATTTTTACGGGTTTTCTTATATTTTGATTTTTTCTCATTTTTTTATTTTTTATTTTTACTTTCAATTTTTATTTTTTTTTCTTAACTTTTCAATTTTTTGGTATTTTTCATTCTTTTCATTTTTTTTAATATTTTTTCACATTTTATTTTATTTTTTGCATTTTTCATGTTTTTGGCCTTTTTAAAAAGTAAAGGATTTTAAACTAAAGATTGATCTAGGAAGAGCAAAAATGGGGTATATCTAGTGAGAAAAAGGTTTAGAGCTTGTATAAAGAGTTCAAACCTTTTTGAATAAACAAGACAAGATTTAGCTTTAACAAGGGATGGTTCGAACCATTTTAAAAAGAGTTTAGAGCATTTAACCTAAAATTACAAATCTTATAATTTTCATGCCTAAAACTTCAAAAACATCCATAAAGCATTAACACCACTTCCCCAAACATCTGAAACAACCTTTCATACACCAATATGACTATAATAATCAGTAAATCCCAATACAAATCCTCAACCTACAACACAATCTTCCATGCTTCACAATACATGTTCAAACTTCAACTTCTACTAACACGCATTAACTAGATTGATAAAGAGATGAAGAAACTTGCTTGTTGTGATTGCTTATGGGTTCAAAACTTGCAACAACAAGAAAAAACCCACAAGATAGAGTTGTACAACCATAGGGAAATTTGGATTTCAAGACCTTAGCTACTAAAACCCATCGAAAGGGAAGTTTTTCCATTAGGAAAAGCTTGGAGAAGAAGTTTAAAAGCTCAACTTATCATGGAGCTTGCTTGACATGAATTTTTTTTTTTTAAGAAATGGGGACTCAAGAACCTTGTTTAGCTAGTTCTAGAGAGGTTTAAGAAAAGAGGAAGGTTAGAGGGACTAAATGAAATGTCAGGGTTTAAGGGATAAAGTAGGGTATATGACCACTCAAGAGAAATTAAAAAATTGCCATTGCTTTTGAATTGGTTTTCTTTTGGATTTTTTTTTTTTTTGGGCATTACAAAGGTAGGGTAGGGTATAGGTACATCTTTTCATATAGTGCACCCATCTTGAAAGCTTGTGCTTTAAGACATTTAGGATATAGATTTCAAGATATCATGTACATGCTTTTTAATGTATATCAAATAATATAATATGTAGCCATGGATAAAAAGAAGCTTATATTTTCTTCCATTAAGAAATTAAAAGAATAAAAATAATATTATATTAATGTCAAAGAGGATTGACTTAATACAAAAGTATTAGTTTAAGTTAATAATCAAACCCTAAAAATTAGTTACTTTAAACTTTAAGAGGCAATCTTTGTTATTATATTTAAATAAATTGTATCTTATTTTCTTTTGTGCATGCACCCCCATTTATTTGCTATTTAACTTTTTACTAATAAAGAGTGGCATTTAATATTTAGGTTCCATATAATGCTTGGAAAGTGATTTTTTAATATGGAAAAGAAAAAAATATAACCACAATTTGCTATAAAAAAATCGTATGAATTTGAAATTTATGGAAATATAGAAAGAATTTCCATGTTTTACAGGACACTTTTCAATTGTAAATTTTATGGGAGATAGGATCTTAAGAGGTTCTAAGATGATTTTAAAAGTGTTACAAGATAAGTTCTAAGTATAAAGATCTAGGAATTTGTACTTACAAATTAGGATACGAAAAGGTCCTATATGGTACCAATCTTATACTTATTCACCCCTTATAAGTACTAAAATGCACAAGCAAGGAAGAAAATACAAGACATAAAGAAAATGAGTAAATAAAAGAATGAAAAGGTGATTTTTTTAGAAAAAATGAAAAAAGAAAACTTTTAAAGGGAAAGGGAAAAGTATTTACTATGTACTGCAAATTATAAAACAAAGAAGAAAATATAAGAAATAAAGAAAATGGATGGTTAAAACATTAAATGAAAGAATTGAAGAGGTGATTTTTTAAATAAAGGATGAAAACACTTTTGAAAGGAAACAAAAAGGTAACTTTTACAAAATAAGAAGAAAAGAAAAATAAAACTTTGGGGTAAAGAAAAAAAAATTCCAAAAATATCGATTATGGAGAAATAATTCTAAAACTGTGGCACTTGAAATCATTTCTTTAAAAGACAATTTCAATTATCATGATAAAATCGTTTCTTCAAAAAGCGATTTCAATTTTAACAGAAATCAATTTGCATGTGTTTAATTGCCATAAAAATCTCCGATTGAAGAGGTAATTTCAATTTAAACTTACAATCGTCTGGTTAAAAAAACAATTTTATCAAGATTGAGAGGAAATTGCTTTTTGAAAAGGCCGTTTCAATAGAGGCAATTTTAATTCAAATTGAAATCCCATCTTGAGATTTTTTTTTTAATGTTTTGCAATTTCTTTTCCTTTTCCCAAAGCTTGGCAGTTTCATATAAAAAGATATTTGAGCTGTGCATTTAAGGGAAGAGGAAAAAAGAAATGCAAAAAAAAAAAAAAAAAAAAACTAAGAATATGGTTGTGAGAAAACAATCCCAAGATTAAGGAACTTTAAATCTCCTTTTGAAAAGGCAATTTCAACTCCAAATTGGTGATTTCCATAGCCATCAAACACATACAAACCAGTTTCTATTAAAATTAAAATCGTCTCTTGAAGAGATAATTTGAAATGCTATATTTCTAAGATTATTTTCTTATGATCGATATTTTTAGGGTTTTTTTATAGCTTTTTTGCAAATTTTTTTTTTCCTTTACCCATATGCATAGACTCATATTATATAATCAAATTTTAGTTGACCATATTTAGAATTTGCGAAGAAAACACAACCACTTAAGAGTAGGAACATTGGCATCGCTTCTCACAATTTCTAGGGGTCAAGTAACGTGTGTTGAGTTTTCAAGCCAATATTGCAAATTGAGTTGGCGTTGCTTAATGGTGTCAGATGTCTCTGACAAGTAAGGCATGGCTTGGATTTTTTATTTTTTTTTAATTTATTCACTGAAGAAATTAGTAAAAATTAGCCTTTAAAGAAGCAAAATAAAGCTCATCAAAAATTGAAAATGTAGAACGTATATATTTTTCACGAACGTAAACTTAACGGATTAATTTGCTGAGTTAGTTTCGTCATTGTCCACTACTAATAAGGCCATTTGTGTACATTTTAAAGCATTTTCTCACAACAATTTACTTCATTGTATAGCATTTAAAAATCAAGAGAGTTTATACATCCCAATGATTCTTAAAATTTACCACCTTTTGAGTACTCACAAAACACACAAAATTTTCATATACCTTAAATTTCACAAGATAGTTCTTATTTTCCATTTGGTGCATACTTTTAAGGTCTCCTAAATTTTCAATATCCTCCAAATTATCCTATTATGAATCAAAACCCACAAAATTTTAATCCAGCATTCAATATCAATCATGATCAGAGAAATACGATGCCTTCATATTTTCAATGTCTTCCTAACTTTATACCTAAAGACATCCAACAACATACTTTAATTGGATAAACTCTTTCTGAACATCCCTCTAATTAGTCACCACGAATACTAGGTAACGTATGTTCATAGTACACATAACATCCTACACAAAAAATTTAGAGGACTACAATGATAATGATAATGAAAGAGATCAAGGCCAATAGAAAGCAATGAGAGTAGATTAATGACAAACATCTTATTTATGCATGGTTAAGGGCTAATAAAGATCCAATTGTTGGACATAACCAACTATTGTAGACTTTTTGGCAACGAGTTTGTTAAAGCTTTGAGGAGCGACAAGGTTTTGAAAAGGATAAGAATTCACAAAAGCTAACATGGCAACAATGTAAGGCTTAGTGGCACAAAATCTCAAAGGATGTGATGAAATTCGAAGCTTATCATGACCAAATAAAATTATGAGGGCAAAGTGGAAAGAATAAGCAAGACTATAAAATATGCTCATGATTTGTTTAAGTAAAATGAGAAAAAACACTATATGATGGAGCGTTGTTGGTTAATATTATTTAATGAACTGAAATGGAGGTTGGAAATTGGAAATGTCGGAAAAAGTCAAAGCAAATAGACTAAGCTAGATAAAGATGGAGTTTATATAAGCTCATCCTTTGAATAACAATGCATTGATAAATGATGATGTCATTGAATAATATTATGTAATGAATTGAAATGGAGGTCGGAAGTCGGAAATGCTGGAAAAAGTCAAAGCAAACAGACTAAGCTGGATAAAGATAGAGTTTATACAAGCTCATCCTTGAATAACAATGCATTGATAAATGATGAAGTCATTGAACAAGTTAGATGCCTAACCGATAAAGTGGTAGCCAAAAGGAAGGGGAAAGAAAAGTCGAAGAATAGTGAGTTAATATAAGGAATAATTTAGAAATTGGAAGACTTAGGTAGTACGGATTAGGGCAATGCTGATGCATTACATAAATTTGTCAAAGTTTTAGAATAGAAGGAACGCTAAAAGCAACTCAAGTGAGAGAAACAAATAATTTTTACTGATACATCCTTAATGGATGAAACACAAAAGCAATGGATCAAGGAGACACATAAATAGATATTGATGAAAAAAAAAGTAACAAGTAATTTTATATTGAACTACTGACCATATTAGTTTCCACTACTTTAATTTATCATTGTTTATGTAAAATTCGAATATATCAAGAAACTTATTTCAACTATTGTAACGATTTCTATTATTTAGTAACGAAAAGCGGTTATGAAAGAATTTACTTATAAATTCTTTAAGGAAAAAAAATATTTGTTAAGAAGTATCTACCACTCAAATAAATTCAAAAGAAATATTAGCTGTTGTAAAGGTAGTTATTACAAAATAGTCGATACAGAAGTAACCATTGTAAAACTGGTCGTTGCAAAAGTAGCCAATGAGGTTCTATATATATATGCATGCAAACACATACTTCATCTTGCCCTATCTATTCTCGTTTCTATTCAAATCAACTCTATCCCTTACTTTCTCGTACAATCACGTCAATAAGTAGCTCTGATTCTAAAATAGAAAGCATAATCACTAAAATAGCTAAAGAATTATTTATTCAAGAGAGCAAGTGCATATTGTTGGTATATGAAATACTTCTCGAATTTTGTGAAAGCTCTTCTAAGAAAAAGCAAAAGAGAAAGTGTACAGATAAAGGTCGAGTTGAAGGACACAATTGTTTATATAATGACTACTTCTCAGATAACTTGGTATATACTGATGAGCAATTTCGACGAAGATTTCAAATAGGGAAAACCCTATTCCTTTGTATTATACAAGCACTTTAAGATTACTCTCTATATTTCAAACAAAAGAGGATGCCGTTGGTAAAGTTGGCGCTTCACTACTACAAAAGTGCACAATGGCTATTGGGATGTTAGCATATTGAGTAACATGAGATGCTTTAAATGATTACTTGCGTATGGTTAGGTGCATAATTATACAATGTGTTAAGAAATTTGTTGAAGGCATTATTACTTGCTTTAGTGATGAGTACTTATGCAGGCTTACTTCTGTTGATATTGAGCGCTTACTAAATTTTGCATAGCAACGTAGATTTCTAAGCATATTAACAAGTATTGATTGTATGCATTGGTAGTAGAAGAATTATCTAGTTGTATGGTAAGGTATGTATACTAGAAGTGACTATGGTTCTCTAACAATTATGCTTAAAGCCATGGCTTTATATGATACTTGGATATGTCATGCATTTTTTGATATTGCAGGCTCCAACAATGATATTAATGTGTTATAGCATTCACCACTCTTTGATGACGTTTTAGAGGGACGAGCTCCGTCATTGTACTTTATTATCAACGGACGAAACTATGATACATGATATTATCTTACAAATGGTATATATCTAGAATGATCTACGTTTGTCAAATCAATTTCATATCCATGTGGTCTAAATGAGAAATTATTCGTTAAGCATCAAGGAGGATGTAAAAAGAACATTGAACAAACATTTAAAGTATTACAATCTCATTTCTACATATTCTACAAGCCATTACGCTTTTGGGATCAAGAGGATATAGAGAAAATTATGAGAATATGTATAATTCTATATAATATGATTGTTGAGGATGAAATTGATAACTATAACTTCAACTTTGAAGTTCCAAATCATGAATTTGGAGAAACTAGTCATCCGCAACCTCATATCTGGCATAATTATATTACAAATTATGCAACGTACGTCTAAAATAGTATTTAGTTTTGTGATAAGATTAAGCATTGTTAACTTTAAAGCGACTTGAACACGTGTGACAGTATTTTGGGTGTACCAATTAATGTATAATAGTTAGTATTTTCAAATTATATGTTCGCTTTTAGTACTTGTTTTTTTTTTTTCAATTTCTATATACTTCAAATTCTCTCGTTTTTAAATTAATTCATTTTCCTTGTATTATTACTTATTTTGAGATTACCGTTGAATCAATCACATTTAAATTTAATTAAATGAAAATTTTAAAATAATAATTCATGTATTATAAAATAAAAATAAAATATTTATTATGTGAACTAATATTTATTACTAATATAATAAATATTAATAACATTTATTTAATTCTATAATTATAATATTTATTAATGCTAAATTTATCTTTATAAAATATTAGGAGCAGTAGTAGTTGGAAAAGTAAGAATAGTTTGAGATTTACAAAATATTAAAATATGTAAAGAAAATTTGATGAAAAGACTCAAAAATAAAGTATAAAATTACGAAGGAGGTAGAGCTTTTTGGAATACCAATGTGTTGGTACAAATAACTTTAATAACTTTGAGAGTTACGATGGGATATTTACGCACTAACACGAACTCTGGAATAAAATTAATGGACCGCAAATAATAATGCTGCCTTTCCTATTCCTAGTACTGACCGTACAGTCACTGTTTAAAGTCTCCTCTGGTCCACTTTTGCTTGTTGACTAAGAGTGTTCTTAGCACTCACTCAGAGTCTTCCTGTTCACTGTCTTGGAGTGAAGAAGAGAGGAGAGAAATTGAAGGTAGCGGATCATTGTTGTTTCTTGAGTCTTGTCCGCACTCTGGTTAGATCTATTACTCTTATGGGTTTTGATCGTCACTCTCTTTTCCTTTTCATGTTCTGTGGTGGCTTCCCATGTTTTTATTGCGTATATCCAAGATTGAATCTTTCTTTTCTTTTTTTTTTCAGAAGAAAATACCATAGCGATGTTGGATTACAGACATTATGGTTATATTCGGTTGTTGTTACTTGTGTAAATGGTCTCTATTATTAACACACAGAAGACCTGTAAAAGGGCTCTGCTTTGATCTTGCTGTTGTTAAGGAAAGTTCCAAATGCTAAATCATCCTTGTATATGCTTTTAGCGTGGATCAAAGAGCTTACCGGCTCTAAACAACGAAAATTAATAACCATAGTTGGGGCTTTATGCAGCGTTAGTCGTCTCTTGTCTGGATAACTCCTCCTTTAACAATCTTTCTTGCTTCATTCCCTCTTCAACATCACTTTTATTCAGCTTTTCAGCGGCATAATTCCTACTTTTGCTGTTAAAGTTTTGAAATTTTGCCAGAAAAATCCTCAAGATAGTCCCTCTGCTACCACAAGTGAATCAGTGGTATATGTTTTCAGATTCTCCTTTTTTCTTTATTTTTTTCCTTTCATTTTTTCTTTCCACAAAATGCATATCCCGGTAGTTGAAATTTCTCTTGTGAAATGTTTCTACCAGGTGAAATTATCATTCATGTACTTATTCTCTATGTTGCATTCTTCAATTTGAAGGAGGAGCAATGTCTTAATGCTGCTAGTTAAAGTGTCTATGAAGCTAATTGTCCTGTTATTCTGCTGTGCATAAATGATGAGAGAAGTGCACAGTTGATTGGTACAAGTATTTGAATGAAAGCATAAATGAAAACGAATTTGGTATCAGTTAATGCATGGTACCAGAAAGTACAAGTTCATGTCTAGGTGTATAACTAATTCTTCATTTATTACCAATTAGGCTTCTGGAAATCTATGTATTCTCTATTATTTTCTTCTATAACCATTTCACATGATTTGACTGATTTCATCCTCCAGAGCTGAAGGGTGAAGAAAAACCCTGAATGTGAATTGAAGCTTGGATCCCATGGATCCACATATGTTTGTGTTCCTTGTAAATAGATCTGTTTAGGACAGGCTTGGTTTCAAAAGCCACAATTCTTATTTGGCTTTGTATGTTTTGAGTAGTTAATTTTTTTTTTTTGTTATGGCAGGCATATTAAACAAACCACTTCTGCACATGATGTAATATAAATTGCAAATAAACCTTCTTGTACTTGTACCATGTCCATTTAGCCTCCTATCTTTGGTATCGAGCATTTAGATCCTTAACTTATGTGCTTCCAAATCTCCTTTTACTATTTTGCCCTCAAATAAAACAATAGAAAGATTCTAAATAATATCAGAAGAAAGAGCCAACTCCCTTTTTTCTTTTAACTTTGTAGTTTTAAAATATTTTGTTGAAATTCATGCTATTCTTTTTGTTTTTTATTTTCTTGTTATTTTATAGACAGAAAAATGGTCATACCTAATAGCATTTTCTTAAGGATTCAAGGTTGAAAGCTCAAATTCAAATATAGGGGTTAAGCCCATATGAAGCGGATATAAAGGGTTCTGTTTGCAATTTGTCTTATCTTTTATTCTTAGTGTCCCTAATTTAAAAATATTACTGATCTTAATGGAAAATATTATCACATTGTAAAGTGTGATTATGTTTAGATATCTATGTTGATAATCTACCAATTATTTATTTAGGCTACAAACTTCTCAGCCCCGTTTTTTTTTTTTTTTTTTTTTGGTGGGTCAGAATCAGTAGAATATTTAACACTTTTTTCTCTTATATTTTTTTAAATTATTACCAGAACCTGAAACATAGATAGAGATATAAGATGTACAAAATCATCCTTTCTCAAACTTTTTGGGGCAAGTCTTCCTTGATTTTGATTTTTAAAAAGAATTATCTATCCATAGCTGCTAGATTTCCATACATCAAAGTTCTTAGCTGCTCTGAGTGGGAAAGATACCTTCCTTTATCTGCTATTTTAAAAGGCTTTTATTTATTTCATGCAGTGGAAAATTTTGTTTACCACAAAAGAAGTTTGTATCACAGAAACTGATGTATTTTGGTCAGCAATAGCTGCTCGAGGAGAGTTGATTTCTCCAGCCAAAATTGCAGCCATCTTTGTCTTTGATCCTTGTCATTGATGCTGCTTAAAAGTTTACCAATTTATCCAAAAAAAAATAATAATAATAATGCTGCTTAAATTTGTTAAGCAGCTGGAAGTTAACTATCTCTATCCATGAGGATAGCAAATATACTTTGTCATTTTAAATATGTGAAGACTCAAAAAATATTTTGTAGCTGGACTCAAGTTTCCTTGCAAAAATACTCTTACGCAGTTTTCTTCTAAACTCCATTGAAGGGGAGATCTAAATTCAACTTGAAGTAGGCATATGCTAATGAATCCTTGTGGATGCTTTACAAAATTGTTTGCCTGTAGTATAATGAAGGATCTTAGAAATATGATTTCTTTTTAATAATTAAATTAGCATGATATTTTTTTGATAATGTATTTTTTCTTTTGATAAGGCTTCAGAATTTTTGGCTCCATGATAATAAAGTGGTCTTGGGATTCAACTGCACTGTTGGAGGATTCCTGCATGTCCTGGAAATTCTTCCACTGCTTTCTTTAGCTTTCTTAAAGCTATTCATATTTGATTATGATTATTTGTGATGTTCTAGTTTAGCAAGTACAACTCTCTTTTCAGAAATAAAAAGAAAAGAATGGCCACGTTTCTTGGACACCAGTGGTGGCAATTATATCTGAAATAGTTCCTATGATTCTCTAATACTAGCAAACTGTGAATACCAGGAAATGAGTGGTATTCCGTGCAGAGATCTATTACTTGATGACTGATGCATATTTTACTGTTTTACCCTCCCTTCAAATTTCGAATCCTCAACCTGACAAACAATAGTCTAGGCTCCTTTTTCTAAAATTTATGCTACTATTTACACTTTATCTTAATGGTTTACATTACAGAAAATAGCAACATCCAGTTCAGTTCAGTTCATGTTGATTAAATGGGAAGGACAATTCAGGTACATGGATTCCCTCAAAATGTGTCTGCTCTAGAGGTTAAAGAATTTCTTGAGCGAAAAACTGGCCAGGGAAAAGTTTATGCTATTAAAACCAGACTAGCCAAAAAAGGGGGACGATCTTATGCTATTGTTCAATTCTTGACACCTGAAGATGCTACATTAATAATCTCATTGGCTCAGCAATGCCTTTGGTATGGAAATTCTTACTTGACTGCTCGCAGAGCAGACCATGATATTGTACCAAGGCCAAGAACCTTTTCCTATCAAATGGAAAACATAACATTGCACTTTGGATGTCAGACATCGCAAGTTAAGATGTCTACTTTGTGGAGAAGGGAGAATGTGTCTCTGAAATTGGGTGCTGGAATGAAAAAATTCTGCTTTGTCCTGTCATATTTGCAAACTGAATACAAGCTTGAGCTTTTCTATGAGAACATCTGGCAGATTGAGTTACATAAGCTTGGCCATACAAAGTATCTTCTCATTCAGGTCAGTATCAGTATAGTAGGATTTATTGTTATGGCAGTAGAGATAGATAAGGCTTGATCATTGATCTCAAAGCAGATCTTGTCTCAAGCTTATAGCTGTAGCATAGACTTGCATGTTTGCCCTGTGGCTTTTTTATGTCAATTTGCCTTTTTGGTCTATTCATGAATCAGGTAACTAGCATGCCTTCATGTGGAATTTTCTTTTGATACTTTGTCAAGTTTAACTAATGGAGAAAGCTAGCTAGAAAGATAGAAAGTACAAACCTCCATGAATTTGGAATTTTCTTGGAATTGATCTATTACATCATCAACTTTTGGAACCAAGTTTTCTACTTCTAATTATATGCTTGGAGCACCTTTTCTATCTATCTATCTTTCTTTCTTTTTTCCTTTCTTTTGTTTTGTCCTTTTCTCCCTCATTTCTGCTTTCTTAGGTGAGTTGCTATAGTGTAGCCAACAAAACTAGAAAAGCTCATATGTCAATAGTAAAGATAATCATATCACGATTCTAAAGGTTGGCCTAGCGTTTAAGGCTTGTGGACTCTCATGACAAACTGCTTGAAGTTCTAAGAACAAAATCCACAAGTCTGTTACCTGGGCTACCTATAAATGGTAAGTTGCATCAATTGTTGTATGGTGTTATGTGGGCTGGTTCAATCTACCTGGAGGTAGCCAATTACAGCCACACTCCTCTCCATGGACTTGGAAAACAAGCTTATATTACTGATGCCCAAAAAATTCTTATATCACTGCATTTCTTTGTTGCACAATGACTGATATAATAAATCACTAATGACTTTTCTTTCAATAGTTCAAGTTTCACCCGTATAAAGTTGTAGGAAATAGTACAGTGGTTATATTTTTTATTTATTCTGTATTTCATTTATTCTTTCTTATATTTGTGTTCTATTTTCATTTTCTATTTTTTCGTTAGCAGAGATAAGTTTAGATTCAGCATATTTCAGGACTTTTTTTCTTGCTTAGGAAGGTTGATATTGTATTATCTTTTCTATTTCTTTAACTAGCCAGTATCATAAAGGGGGAACATCTTGCATTTATTCCCCATGTGATACCGTGATTCATGTAATATAATTGACTTGTTCATCCCATATCCTTTTTTTCTCCTTCCTTGTTTCTCTTCACAGTATTGGAGCAAGTCAGTTGAAAATAGTGCAATGTGGTTGACGCACACAACCACTGCATGATATGACACCTAGATCCACCAAACTGAAATTCAGAACTTCTGCACCAGAGGATGTCACAAGGAGTTCTTCTAGTGCGGCTTCTCTAGTGGTCGATCATCCATTGTTACAAATTACACAATGCAAATTAAATGGATCTAATTTTCGTTAATAGTTTCAATTGGTAAAATTGGTGATTAGAGGCCATGGAAAGCTAGGCTACCTCATGGTTGCAATTAAAGCACCCAACATTGACTCCAACAAATATATAGCATATGGAAAGTGGAAAATTCCCTTGTTATGGCTTTGCTTACAAACTCCATGGAGCCAAGAATTGGGATAACTTATCCCTTGTGTGAGACAGCAAAGGAGATTTGGGAAAGTGTCTAAGGAATATGCTTAGGTTTGGAGAACTTATCCTAGTGTTTTGAGATTAGTTTGAAGCTTTGAACGACAATCCAAGGAAGTATGAATGTTGCAGCGCATTTTAATACTCTAAATCACCTTTCCCCCCCTTTTAGTTATTATCTCATTTCATTTGACCCTCTTTCCTTATCCCTCACCCCTTCGACCCACTTTTCCTTTCTTAGCAAATCCTAATCCTCTTCGTTCTTTGATCTGTAGACTTTACCACTTAAACCTCTGTCCCTTCTTTTGCCTTGTCGTATCCTTTTACCTTCTTGTTGGCCTTCGGTTTTTTTGTCCCTGTTATAGCTTTTATAACCTTTGTTCATAGATCTAAGAACTCGTCTTCCTTAGATTTAGCCTTGAAGATGCCTTCGTCTTTTGTGGTGAAGTTTTCTTGTCAGAGGAAGAAGAAAGTAGCTTCTGTGGAGGCATCTGTTGAGAAGGGAGATGGAGTGTTTCCTGGTTGTGCCAAGAGTGGATGAGTTGGGTTCTTTTGGGCAAATTTTAGGTGTAGGACCTGAGATGAAAATGCTAAAAGGTGTGGTGAAGTCTTCTGAGTATCCTAGGAGAAAAGACAGTAAGGTTAAGCCTTCTCCAGTATATCCAACTGATGGTACTGGATCTTCTCCCACTTCTAGCTTAAAATCTAAGGAGGGGGAGGAAAAGTCAGTCAAGGAGGTATCCTCTCCTAGCAAAGGTTGTACCTCTCTCTCTGTTGCCTCTCTAGAAGAGTCAACAAAAGTTGCTGTCGGGGTTGAGAATCATGCTCTCTGCTTGGTTAAAGCTGTTTCACTAAAGCAACCTTTGCAAATGTAGCCTCAATCCTATGCAGAGGCAGTAGTTGGCCCCTCCTCTTCTTTGGAGCCACACTCTTTTGGGAAGAAAATTAATGTGATGCTCAATTACTATCCTCCCTTGTGAGTAGATGGCAGGGTGAGGGTAAAGCTACCCATATCAGTTTCAGAAGTGTTTTTTTGGGTAATGTCAGTATTTTCATTTTTATATAAATAAAGAGAGTGTACAAAAGGCACCTAAGTATTCGATCAAAAACCAAGAAACAAAAGGGTTATTGGATCAAACCTTAGCTATCTATAATGAACTATACATAGCAGCCAACACCTTAACTAGGGGAAGATCCTAAGACAAACAAAATTTTTTTAGCTAAGATAAAAGGTGAGGTGGGTATATCACCCACCCTTCTACGATCTCTCTCTTTCTAAAGATAATAACAAACAACTGAAGGGATCTTTTCTTCTACCAAAATCCAGAAATCTACCGAAGGACAACATGACATCCCTAAAAGATGCTGCTGCAAAAACTTTTATACTTAAGAAATCATAAAATCTTTGGATCTCCAACCATACAATCCTAGCCACATCGCATTTAACAAACAAGTGCAGGTGGGATTCCTCTCCATTGTTGCATAGCAAACAGCAGTTCCTTGTAATTCTACCGCAGCTTAACAGCTTGTCTTGAGCATACAGTCTTTGTTGAGTTGCTAGCCATAGGATGAAAGAGTGTCATGGTATGTTTGTCTTGTTCCAAATAATCTTTGCCCACTGCACCTTATCATGATGTTGTTGAAGGGAGTTATAGGCTTCATGAATTGAGAAGGGCTTCACTGGCTGTTGCTTCCAGACAAGTTGGTCTGGTATATCCACTCTTGGGTTGCATGTTGGCGAGAGATGGAATTTGATGCTCTGCCATGGTTCTTCGATGGCTAACACCAACCATCATTGCTGATAATAGAGCTAACTTTTGCTTCTTTTGGCCAACCCAGGTTATATATAGGTCTTTCTCTTAGTCAAGTTGCTAAGAGGCCGTTAGGGTGTCAATTGTCATACCACAAAGATATCCTTTGTCCATTTCCAACTTTCTTGAAGGAGAGTTTCAATCCAGATCCTAGCTTGTAGAAGTTTGTTTCCTGCCCAGGAGCCTTGAGCTGGTTTTGTAGTAAGACCAAAAATTTCTGTTCTTGAGGTGCTCATGCTTTACCTATCTCAACCATAGAGAGCCTTCTTCATTTGAACATAAGTTCCATATGTGTTTAATTTGGGTGACTTTATTCTGTAAGGTGAGATCCAAAATTCCCAAACCTCCTTCCTCCTTTGGCTAGCATACATCTTCTCATGCAATTTTCACTCTTGCCTTCTTCTCATTTGAACCTCTTTATTTTTGTCATGAGATCCTTGAGAATACTTTTGGGGAGAATAATAGTCGAAGACCGATATACTTATAAGGAGAAAAGAATGCTCTTGATAAGTTGAAGTCTTCCAACATAAGATAGGGCTTTAGTTGTCCAATGATTGATGCAGTCAGCAAATTGACTCATTGAAATTGTACAATCATTCTTTGATAGCCTGGATGATATTAGAGGTACTTCTAAATATTTTATCGATAAGAATCCTTGTGAAAAGCTCAAACAAGATAAAATGTGTTCCTGGTCTTCTTCAACCACACCATTAAAAAACACAAAACTTTTCGCGGGGCTCCATTTCAGTCTAGATAGATTGAAGAAACCATTGAGACGCTCCTTTATTAACTTGATTGATTCCTGGTCTCTTTTTGAGAAAATCAGAAGCTCATCTGCAAAACATAAGTGAGTAAATTTGTTTTTCTTGCATTTCCAGTGATATTTGAAATTGGGTTTAACATCAAGGTCCCTAAAGAAGCATGATAGAACTTCCATAACCAAAACAAAAATGTATGGTGAAAGAGGATCACCTTGCTTGAGTCTATGTAAGCTAGGAAAATAGCTAGCCAACTCACCATTCACACATATTGAGAACTTGGGGGTAGACATACACATAATGATCCAAGAAACAAAATTAAGAGGGAAACTCATAGTCAATAGAGTTTGTTTTAGAAATGATTAGTTGATATGATCATATGCCTTCATGATGTCAACTTTGATTGCATATTTGGATCCGTGTGAATCTCTACAATATCCATTTAATAATTCCTAAGCTATAAGGATATTATCTATAATATGCTTACCTTTGATAAAAGCCGATTGCTCCTTTCCTACTAGGCTTGCAATAACTAATTAAAGACGATTAGGTAAGATCTTAGAAGTACATTTATACAAAGTGTTACAATATGCTATTGGTCTAAAATTAGCATAGGAATCAGGAGTGTTTACCATTGGAACTAAAGCCAAGTAGCTAGAGTTGATAGATTTTAGCAATTTACCTATTGCAAAGAAATCTTTAATGGCTAAACTTACATCCTTTCCCACCAAATCTCATGTATATCTGAAGAAGTTGGCATTGTACCCGTTTGGGCCTGGTCACTTGTCTTTTGCCAATGACCACATGGTGTCTTTGATTTCCTCGTCCAATTCAGTCTTCCAAGATTCTGTGCTTCTAAGGGATTGATCCTATGTTTGATGAGATTTGATAATGTATCTAGTTGAGAGACACCTTCATGAGAGGTTGACAATGATGCTTGATCTATCGGCATCTTTTATAGGGTGGATGCCATTCCTAATCAACCTTTGTTTTATGGATCTCAAGAAGAAAGCCGAATTCTTATCTCTCAATTTAAGCCATGTATCTCTAGATTCTTGGTGCAAGAAGAATTTTTTAGCTACTCTTTTTAAGTAAAAATCCTCAAACAACTTCTTTTCACCATCCTAATTAGGAGAAGAGGGATTTTGTCTATTTGAGAGTTGCTTCTCCTCCAGCAGCCTTTTAGCCTCTTGCACTTGAACAGAAATGTTTGGGAATGACTCACCATTCAATCTCCTTAACTCATGTTTCAACATCTTGAGCTTAGTTAATACTTGGTACAGAGGGGTGCCATTAACACTAGTCTTCCATACTTTTTCAACTATAGGGAGAAACTTTGGGCTTGTCTTCCAAAAATAAAAATACTTGAAAGGAATGTTCCTTGATGATGCACTAATATTCAAATAGAAAACAAGAGGGCAATGGTCTAATACTCTTAAAGCGTTCGTAGCTAGATAAGACTGTAACCAAGGAAGATTAATAAGTGCATGGTCTAATCTTCTCGAGAAGAGATCAGATGAGCATTTATTTGTCCAAGCGTGTAGCAAACCACTTGTTCTAGCTTCTTCAACTTGAGCTCTATAATAAAAGTCATTAAAGTGCTCCATACCTAAAGAAATGTATTCATTTCCACCCATTTTTTCTTCTATTGTCCTGTACCCATTAAAATCCTTAAGGATCATCCAAGGCCCCGATGTTGTCTCTTTAAGATGATTAAGATCATTCTGCAAAGCTATTCTCTCACCAATAGAATTTATAGCATAAATGAAGGTAACTGGACACCATGTACCCTCACTTAACAGTTGACATTTGCAATGTATATATTGCCTTTGTGAACTAATAATATTAACCGACCACATCATTGGGTTCCAAGCTACCTACACTCTTCCACTTGGGTGTTGCTCCTTTTGCTAAGATGGTAAAATTCTTGACCACACAATAGAACCATTTTGTTGCTTTACTTTGCTTTCAATAATTCCCAAAAGGGAGATAGTGTAATCAAAACAAAATTCTCTAATTGCCTTCGCTTTAAGTAGATTATCGAGACCTCTTATGTTCCATGATACTAATATAATTATTTACAAAGGAAAGAAGGATACCACAAGGAGGAGCGTGGAGGGTAAAACCCTTAATCTTTGGATTGACTGTATTCATCCCCAATCATCATTTCTTGCATTCCTTTCTTTCTAGTTTTCTTCTTCTTCTTCGTAACTTTGTTCCAATTTGACTTTCTTGTCACACCCTCTTGATCCTCTGAAGGTATAGACTCCACCAAGGAGTGAGGAATGAATGGGGAGCAAGAATCATCCAACACAATTGGAGAGTTACATCTCCCCCCTTCATGAACACTATTCTAAGGAGACGAGAGCTCTCCTAATAAAAGGGGTCTTCTTAAACTTGAATTGTCTTGAGTCTTTGTAGTTGCTCTGTTTCGCAACATCTTTACCCTTATTAGGCATTTTAGGGAGCTTAGGGAGTTCCTAACCTAATTCTTTGATAACAATTCCACCTCATTCCTTAGTCATAGAAGGCACTACTGCCCTAGATGACTTTATTGCTTCGATGCTTTTTCCTTCTTGAGGATTGGGATACGCGTTGGAGCTAAAGTCCTAAGTTGTTTTAACTTCTTCACATTTAGCAATACTATGGCTAAAGACTCAACATTTAGAGCAACTTAGTGGCATATTTTGGTACTCTACATCCACCATAGCAATTAAACCATCCAGTTTTCTCATAGTGAAACTTAGTAGCAAATTTGCATCAGCTTCCACTTTAACAGAGGCTCTCACATATTTAATCCTCTCAATCTTAGTCGAAATAATGCCTACTTAGAGAGGATGGCTAATAGAATTGGCAATATTGTTAATGCCCTCTTTATGATGATATTGCATAGGAACACCTTATAATCTAACCCAAATAGGAAGCCTCCTAAGATAAATGCAGTTGTAGCTCTCACCCATATTCCATTTTTTGAGAATGATGTGTTGCTTTGCGAAATACCACAGCTGTCCAAGAATCTTAGATAACGAGAGCTCACCCTTAAATTCGAAGAAAAAATACCCGTTGCTATTTGTGAGCACCTCAACTTATCCTTCGTCCTTCCATCTAGCATAAGCTAACTTCTTAACAGAGAGAGAGGATAACCCTTTACCTAGAAAGTACCCCATAGCAATAGGTCGCTGGATTTTCTTTCCAATTTGTGCAATTGTAATAGGCAGCTCAACACAAATCAAGTGACCTTCCCATTTAGGAGGTTAGTAGTTTGGGGAGACGTCTATTAGAGGTGTCATGTCCTTTTTGTTTTGATTTGAAGTCACTTAGGCGAAGGATAGAGGTTTTTTTTTTTTTTTTAATCTTTTCGATAATGTCAAATTTTTATATTAATTAGAAGAAGAGTTAGCATGTACCAAAGATAGCCATGTTATCCATTCACAAACTACAAAAACAAAATATTTGTAGAGGGGTAACTTGGTCAACACAAAAAGCTCACAAATGATGGAGATTTTGGTGAAGACGGTTTCTGGTTTTCCCTCAGAAGAACAGATGTATTAGAACTAGAAGCTTTGTTGGCTCCTTTTTTCTCCTTTTCAAACTTTTTCTCTATTTGTTTAGCCACCTCAACTGTGGCATTAATTGTGGACTTGAAAGTTAAGCTAGAAGAATGATCAAGAAAGAAAACTTAGCCAGATGCTTTTCCTTTCTTGGATTTAGCGTTAGAGTTGAGAGGAGGAAAGTCCTCTTGCCATCCTGAGAAAGCTTCTGAACGTTGACTAGAGGACCTAGGACAAGTCACGTCATTCTTTTCAATCTCAGTTGGATCACCCAAGATAGGACAGTTTTGTTCCAAACTAGAAACCACTTGTGCATTACCATCCATCTTATTCCTTGAAGCTTCCCGACCGCTCTCTGTATTTGCATGGAACCTACTGCATCTTTCTTGCCTGAAGCACTTTTCTTTTTCTTTTTGCCTTGACACGGAAGAGGACCCGAACTCATGGCCAGAGCTTTGGCCGTTGGAGCCTCAAAGGAGACTTTCTTGTTCCTCTTAACAAACGTCCTCATGGAGGAAGCTAAAATCGTAAACTAACAAACATTGGGAACAAACAATCGCTAAAAGGAACCAAAAGGAGACTGGCACTAGATAAAAAGATAGGAAATGAAGGCGGTAGGGAGGAGGAGGGGTTAGAAAAATAGATAGAGGGGAGGGGAGGGGATTGGTGGGGAGGGGAGGGGAGGGTGGGAGAAGGGTGAAAGGTAGAGAGGGGAGAGAAACAACCGAGTTAGAGGGTGGGAAGGGTTAAAGAGGACTTTCTTTCTCTATATGATGAAGAGAGGAAAAGTTTTTACTAGATTTAGAAGTTGGTAAGTGTATTTGGAGGAATAGTCCTGTTGGGCACTTCCTTAGAAAGGTTATGGCTTTTCTAATAGTCCAACGTATTGCAAAGTTGGTTTAGGGAAATTAATGACTCATAAAAGTTCTTATTGAAGGGTTTGGTTATATTCTATTCAAGTTTGTAGATAGGGACTCTCTTCTAAAGGTTCTATGATAACCTTGGTTTTTTGCTAATAAGTTGTTAGTGTTAGAAAGATTGAGAACTGAAATGTCCCTCTCACGTGTTCATCTAAGAAAAATGGTGGTTTGGGTAAGATCATAGGGTGTGCCTATGGAGTTTTTACACAATGAAGATGTAGGTATGCAGTTAGTGCTTTGGGAAGACCACTTTAAATGGATACTGTAATGACGATGAACTCGAGGGCTCGTTATGTTTGTAGATCTATTGAAATAGAGGCAAAACTTGATATTGAATGTAAGGATAGGTCTATTCATCGAGTGAATGTAGAATATCGCATCCTTCCCCCTAGATGCCTTAAGCGTAGAGTGTTTGTTCATAATGACTCAAAGTGTCCCTTACGAGAAGTAGATGGTGACGTAGTAAGATAACATGCTGCAACAAATGATAGTATGAATACGTATGATTTTGTAAAAATAGGTTGAGAAGTTTATAGGAATGTCCATGAGGAGTAAGCTAGAGTAAGAGAAAATAAAAGTATAGTTATCAAACAAATAAAAGCATATGGATGTTTTTGTAGAAACATCCTTAGTTTCTCTAAGGCTTGATCAACTCCTTTTGGGAGAATCCTTTTTTTGGGAGGAGATACATAAAGCTTTGAAGGATTTGTAAAAGAAAACACGTCATCTATCGCAATTGTTAGATATGACTTTAGCATATACACTCTTATCCTACAATCAATTATGCTATTGAGAGGATCAACAAGTATATAGAGTTAAGAGGTATGAGTTGCTAATCATGGATCAAATCCCTTACTTGGAAGGCTTAAGGGAAAAAATAGGAAAGGAGAGAAAGTGAGAGAAAAGAAAATGGAGGAAGGAATTATGAGAGTATTTGATTTCTTTTAGTGTATTTAGACAAATGAAGATAGTGTAAATTTATCAATATGCCATAAAAAGTAATAAAGACATGCAAATAAAAGGGTAATTTAGTCTTTTGCCTATTTCTCTCCCATTTGATTGCTTGGGGTTAGGGTTTTTATTTTTTCTTTTAAGGGGGTAGGGGAAGGGAGTTTTAAGGTGGGGCCAGGCAATCCTTTTTTATTTTCCACTCCCTCTACTTTCCTTTTTATGCCAAACAATGTTCTCCTAATTTCCTTCCCCTTCCTATTCCTTTACTCTCCCATATCCCAAACATAGTGTTATAGGTGTAGGAAGGATTGGTGTGATAAGTAACATTCCTTTCCCTTAGTTCTCCTATGCCTCCAATTGTGTTAAGTTAGTTATGGAAGGAATTGTGATTTTTTGGCTGGGTGGGGGTGAGTAATTTGTTACCATTTTAATCCTATCCATTTCTTGCGGCTATTCAAATAAGTGGGCTGTGGGCTGAGTTGTGCTCGATAGCCTAAGACAATGTACGGAAATATTTTGAGAAGTGCATGGGATTAAAATAGTAATTGATTGAACCCTTATAATTCCCTTATAACTAACTCCAATAAGGATGGAGGCACAAGGGATTCAAGGGGAAGGGATCTTACTTGCCACATCAATCCTTCCCATGCTTGTAGGTATCTTCCTCATGCTTTCTAGATCAGGTATTTGATCCATGATCAGCAACTCACATGCCATGGCTTTGTATACTTATTGGTCCTCTTGATCGTATCAATCAATAATTAAGTATCGAAGTATACATATTAGAGTCACCTTTGTGCACCTAATTGCTCATATGTTCTCTTTTGCATAATCTTTGAAGTTTACATGGATGTCATAGTTGTGAGAATTCATTAACAGCATTTTGGCGCCCATCATTTGCAACTTAATCATGAAACCATGGCTAGACCAAAACATAATACCTAATCTACTCTTACTACAACTAATCCTCCATTGCATATCGTGAATAAGTTATAATAGTCTCTACGCGAAGAGAAACACCAAGTTTAGGACCATATTAATCAATTGAGTGACAAATAAACAAGATCTTCCAAGAAAATCAACACCTTAAGGTAAAGATGAATACATTTTGCCAATGTGCAACAACCTTCACAGTAGCACCACTACAGCATGACAATTAGGAGGACAATAGCTCCTCTCATCCTACAAACAATCTTTGTCAGCACATTAGGACTAACAATTGAGCCCTGGTTGCATAATTTCAAGCTTTGCTACAAGGCTTGTCTAACAATCTTCCTCTTGATCAACTTGATAACACAATCAAGCTATTAATTGACCTTAAGGAATCCAAGTAGAGCGACCCTTGGAATATATACACCATTGGCCACTCTCCCTTAGTTGAGGCAATTTGAGACAAGCCTCTTCTTGCTCAAGTTTGGATCCTATAGTTGGAGATGTATGATGGGACCACTGACCCATAGAGCATTTTGCATTTATAGCATAAAAAAGGAGCTCCTAGACGCCTTAGATGCCATAGTTTGCAAGGCCTTAAGATGGCTGCTTGGACATGGTATTGAGGCTTCAACCAAGCTCTATCTCTAGTTTCAAGGAGTTATGAAAGGCATTATTCTAACACTCATTACAAGTAAATAGCTTAAGAGGGAAGCCTTTTCCTTGATGCTTATTTATCAACAATTTGATGAAACACTTCAAGTATATGAGTCCTTTATTGTCGCCATAATCGAGATCTCGAATCTCAATATGAGCATGGCACTTCATAGAGTTTTACTCCATTACGAAAAAGAGACCCCAAAACTTCATAGAGTTTCATTATCAAGTTGCAAAGTACATCAACCAAGAATATAACATCATGATAAGAAGATAGTTTGAGCACCAACCCTCAATGATAGTAAGCCAACTTGATTCAATAGCCAGACCTCACAAACTAAAAAACTAGTCGTGCTAATCTTAAACGAGCATCATTAGCTTCATAAGCCGCAAGGCTAAATCCTATTAAGGTTAGGAACAAAGACATCCTTGCTTGGCCTGAGAAAACACGACAATCTTGCTCAATAGAACCCTGATAAATATTGCTCATTCTACTAGGACAAGGGAGGTCCTACTATCCAATGTACACAATTTAAAATGCGTTAGAAGATGCAATTTGATGCGGTTATATCAAGGAATATATTAGAGAGTTTGATTGACCACCTAAACAAGTTTGCCCAGAGGATGGAGTAGGGTCTCATGAGCCAATAACTGATTGACTCATGATTTAATTAACTAGGAACTACCACTTAAAGTTGTTATGACTCTACTAGTCAACTAGTAATAGATATTTCATTAATGAACATTCCTTTTAATAGGATAATCAATTGATAATAAATATTCTTCCAAATAGCATTTATTAGTTTGTAAAGAGGAAAATAACTTGCTATTGTGGGGTGATATTTTTGTAATTCAAGTCTTGAGTGTTTTGTGTGAGCAATTGTGCTCACACGTGTGAGCTTTTGGGAGAGAGAGTTCACCATTCAACTTGTGTTAGGTAATTAGGAGATAGTTTTTACTCATTGAAATACCCATCCAAGGTTGAGTGGTGCTTGCACTGGGTATATTCATGAGATCGCTTTCATGGAAAGATCCAAACCTGAGCTTTGAATCAAGTGTTTCTGTTTCCCCTGATGTATTGTCACCAATTGCTAGTGAAACGATCTATTGAGCTTCAAAAGTTTCTGATACCATGTGCAAAATATAGCTTTGAAGCCATAACTTTTATTATTCGCTTATTAGTATATACACACAGGCATAGGACTCGACCAGCGGAGCAACTTTAGTATAAATCTCCTAAAACTTTTGAGGACATAGCCAAAAAGATATAGATCCTGACTCAAGGCTTTATCCACCAACCTATGGATAAGTATTTTACATGGAAAAATAAAACATATAATTAGAAACGTTAAATTCATCACAACATGCATAACACTAAAACCACAACACATAATACCCACACAGGTCATACTAACCAAAATATTAAACCTATTAGCCCTCAAGCATCAATAAATTCTGTTATAAGGTATGATAAGCAAAGCTCACGTAATGCTAATTTGCAATCAATTATTTGCAGAATATACAACAGACGATTTATATGTTGTTCATACTATTCAGGTATATATATGACATAAAACATATGTTTATACCTGGATACATTTAAGAGTGATAATGTTTTATATATAATATAGTTGAAATCAACCTTGCTGTCTAACTTGGTACAACTTTTTCTTGTTTGCCCAAGCATTGCTGAGCTTTTATACTTGTGATTATTTATAAAATGCAGTGCTGTACAACATATTTAATACAGAATCAAAAATTGGAGTAAGGAAATGTTATGTTTCATCACGGCAGATATATCCTGCAATGAAGGCTAGTTCTGTCAAAGAGAACTTTTGTGTTTCATTCATCATTGCTGGAATATCATTTGAACTTTAAATTTCATGATTTAGCCTTCTACTATCGATGGATCTGCTTATTGACATCTCTCCTGACTCTTCCTTTGCTGGTTTTTATAGCTATACGGGGCACCTGAAATATATAGAAAAGATGCATGTTATTCAGCAAATGTCTTGGAGAGTCCTTTATACAACTATTTTAAGGATGGCTCTGATGACCAGTGGGTTAGGACAACTGATTTTACTCCATCTGCTTCAATTGGGCAGTCGTCTGCATTGTGTCTGGAACTTCCTTATGGATGTCAGCTTCCAGATTTTCAGGATAATTTTATCAATTACAAGGAAAATGATGGACCATTTGCTGTGGAGGCTGGTTCAAGCTTCTCCTGTGACTTGGATTTAGTTCCAATCGTCAGCCCTCCTCCAGAAGTTATATTGCCTTATAAAATTTTATTTAAGCTTAATCAGTTAGTTCAGATTGGGTGTCTGGCTGGTCCATGTCTTAATGCTGCATTTTATCGAATGGTTGATCCTAAAAGATTTAATATTGATCTTATTGAAGATGCTTTAGAGAAGTTGTATCATTTAAAGGAATGTTGCTATGAACCATCAAGATGGCTATATGAGCAGTACTTGAAATATCTGCAATCCGAACGCCCCAGAGAACCATCTTCTATAGTATTGGATGATGGGTTGGTCTATGTCTATAGGATTCAAATAACACCATCCAAGGTTTATTTTTTTGGTCCAGAGATCAATGTCTCGAATCACGTTTTACGCAGTTATTCTGAATATGTTGAGAATTTTCTTCGGATTTCCTTTGTGGATGAGGACTTTGATAAAATTCATTCGACTGATTTAGCACCTCGAAGCTCATCAGCCAATGGGCATAAGAGAACTGAAATTTATTGGAGAATACTTTCTGTTCTTAGAAATGGCATTAGGATCGGTAATAAAAATTTTCAATTTCTTGCATTTTCATCAAGTCAATTGCGGGAAAACTCTGCTTGGATGTTTGCTCCCAGAGATGGGTGTACTGCATCCTACATAAGGGAAGAGATGGGTGAATTTCGCAACATAAAAAATGTTGCCAAATATGCTGCCAGACTGGGTCAGTCTTTCAGCTCTTCTACAGAAACTCTTAGCGTCAGGAGGGAGGAAATAGAAATTATTCAGGACATAGAGGTTAGAACTGGTGGAACCTGCTATACATTTTCTGATGGAATTGGCAAAATATCTGCAGAATTTGCTAGAAGAGTTGGAAGGAAATGTGGGTTCAAGAATTATACTCCATCTGCCTTTCAAATACGGTATGGTGGTTACAAGGGTGTCGTGGCTGTTGATCCAACATCATCTGTGAAGTTATCCCTGAGAAGGAGCATGTCTAAGTTTGAATCAGAAAACACGAAATTGAATGTCTTGGCATGGAGCAAGTATCAACCTTGCTTTCTAAATCGGCAACTGATCACTCTTCTATCAACTCTTGGAGTTCCAGATAGGGTATTTGAGAAAAAGCAAAGAGAAGCATTACAACAACTTGATGCAATCCTGAGAGACCCACTGAAAGCTCAAGAGGCTTTAGGGTTAATGTTCCCAGGTGAGAACACCCACATTCTCAAGGAAATGCTGATTTGTGGTTATAGGCCTGATGCTGAGCCATTTCTCTCAATGATGTTGCAAACATTTCGGGCATCAAAACTATTCGAGCTAAGGACAAAAACAAGGATCTTTATTCCTAATGGAAGATCAATGATGGGATGCCTAGATGAAACAAGAAGTTTAGAGTATGGGCAGGTGTTTGTGCAATTTTCTGATAGTAGATATGGAAGTTTGTGGGACAATGCTGCCATGTCTGGAGGTAGTGTATCACATAGGTCTTTCATCATTGAGGGAAAAGTAGTTGTGGCAAAAAATCCTTGCTTGCACCCAGGCGATGTCAGAGTTTTAAATGCTGTGGATGTTCCGGATTTGCACCACATGGTGGATTGTGTTGTTTTTCCACAAAAAGGAACTAGGTAAAATATCTCTGGATTTCAACATTGCTATTTAACTGTTGCAATTTAAAAATAGCTAGTAACTTTATGATTTTCCTTTATAAAAGTTTATGGTAAGAAATTAATAGGAGATTTTATTTCTGAAATGGATTAAGAAAATAGAAGCACATGCTACTTGCATATGTGGTCTACTGAGTTTGGAAAGCAAGGAATGAGAAAAGAATTGGTCTATACACTTGTACTTGTATTCCTTTCAATGTGACCCACACCATTCTCTCTTTGCTTTTATGCTAGTGATAGCTTTCTTTGCTTGTTTTACCAAGATCTCAATCTCATCATCTTTTTTTTGTTAGGTGTTATGCTTGAGTTCTTAGGTCTTTAGTGAGAGCTTTTTTTGTTTAATGGATGCTATCTTTTTTGGTTTTGGGTTTCACCCTTCCTTTTGTGGGTGATGCCCTTTTCTACACCTTCTCTACATTCCTTTTATAAATACAAATACTGACGTTTCATCCTTCACACCCCCCCAACACCCAACCAAAAAAAAAACCCACTTGCATATGCATGATGCTATAAAAGATGGATTAAAATCTAAGTGTATCTCAGAATTCTAGTACTAAAATTAAGGAAAACAAACTGAATTTTTATGATATATTCGAATTTAGGAAATTGAAATTAATCTAAATATTCACAATCTCTAATAAATGTCTAATCTAGACATATTTGAAGACTCTCCCTCAAGTTAGTGCATGGATGTCAATCATGCCCAACTTGCAACTGAACTTTTTAAAGATGGGTCTCATGAATCCCTCACTTAGGATGTCTACTAGATGTTTAGTTAGCAAGTATGGCATGTGCACCAGGCCATCATCAAGTGTCTCCTTGTTGAAATATTTGTTAATCTTGATATGTTTGGTTCTGTCATGCTCATGCTGCACTGCATAATTTGCAATGCTAAGGATAGCTTTATTGTCACCAAAAGATCTTCATAGGTGTATCAAGAAGCCTGTGTGATTTCTCAAGTATCTTTCTTCAACCACACCATTAGCCACTGAAAGATTTATTGCCTCAGCACTACTTTCTACCACACTCTGCGCTTTACATCTCCATGTGACAAGATTTACCCAACATATGAACAGTAACTGTATGTTGATTTCTGTCAACCAACGGAATGCCCAATTTGCATCAGTAAATACTTCAATATTTCTTGACTCATTTTTGTGAAGTATAACCCATGGAGTTCATTTCAGATATCTTAGTATTCTATAGATGACATCTACAATTTCTGTTTAGAGAAGTATGAGACAGACATGTAGAGAGAGAAAATCCTCTCTAGCTTTTCCCTCCTATCATCTCCTCGCTCCCTCGCACAGCGTATCTTCTTTGTCTAGACCTCCTTCTCCTAATCTACCTTACCCATCCCCATTTCTCTTCCCTAAACCCCAACTGTTCCCCCATCTTTTCACCTTTTTCTTTAAATTAAGTTTAGTCAGGCTTTCTTTTTAAGGTTTCATTCCCCTGTTGTTCTCGTTTGTCCAGTAATCGGTGTGTTCCTCCACCATGAGAACCTTTGTTTGGAGAAAGAAAAATGTATCCTTTCATACGCCTTTGGTCCCATCAGGAGTGATGGAGTCCCAAGCAAATAGAAGAAACGAAAAAACAAGAAGTCTCAAACTTCTGTAACCCAAGAGATGTCCTCCGATGGGAGAAGCACAGCGAATTTTAGCATGGAGGGAAAAAGTAAAAAATCAGTCTCTAGTACGAAGCCCAAGGTAGCTGATGTGACATCTCATCTCTTTTTTGAAAAGCTCCTAAAATGGCGTGATAAGGAAAAAGAACAACAATTGGGAACAACACCCTTGTTTCCATTCTTAATACAAGGCTTCTTCTCGAGAAACCAAAGGAGGGTGGACTTCCTTCCTCTTTTGTGAAAAGTTAAAGCTCCACAAGTGAATCTACCCTAAAGGAAATGACCAAAGTGGCAAATGAAGTTGCAAACTCCACACTAAAAGATAAAAATGGAAATGTCATTGGCGAGAAACAATCCTTGCTAAAACCACCATCTTTTGTACACGGGTATCGCAAAACCTCCCTACGTCACCAGAGTCACTCATCAATGTCTCCCTCGATTATTACGCGCGATCTAAGCTAGGAGATATGGTATGTGTCGAGCCTCTAATGTTCGTATCCAAGTTCAATGAGAAAATCTGGAGGAATACTCTCATGAGCTACTTTCTTGGCCACGGCCTGTCTTTCCTCTCAGTTTAGAAAATTGTAAGAAGCTTCAAGAAAGATGAAGGCCTCATGGAGGTTCTAGCAAATGGGTGCGTCTTCTTCTTCTTCTTTAAATTCAAAGACGAAGCCTCCCTGGTCAAGACCTTAAGCCAACGATGGACATTTGCTAACCAAACCATCATCCTTAAGTGCTAGTCTATCAAAGCTGCTTATGATAAAGTGGCATCGAAGAAGCTTTTTATTTGGATTAAATTATAGGGTATGCCAATGGAGTTCCTTCATTGAGATGGCATTGGTTACATAGCGAGCGCTATTAAAGGACCTCTTTAAGTGGACTTGGTTACGGCTAGAATTGAAAGGATAAGATTCGCCCGGGTCTCTGTGGAAATAGACGTCGATGCTACCTATCCCTTTACATTTGCTGTCAAAAGAGCAAATGGGAAGATAGCCATGATAGGTGTAGTATACCAAAATGTCCCCTCTCGCTGCTCTAAGAGCAAAATCTTTAAGCATGCAACGGACTAATGCAAAGACAGCCATGGTGTAAATATGGAGACCCCAAAGATTAAGAACGCGCTAACAGTTGTGAGCTTGGACCCTAAGGTGAATAACATACATAAGGAGTTTGACAAAGAGGTTCTACCATTTACAAAGGGAATAGTAATCAGCGAAGGGGAACATGTTAAAACACACAACCCTATGACACTAAAGAAGAAGAAAGACAAACATGCCACCACAAAGGTTTTATCCTCCGAAAGTTCTTCAACTGAAATACCAGAACAGATAGGCGAATGCTCCCATGTTGCTAATGTAGAAGTGACCCTCGAATCAAAGGAAGAGGGGAAAGGTCATCTACTCTCCAGCAAATCCAACGAGGAGGAAGGGTTCTCTTTAGAATCCACTCGATCCATAATGCCCGAAACCTAAGATGGCTATCAACCTATGTAACCAAACTATCCATCCTCATGGATTTCTATGAAAAGGAAGAAAATAAGGAAGAAAAGGATAGAGCTGGCTGGAGGCAACTCTAACGGCGAAACAGCTTAACAAAGCCTAAATCCTAGCGTTTTTTCTTTTTGCATCTTTCTTTACATTTTCAATAAATGCTAGCTCTTTAGAATATTAGGGGGCTCAATGACTCCTAAAAGCTAAAGTTGTGAAAAGATTTTGTGTCTCTAACAATGTTTCCCTGATAAGTTTCGTAAAAACAAAAGTGAAGTCAAATAAAGCTACCTTGATATGGGTACGGATTTCCCGAATTGGAACCTAAAGTACCACCTAAATGGCTGAATTTGGGTGGCTTGGAATCATACAGTTTGGACAGTGAATATCTTTGTCTACAATAGGCAATTTCTGCACTGCCATTGCCATCTTCTAGGGAAGGATACCAACTTTTGGCTCACCTGTGTCTATGGTGCAAACTCCACTTTCGATAAGGCAAGCTTATGGTCCGATCTCCTACTCTTAAAAGCGTCAATCCAAGACCTATGGATTCTAGGAGGAGACTTCAATAAGTACCGATTTATAGAAGAGAAAATTGAAGGAAATGAGATGATCACCTCAGGTATGGACCATTTCAACAATTTCTGCACTGAAGCAAAATTAAAAGAACTTAGGACTAGTGACCTTATGCATACCTGGACATATAAAAACCCAGCTAACTTCATTATGAGACGACTGGACAGATTCTTGATTAACCTTAAATGGTTACAATCTTTTCCGTTTTTTGAAGTTACGGTCTATCCACCAAATATATTTGACCACAGCCTCATTATTGCACATATCCATCGGCATGATCAAAGAAGGAACACCCCCGTTAAGTTTTTCAACTTTTGGGGCAAAGACCCTCTCTTCCTCTCGCTGATGGAATAGATTTGGAATATGGTTGTAGACGATTCTCCTATGTTTAGAGTGGTATCTAAATTAAAGCTACTGAAAAAGGAATTAAGGAAGCTCAACAAGAAACGATATGCCGACATTTCTAAGAGTCTCTCTTAGTCTTGGTGCCCTAGAGAATATCCAACTTGCCAACCGAGTTGACCTAATGCAAGCCAATTGAGACTTAGAGAGAAGAAGATTCAAAGAGCACTACCTACTTGCAACGGCTGAGGAGTCTTTCTTAAGACAAAAATCGAGACAAACATGGCTAAAATTGAGTGACAAAAATATCTCTTATTTCTTTTGCTCAATCAAACAAATCACTCCAAGGATGGTGTCCGCTCTATATGCCTAAAGAATGGAGCTCATACAACAGACAAGCATGATATTCAAGAAGTGGCCATTAATTTTTTCTGCAACCTATTGACCACCCCATCACCCATCCCAGCAAATCTAGATTCCTTTCCCTCCTTAGTGGATGGAATGGTCCCCATGGAGGATTAGCATCACCTTATCAAACCAGTGGACAATGAGGAAATAAAGTAAGCCCTGTGGTCCATCCCTAAGAACGAAGTGTCAGGCTTAGATGGATCCAACACAAACTTCTTTCGAATAACGTGGCACATTGTAGGAGAGGAAATTTGCCTTGCCATCAAAGATTCCTTTGCTTCAGGTAAACTCTTAAAGTCTATTAACTCTACTTCCCTTACATTGGTTCCAAAGGTGGCCACTTCATAATCATTTGTGGATTTTCGACCCATATCATGTTGCAACGTGATCCATAAGTGCATCTCCAAAATTCTTACAACCCGCATCTAAAAAGTTTTGCCAAGTCTTGTGGGAAAAGAACAATCAGCTTTCATCAAGGGTAGGAGGATCATCGATAACATTCTTATCGTGCAAAAACTTATGCATGGATACCACAAGAAAGCTCATGGGGCTGCATGTATCTTCAAGATCAACATCATGAAGGCTTATAACCATATCAACTGGGCCTTTCTGAAACAACTTCTTGAGTCGCTAAAGTTTTCCCCCATCTTTGTTCGTTAGATATATGCGTATGTATCCTCCCCCAAATTTTCTATATGTTTAAATGGAGAGCTAGCGGGGTTCTTTTCAAGTAATTGAGAACTAAGACAAGAGAATCATATTTCCCCTTACCTCTTTGTCTTAGTTATGGAGATTCTATCAAGTTTTCTACGTAAAGTAACCACCGCTCAAGGTTTCAGACATCATTGGCGCTATAAAAAAAGCAATCTCACCCATCTTTGCTTTGTTGACAACCTCCTCATCTTCTCTAAGGGTGACCTAACCTCAGCCTCATACATTCTTCAAAGCTTACAATCCTTCTCAACTCTTTCAAGCCTCCAAGTAAGCGCATCTAAGTGCAACATCTTCTTTAGTGGGGTCAACTCAGCAAGTAAAGCTCAGATTTTGGCTCACACAGGTTTCAAGGAAAGTAAACTATCAGTAAAATACTTGGGAGTCCCTTTTATTTTTACAAAAATCAATTATACACATTGTCATATTTTAATTGAATGGCTTGCTGCTAGGATTAACAATTAGTCCTCTAAATTTTTATCCTATACTGGTTGGGTCCAATTGGTCAAGAGTATACCGTTCTCATTGCGAGTATACTGGGCATCCATTTTCATCCTCTCAAAGAAAATCCTCAAAGATCTACATTCTAAAATGTTATGGTTCTTATGGAATGAGACGGATAAGATTAAAGCTAAAGCAAAAATGTCTTAAGAGGACCTATGCTTGTCAAAAAGAGAAGGCGGTTTAGGAATTAAGGACATTACCCTATGGAATAAAGTGGCCCAATTGAAACACATTTGGCATCTGAATGTGGACCATAAAGGCCTTTGGCCAAGATGGGTACATGATGAAATTCTTAAAGGTAGAAATTTTTAGTCCATACCAAACTCGGCACAATGCTATTGGTCTTGGCGCAAAGTTCTTCGAGCAAGGAATTGGGCAAGGCACTTGTTCTCTTGGAATATAGGAGATGGCACACACATATCCCTTTGGTATGACCCGTAGCACCTGAATAGGTGAAAGGAGCATTTATGCCATGAACTGGAGAAAAGAGACAAAATTGTGTGACATTATCGAACAACCTATTTGGTGTTGATTGGAAGAGAATACTTGGGACATCATCAGATCTACTCTATCTCCTTTGATAACACCCAAATTAGGGACTAATGATTCTCCACCAAGTCAGCATACAACCTAATGAGAAGGAAGTGTCTTACCACTCCTTGGCATGCAGTTGTTTGGAATAAAAGTAGCACTCCTCGCCACTTTTTCATCTTATGGCTTGCTACCAAAGAAAAGCTTCTATCTCAAGACAAGTTAGTCCACTGGGGTATAATATCTAGGAATTGCTGCTACCTTTGTGCAACTGAGGAAGAAAACCACCATCATCTGTTCATCAATTGCGATTTCACAAAGAATGTATGGGTAAACATTAAAAGTCAGCTCTTCCGATATTGGACCAACTATCTCCAAGCTAGCTCTTTGGCATCCTTTATGGCAAACTTCAACACTCTAGGCCCTCCTACGAGTAAAAGGATTCCCTCCATTGTGTGCTATCATATTTGGAAAGAAAGAAATTCTAAGTATACAGGAAGGGCTCTTACCCTAGCGGAAAACTTAGTTAGGGTTATTTTATCTTATATTGGTGTATAACTTTGAGCTGTAACGCTTTCCTTGTTTGTCATCTACATTCCTTTATTTTGTAAATATGGATCACAAACTAGATTTCCTTATACACCCTCATTATTTTTTTAATACAAATTCTGACATTACCCAAAAAGAGTATAAGACAGATAAATAAGTCATCCCGCCAAACTTTAGCCCTGATTTCTCTCATTTGGATGACATCTACATGGTCTTCTAATTTTTGTTTTGGATCCATAGTTGTATAAGCAGGTATACACTCACTCATACTAGTATCCTGCTAGAGTTTCAACACATTTATTTTGAGAAACAAATATGCCCTTTCTCAACCCAGCTGCCTCCATACAAAGAAAATGTCTTAAAAACCCAAGATTATTGATTTCAATTCTGATGTCAATTGTTGTATTTTATCAACTCATTCTGTCCTATATGTTCATCACTAATAAGAATAATGCCATGCATATACTATGATAATAGATACTTTCCCATTTTTTAAAAACTTTATGAATAGGATATGGTCACTTTTAGCTTAAGTATGCCCAAGAGCTTTAAGGAGCCTGTTAAGTCACCATGCTCTTAGAGATTGCTTGGGTGCATATAGTGACTTCTTTGGTCTGCATACCTTTGACCTGAAAGACCCATCAAATCTTGGAGGAGCATTATATAAACTTCTTCCTTTAATTCTCCATTTAAAAAAGTGGTGAAAAGGTTGGGATCACTTGTCATTTGATTAGTGGCACTAGATTCAATGACCTATTGTGAGGTGGATGAAAGAGGGCACCTAACTCAGCGATTGCAGTATTTGAAATTTTACTTCCCACTACTGAAGAAATTTGGCTAGTTCATCTGTAGGTTTGTCTGTCTAGAGGATGGACTGAGTGGAGTAGTAGCTGCAATATGAGCTGAGTGAGACTTCTGATATCTGTTTAGTAGATTTTGACAGTTGTGCTTAGTATGACCACACTGACAACTGCAATAGCATTCAACTCCTCCTAAATATTGACTTTGATTAACTCCTCTATTATTATTCTAATAAGAGGACTTAGCTACTGATCTATTATTGCAACTGACAAAAACATTAAGGCTGGAGCAAAAGAAGTAATGGAAGTACTTATATCTGTGTGAAGAACTCTAGTGAATACCTCGTGTAGAGAGGAAATGTCAGCATTAGATAAAACATGAGATTTAGCAATCTCAAACAGAGGATTAAGTCTTGCTAAAATACTCACGACTACCATCTGCTCTCATTGTGATTGCTGCACTTTAATGCTGATACAAAATGGTAACAAAACATTTGATTCCTCACATGTCTTCTTGAAATTCATAAAGTGTGCTTGAAAAAAATGACCATTTTGCTCTGATCATAAAATTCCTCATAAATATCATACATATGAGAGGGATTTCCCTTTCAAGAATATGGAAATTCTAGATATTCCATTAACTTTTTGGCATACTCACAATGATTAATTAGACTAACTACCTCAGCATCAATACAATTTCTGAGTCACTGAAATAATTTGGCATCATCTTTCAACCATTTCCTTTGAGCACCAACAGTTGGAGGATCATTACTAAGATGTTCATCTTTAAAAATACTCTGCTAGTATATTCTAACAGTCTTATACCAATCTTGATAATAAGGCCAGTTAATTTATGTTTTGTGATCCTAGACATCACTTGAACGACATTAACCGTCACTACAGTTTTCTGTTCATCACCATTGGTACCCGATTCAAATCAAGAAGTCTTGCAACCAAGAAAACCTTAAAACTGACCACAAATCTTTAGAACCGAAACTAACCAAAGATCAAAACAGCAAGAATTTACCCAAAGAGACCAGAAAACAAAGGGACTAAG
Organism: Lumnitzera littorea; assembly: GCA_024138015.1. Classification (NCBI taxonomy): domain Eukaryota; kingdom Viridiplantae; phylum Streptophyta; class Magnoliopsida; order Myrtales; family Combretaceae; genus Lumnitzera; species Lumnitzera littorea. The sequence continues at coordinate 39,806,097 of JAMXBB010000006.1, read as the reverse complement.
ACCAAGAACAGTACAGTGGCACTGATCAAGAACTTTGAGCAGAAAATCAGAGAAATACTTGCTCTATGCAAGAACTATTCACAGTAGAGGAATAACTTGTAGATGGTGATTCCAAGGTGATTTGAGAATGAGAGACCCTGTCACGAGCTTGTATGCATCAGCACCTGGGAGAGTGGTGTGAATCTTTAGGTGGTGCATGAGCCTCATGTTTATCAAAACAACATCAGATTTCGGTGGTGGGCTGAAATCGAGGTGGTGTACCTCTCCTTGGTGGGGCTGAGAGAAAAAAAAGTCACCCTATAAGGGTGAACCAGTAAAGACTGATGTAAACCCTATACTGCTCACTGGGCAACCATGAAAATCGGGAAAGAAAAAAGAAATGAAAAAAATAATCATCATAGTAAAGAATAAGACATGGCTCTGATATCACATGAATTTGTAATTTGAGAAGAATTTTTCTCATATTTATTGACTGATCAGGGTACATATTTTTATATACAAGCTATGATCTAAAAGAGGAAAGAAAATAATATGATTCAGTTCTCCTAATTTCCTTCCTAAATATATTTCTAATAATCATATTTACATTCCTTTTCTGTAACACTTTATATAAAGTGGATCGAAGGTACCAAGTGCATTCAGTTCTTAGTTGTAGGTGACAAATTTGTTTGAATAACTAGTGATATTATCATCTAGATAACCAAATGTCAATAAGTTCTTTTTTCTACTTAAATTACATAAGAATGTTGTGGTACACACAAATTGTCATACCTATGCTCTTATGCCAAAGTTTGCAGCCACTGCCATATAGTAGCATGCAACATATATATATATATTGATGACCTGTGATTCTTCACGTGAATTTGAAAATCAGGCCACATCCAAATGAATGTTCTGGAAGTGACTTGGATGGAGATATTTATTTTGTCTCCTGGGATTCGGAATTAATACCACCACGCCAAGTGGAGCCAATGGATTATACTCCAGCCCCAGCAGAGGTTTTGGATCATGATGTTACTATTGAGGTATAATACTTTTCTATAGAAATATCCAATATAATACAATTTCCATTTATTATTTCAGATTCGTAGGATTTATCTTAAAATATATTAGTGAGAAAAAGACTGGTTGCAACTTTGATACATTCATTGAATTCCATTGGCCTTCTCTTCCTTGAGTGGAAGGTTCTTTATGGATGTTCTTTTTAGTTGTTAACAATGCCTTTTGTCCTTGAGTCTGAACTTATGATAAACTTTCAATTCTTACTGAGTTATCCTATTCTAACAAAGAGGCTAAACCCCCAACAATGAAAGTAATCATGGTCATCTGGTCCACAAAAGCGCCTCATTAATTGCGTGCCATTCTATTTCTATCTTATCCTTAGATAAATAGCCTCTGTCCTCTCAAGTGTTGAACATTGGACTGACTTATTGTCAATAGCTTTATTGATATTTTAGTGTTTTCCTTGTGTAGCATATTTTCTGTGCATTTGTAAAATTCCTGTTGCATACAGATGTACACAAACCAGACCATTTTTTTTGGTTTTATATTGCATGAAAAATCATCAACTGAGTCAAGGTCTTTACACATCTTTATCTGGTTTTGTTTGTTTGAAAGGAAGTAGAGGAGTATTTTGCCAACTACATTCTTAATGACAGCCTTGGAATAATTGCAAATGCTCATACTGTCTTTGCGGACCAGAAACAAGCTAAAGCAATGAGCCCAGAGTGTATAGAACTTGCTAGACTATTTTCAGTTGCCGTTGACTTCCCAAAAACTGGTGTCCCAGCTGAGATACCATCTCATTTATATGCCAAAGAGTATCCAGACTTCATGGAAAATGTAAACAAACCCACTTATGAATCCAAGAATGTCATTGGAAAACTGTTCCGTGAAGTGAAAGATAGGGCACCGGATACTGCCTCAGTAAAATTCACTCCAGAAATGGCAAGGCGGTTTTATGACCCTGATATGGAAGTTGATGGCTTTGAGGACTATGTAGATGATGCATTCTTCTACAAGGGTAATTATGATTACAAGTTGGGTAATCTGATGGACTATTATGGGATAAAGACTGAGGCTGAAATACTAAGCGGTGGCATCATGAAAATGTCAAAATCCTTTACCAAAAGAAGGGATTCAGATGCTATTGCTATGGCTGTGAGGTCATTAAAGAAGGAAGCTAGGACCTGGTTTAATGAGAAGGGAAGTGGTTCAGATACTGAGGCTGTCGATGAATATGCAAAAGCATCTGCCTGGTACCATGTGACTTATCACCCAAGTTATTGGGGATGCTACAATGAGGGCTTGAATCGCGATCATTATCTCAGCTTTGCCTGGTGTGTGTATGACAAACTAACCCAAATCAAGAAAAAGAAAGTGAACACAAGAAGGTTTTTGGAGACTTTCTCTCTAGACGAACACTTCAACCGTGGAGTACTTATCAATTGATCTCTGTATCGTGCTGGGTTGTAGACTAGCAAATCATGGCGTGCATTGATATATATATATATATATATATATAAAATCTAGTATGTTTTTAGATTGTCAGTCCTACAAAGTTGATGGTCCCATCTCATCTCACTTGTGCTTTGTCTGTGCATAGATGTATATAATGTAGGTTTTGAAGGGATAGAAGCTGGCTATATCCTTGTGCAGTGAAGTGGTTGAGACTTCTTCTGCATAACTTGGATCTTGAATGTAATTTATCAGGGTAGTCCAGAAACTAAGCTGAAGGGGTTGCACATTTGTTCTGACTGCAAAATGGTTTTTTGTTTCTATATATTCTCTAAGAGGATTGTGTCTATATGCTTTACTACTTTTATTGCAAGTCCAACCACTTTTGCATCTGGCACAAAGGAACACATTTTCTTACAGAAAAAAAATGCCTTTTATAGAAGGGTCTGAATTTTTAGTGTGTATATGTATTATAGTCTTATGTTTTCAAGCATATGTTTGAGGGCCTCATCTTTTAGGACAAGAAGATTTGAGGATGTCCATCATGTTGTTATCACCTCCATCTGACGTGCTACCAATGCCGCTGACGAAATTTGCAAAGAACTCAGGTTTGTAAGTGTTATGGCATTTTGAGGGTTAATATTTTTTGAATATGTGCTTAAAGAAATACATATTTTAAAATTGCACATTTGAGGGTGCCTATTCTTAATTTGGAATCGTTGCTTGCTATTGATATAGTATTAAATGCATTGTTTTGAATCGGAAAAAGAAACATATGCCAATCTAATGCAGCAAACTTTGTTACTAGATAGCTTCACACATGAAATAAAAATCTCTATGAAAGTAATGTTACAGACCTTTTCAATTGTCTTTCAAATGTTAATCCTAGATTTAACTAGCCATAATTTTCAATTTAAATTAAAAAAGAATATGCAGTTGATTTACCTATATGTTACTAATGATTCCAAAGCGCATTGATTTTGTAGAATACAGTCTGTAATTCAAAATGAATGAATGGAGGACAATTAATGGAAAGCACTCATTTTGGAATTAAGGAACAAATTTGTAAATAAATTAAAAAAAACATTTGATTTTGTTTAAATTTTTTTATCCGTTTTACATTGAGTAAATTCCTGATCTTGATCTCAACAAGTTTGTTGATAAGGATTTTCTTATACTATTGGAAAATTTGCTCTACGCACATAAGTCAGGACCATTCGTCCATTTTACATTAAGATTATTCTTCAATTATCTATCGATTGGGCAATACAAGTTTGAGATTTTGCTCTATAAACAAATGCATTTCATAGTATATTAGTGGTGGTGTATAACTTCTAGATAACTTAAACTGGGAGATGGTATTTTCGAAATCGAGGTTAATATTCTCAGAGACAACAATAGAAGGCTAGAGTATGCATTGCTTCTTATTTCTCATTAAAAACAACAAATTCCAAATCATATAATTGAAACCGTAGAGAGCTAAATTCGAAGTGTTCTTTGAGCCTAATAATTAGTTGGATTTAACTCCATGGACTAACGTGATAGAGCTCAAAGAATCGAGTTTATATACTCAAGATGATTAAAAAAGATTTAAAATGGTATGTCTGTCAATCTAATGTCTTTTAGTTTGGCTCATACAAAAAAAATGAGGTCACTATTGGGTCTAAATCCATTAAAAAGGATCAATTTGAGGTCCATAACAAAAGGAATCGATATTAACCCTTAATCACTATCACGATTTTATAAGTAGAATCAAAGGTCAACTTCTATAAATATTTCTTTTCTATTCTCATTTAGATAAAAAAACCTTTAACTAATACGGTTAGTCTATCGGATTACTCACTCAAACGCATTAAATACTAAACTTCCTTGAGAACTTACACCTTGTTCATCAAAATCTATGAAGTTTGATACTATTGAATTTCTTTACCCATTACACATAATGTTAAAGCTTCAATAAGACTACCTACTTCTCCCTCTCACATTTTCTCTTTATTATCCTATGAGTATTATTTCAAGTCAAAGTCATTTCCCTTTTGTCACATGTAGTGCATCTGTCAAGCAGTATAGGCATGACTTTCACACTCAAACCCCCACACCTACCAACAAATGTTTAAAAGATAATGTATAACAAATTTATTTGAGCCAGCTAAATGAGTAAATTTTAAAGATACAAACCCTTAGTTCATATTAAAAAGCATAAGCCATGTAATACTTCGTATAAAAAATTAGCCCCTTAAATGCATCCTGACAAATATAGGCTTGCAATGCATATACTCTATAAACCCATACCTTTTTATTGAAATATTTCTTGTACGTAGAAGATCATGCATTTTCAACATTTTCCGCGAAGAGAATTACAACATACATTTTCAAGATGTGCTAGACGAGAATTACAACATGTGCATGATTTTGCAACAAATCTTAAATAATATTTTCGCATGTATTGAGTGGGAAAATTATATGCGAGAATATCGTAAAAAATCATTTGTAACAAGAAATATAAATTGAAGAGACAAATCCCAACGGATAACCGGTAATCACAAAAATAAATGTCTTACTAATGCAAATCCTAATGTTGTTTCACATTTTTTCTAATGTTAAATTTACAAGCACGTTTAATAATTGATGGGTTAATGTTCTCTCATTGAAGTGTAACCATATAATTTTTCTTTGTTTTTTTTGGGAAAAATGCGTACATGGGAGTATTACTCTCTTTACAAGGAAATACAATAGATATAAAAAATCAATAAGGTATTACTGCTGTGGTTATATGAAAAAATAAGTAAGGAAAACAATAAATTCACTACAATTTAGGAGTCGTTGCCGCTTAATTTTTTTTTACACATCACATAAAATTTTACAAGTACCTTCAAAGCTCGTATAGCCATCGTCTTTGTGTCCCTTGGTAGAGTGCTACTTGTGCATTGTTAGATTAAAATAATCATCTTCCCCTCTTTCTTTAATTTCCGACCACTACATGCTTGACGTGATACAGATGTTCAAAATATGATTGGAGTGAAGCAGCACGAACAAAAACAATAATTTGTTAAGTCTACCAGAAGAGTTTCAATGATGATAAATCACTCTTATGGGTTTACTAATAAGTTATGTGAATGTTTTGAAGCATCGATTGTAAAGCAAAACGTAAGAGTAAGGATCTAAAGAATAAGTTTTAACTATAAGAATCGTGCTCAAAATAAAGATGGAAAACCAATAAACAAAGAGGCAGAATTTATGAACGGATAAGAAGAATCAATAAAGAAAGAAGCTAGAAGCTCAAGACAATTAGAAGCTTAGAAGAAGAGAGAAGGTTAAAAGCGTAGATACAAGATTAGAAGCTCATAAGCTAGAAGTTTAGTTGAAGATTAGAAGCGCAAGATAGACAAGAAGCCTGGAAGAAGCTCAAAGTGCATATGACTAGAAGAAGTATCATTAAAAGCACGGACCTATCAAGATATAAATACAAGAGAATACATGAATGACAAATTTATACGCTGCGTGTTGTGTTGCATATTATATATATTTGGGTAATATACCTAATTATATCACATTAATCAAATCACATGAAGAACTTTGTTCAATAACAGTCAAATTGAAGGATAAAGAAAGCAAATCAAAGATCTAAAACAAGGTTATGTACAATTGATCCTTATGGATTGATCATTACGCCAAATTAAATATCGAAAGGAATGGATCCTTGTTGATAGTTGATGAGTTGACCTTAAGCAAGGAGTTGCTAGGTAATGCTTTAGAGGAGTGCATATGCTTTGTGTATTGGAATGGAGATGGAAACATAGTAAATGACTGCTTCCTTGAAAAGGAGCTAAGAATAAGTAATATGACTTAAAGGCGATAATCATATATTTAAATGGGATCCAACTAAAGGAGGTAGTTGATTTTGCAACTAGATACATTTTCCATTGCAACAATAAGAGCCATATGGATCCAAACATCTTGAAGATGTTAAATATTGTTACCTAGTTAGGTTTAAGGGGTTGGAGTAATTTGAAAAACCGTAGGCTCAGAAATGCATTGGTCTTATGGTACTTCTTGTGGTATGTAGAGTTATCGTAATCTAATTGCTATCCTACTTGTTATGCTTTTATCCGGTAGAAACATTAGCATGATGTAAGAGACATATAACCTAGCGTAATTAATGTTTGCTACCAAGTGCAAGTGGGAGTTTGTTGGCAAATGCACGTAATCCTGAAGCACAAAGCATAGGACTTAGATTTTAATATATAAGGGTGTATTTGCCTTAAATTATGTACTTTTCTACTACCACCCATCTTTTATGAAGCCTCAAATGATTAAATACAATGTTAGTATTCAGGTGTAACCGGTCATTATGAAGGTTTTCCAATATTACATTAATCTAAAAAATGTTTGTGATTGAGTAAGTGCTTGAAGAATATAATAGGTACGAGACCATCACATGTGTTCATAGGTAGGTCATACTCATTGAACAAGTTAACTAGATTCAAGAACATACACACACATGTATATGGAAGCCCAACTTAAGGGGCAACTGAACATAATTCACTTCTAAAGAGTATTAGATTCCAGTCTTGTAAGTGCCTTCTATTGTGAACTGATATGATTAATCTTAAGACTCATTATCAAGTTGTTTGTTGCTTATCAACTCAAGCATTCATGAATGGTCGATACAATTTAAGACAGGATCCTTTCATCCTTCAATTAAGGATCATACATCTTAAGTATTTGGTCGAGTATAAGTGACTCGAATGTTTATGACAATAGTAAGATCTAATCAAGTCAAATTTGCTCCAATAAACTAATCGAAAGGATTATATTTTGGTGATGCAATCATGTATGAATTAATATGGAAATCGAAACCGATAGGTATAGTGTATGTATAGGTTTGCAATAGGTTAAAGTTGTCTAAATTTTCTAGTAGTGTTAGCTGGTTAGAGCATTTTAATTATGTCATTCTATATCATTAGGAGGTATAGCTACCACAAAGTAGGACTTAAGGGATCACACTTAGCACAAGAGGCAGTTAAAGTCATAAATGTGAGATGCCAACAAAATTGATTTTAACTCTTTGGAATGGACCTTATGTAAATAGAGCTTGTTTTTTTAACTAAATTCTTTTAACAAGTTAAAAAAGCCTTATGGCTTTGGGCACATGTCTAAGCCCATGAGAGGCTTGCGTTGTGTATGCATTTAACGTGGCATTATGATTAGTACAGGATGATTAAGAAAGTATGGCATAAATGATAGATGAGAGCCATGGTCCAATGGCTTATAATTAATCATCAAGTTTGTAAGATGAAAGAAACACATGCTAATGAATTTTGATTTTGACACCTATCTTTGAAAAATATTCCCAAGATAGTCTACATGAAATCTTAAGCCATCATCTTGTGTACAGGTGGCCCCACATCATTGCTTAAGCCAAAGGGCCTTTTACTTATTTAATGTACTTGATTATTCAGTTACTCTCCCTTATATAATTCTTTTCTTGTTTTCTAACTAGTTAAATAGGTTAGTCTTTCCCAATTTTGGTAGTACTTATTTCCTAATTCCATTAACTAGTTGGTGTGCAATATCTCAATTTTGTAATTGACTTCAATCTAAGCAATAGGCTAAAGTTTGATTTATGAGTGGTTGAATGGTGGTCTTATAGGTTGTGTTAGACTTGGGTAAGAGCCGATTCTAAACCGTGAACCGACTCAAAACCTGCCCAGTGTAAGACCCACAATTAACTACTCAAAATTCTAATCGACTAAAGGATTTGATTGATTCTAAATTATAAAGTAACGCTAGAAATATTAGTAAAAATTATTTTGTAAATTTGAATTTAAGAAAATAAGTAATAAAATAAAAGAATATAAAATTTTCAAATCTTAAGTATATTACTCGTTATTTATCGAAAATATATAAAATGTATTTCGATAATTAACGAATCACTAAAAATCATAAAATAACCTAAATAATATTTACGAATATTTATTTATACTATATATGAATTTACATGTAGGTAAAAATACACGTAATTACTTAAAATACGTGAAATGTGCTAAAATAATGCTAAATAATTAAAGAAAATTCATAATTAATTAAGGAAAAATAAAGAAAAATTGGAAAAATGAGGAAAATTCCAAAAAGTGGTCGTGGCAATTTGGAACTGAAGAAACAAAATCAACCAATTAAAATACAACAAATAGAAAGTAAAAAAAAAAAAAAAAAAAAACAAAAGAAAAGGCAATTGTCCTGTCTAATTAATATACAATAATTCCCCAAGACCTCTATAAATACCCCAAATTTTTCAAAAACTCATTTTGGATGTCTGGAATTTTAGAAAATTAGAGAGAGGCGAAATTGAGAGGAAATTAGGGTTTTACAAAAAATTACAAAAAAACAGCATAATTGGGGCTTCTAAGGAAAACCCAGACCCGATGAGCACCTGAGAGTGGACGGCCGCCACTACCACACGGTAGTGGTAGCGCCTAGACCAGCCGACAAGGCCACGGAGGTGAGTCTGATTTCCAACTCAATTTTATTTAATTTTGTAAGAATATTAAATATTCTTAGAAAATTATGAAACTTATTATTTTGGAATGTTTTTGTATGTAGTTCTTAAGAAAAATATTATTTTGATGAAAATATGTTCTGTGATACATGGTCCTTAAAATATTGAACAAAACCAAACATATTTAGGATTGGAAATAAATGACCTTAAGAGTGTAATTTTGAGCCTAAAATTTTTGTGTAAACTACTTAGATGATATAAAATAGTGCCATGGAGCACTTTTTCAAAAATTAATTTTTGAAAATTTTAGATAATTTTTACACCTTAAAATAATGCATAAAATGGGTTATTTTTTGTTAATTAAGTAATTAAATAGTTAATTACTGATTTAATAAATCATTATATATTTTAAGATGTTCAAATCTGATGAAGTATAATATTTGTATTTTTTAAGGTGTTAGATGCAATTATGAGGGTAATTATGTAGTAAATAAGTAATAGGGAAAAATAGTAAATTTTAAGTTAATTTTGTAAATTAGGGTAATTAGGTTTAAAATCTAATTTGGAATGAATTTAGACATTTTGGAATGTTATTTGATGTTGGGAGATGATATTTAAAGTGATAGAAATATTAGATGTGTACATTATGTACACATTAGGTGATAATGTGTAATATGTAATTATGAGAAATTAATAATTAGGAAAATATTGGTTAGAATTGATATTATGATAATAATAGGAATATATAATAAATCTGATGGAAAATTTAAATTAGGGTAATTATATGAAAAATGTAAGATTTTCTCATAACGAGGGTAAATTCGATAATTAAATTAGGATTCGAGTGTATCGCATGTATTAAAACACTAGTTAGAGACTAAAAATGATATTTAGGATATTTGAAGATAATGTGATTAATTTCACATTATAAGTTAGAATTATTTCTTAGGGTGTACATATAAATTTTTAACCAAAAATTGAGACAAAAACATAAATTAGAAATCGATACGAAAATTGAAATAGAACTTGATATAATTTAAGAAGAATTGTAAAAGACTTAAAAACTTAGATAATTAGGTATATTAAACCCTAAACAAAATATAACAATAAACATTATAGGATAAAACCAATCTATAATAGTTATATTAAAAATTAAAACCACGTTTATATTATAGGGATGATTGGCAATAGCTTGAGTAAGTTGAACCTCGAGTGAATGAGCAAGAAGTCCAGGTAAGCTAGGATTAATACGTTGCCGTATTTTGGAGACTTGAGATTATACTTGATTGTGCTTGTTAAATAATTGATTATATGCATGTGCTTGATTATGAGTAATGCTATGATTTTGTTTATTGTTTTAGCTTATATTATATGAGATGATTGATCACCTTAAATTGGACTTAATAAATATATGACTTGTAATCATAAACTGGACTTATATAACAACTCATTAGGGGAAACCTAGGATTCTTCGACTAAATATCAATCCCTTCAAAAGGGATAGTGCTGGATAGCATAATAGGTCACTTCTTTATTCTTAGTCGAACTAAGCGACAGGTGAGGAGATCGCAATAAGGGTGAAGTCAATGTTTCGAAGGTAGTCACTGGAGGAACAATGTCTCCATTGCACAAGTCTGGATTTAGTCGTAAGTTATTGTATTAACAGTAACTCTTCCGGATTAGAGCGGATTCAATTTCTCTAATCTCATGACAAGCCAGACAACTTAGTAAAATAGCATTTCTATGTTCATGCATTACATCTAACTAAATCGAGTAATAACCTTATTTGTGTTGGTTATATAGTTGTAAGTCCTTCGTCCCGACTTATTAAGCTGTGGTTACTCATATCTGTATAGCTGTTATTGTAGGTGCTGCCTAAGAAGCGACTTACAACTACCCTAAAGTTAGCAACTGCTGAATCTTGAGAGTAAGGAAAACATTTGAAGAACAGATATATATTTTTAATGTCTAAGCTCTTATCTTAGAATTTTTCATTTTTGAATAATATATTAACTAGGAAATTGATTACAATGAAACGTTGTAAATATTAATTATAATAACTGAATTTTAGTATATATATATTTTCTTACTTTCTTAGGTAAATAATATATTTAAATTACGAACTGTTTACTTCAAAGCGGGTTAGTCGTGGTTTGTACGGTGAGGCTATTATGACTTTGTCGCTTTTGGGTGTGACACCCAGCTTGGTAGTGACCGGACCGAACCGCTCTGGCGAACCATCGGGCTTTAAGAGCTCAAGTGATTCGCTTGAGCAAAACTGCCCGAATCGGCGATTTATGAACTGCTGAGCCAACCTGCTATTGAACTGGCGAGTTAACCTGGCCAGTTCACTCCTTTAAAAAAAGAGAAAGAGAAAAAAGATGCCATTAAGTAGAAAAAAATAATTGAATAATATCTAATAAGTTATTACATATCAAAACTACTTTATTTACGATAGAGAATGATAATTTTTTTTAAAATAATATCATCAAATTAATAATAAATAACTAATCATAAGTTAATTATATATTAAAGATAGATAGAAAATTTAATTTCGGTTAATATAAGTTTTTTTTTTGTAAAACTTATCAAATATTAAGGATTTAAGTATGAGAAAAAAATAAAATTTAAGGAGAAAAAATAAAAAAGTTAGAGTAATATTAAGTTGAAAATTAATAAAAAAATTAAAAATTATTAATCAATTAATATACTTAAAATAAAAAGCAAAAGGAGATTACAGTATTAGAAATTATTAATGTATATTAAAAAAGAAATTAATAAAATAAAAAAATTAAATATTAAGAAAAAAACAGTTTGAAGGTCTCGAATTGACCGTTAAACCGTTAAGCCTAGTGAATTAGCTCAAAATCGTTAGGTCATGAGTTAATCATAATTCACCGTATCACTAATCCGTAAACCGACAGTTCAAAATTGATTTCAAATTGATTCGGCTCGATGCCTTGATTTAGCTTGTATTCTAGTGGTGGTCTACTGGATGGTTTGTTGAGTTAAATGGTGAACCTCTAGTTTTTGCACAAATTAGGTTGTCTTGGCATATATATACCATGCAATCAAGGTCGATTCCTTATATCACTAATTTTGTTATTTTAAGATTCTGTTTATACTAATGTATTATAAACGTGTTATGATATGATTATAAGATATATATATATATATATATATATTCATGTCACTACATAGATTAGGGATCGATTAACGGGAAGCAAACCGTTTTAATATCAATTGTTTCCTTTAAATCCAAATTTCCGCGCTATACGCTACTCGAAAACGCAACATGGACGTCATGTGGACTTGTGGCCTAACGTAAGACAGGGTACATACATGAGCTGTAGACCAAACGATGGTAGTCGTTCCAGTGGCCGAGGAGCCAAGATGGAGTCATCTGGGTTTTGTATCAGTACCCAAGGCTCTGAAGTATAGGTAGGTTTGTAAATAACCATCAAAAGTTAGAGAAATGGGCAAGAAAGTGGTAATTTATTTCAAGTGCCTATTACTCAATGGAGGGTACCGGTACAGTGCTGCAGGTTTGGTGTGCACGGTCTAGAGTAACTCAATAGGTTGACCTTGTAGTAATTGTTGAACATATAACATATTAGGATAAAGATTTTCCTTTGCATGTGAGATCCAATAACCCTGATTTTTGTGATTTCAATCCTGTTGTCGTCTGTGGAGATAGAGCATCTCCTTTTGTTAGATTCTGACAATCGTATCTAGTTTAAAGAATCGTTGTTAGCGATTATCCTAGATTTCTTAGGTTTTGCTACTTGATATTGATATCTTCGAGTGAATAAAGTAGTAATTACTATTTCACTTCAACCAATTGGCTACTGACCGTGAAATGATCTAGAGACAGAGTGTTTTTTTTTTTTCCAATTCAATATATATCTAATGATGGAATGGTATGAATTGGTGACCTCAGCTTAGAAACATTCGAGAGGCTTTCGTCGCCAAGTGGTCATGTCACAAGTTGCCACATCATGCAAGACTCTGGAGGCATGACAAAAACAGAGGAGTGAATTATAGCAATAAGATTATATTACTTTTCCGGAAGTTACTGGGTGGTAAAATTATCAAACTCAATATTATCATTTTTCGTTTTGATAAGATTAATTTAATTATTTATTTTATTATTATTTTATATTTTTATAATAGAATAAAGTATTAAATTAATTTCATAAAAAATAAAGATAAAATTATCTATATATGGATTATAATGATACGAAATTATTGTAATGATTTTCATAATTCGAACATATATTAAATACTTAATTATCTTTTCTTTTTTTAACATTTTAAATGATGAGTCTAGTTCAATCTTAGCTCACTTTTTCATTTCTTATTAGAACATTTTGTCTTATATCTTATAATCCATCCTAAGTATTTTCTTTTATATTGTTTAAATAAATTTATAATTTCGATATTTCAATCGTGCAACATAGTATCCTTTAGCAAATTTTTGTCCGCTGTTATGTACAATTGTTGTTACATATGTTGAATATTATTTAAATTGCTTAATTCCAACATTAAATTTTTATTTTATTGTATATTTTAATCTAATTATGTATTAAAACTTTAAAAGAAAAGGAGATGGAACCTCATTCAGGTAACTGGGAGATTTTATTCGTCCCAGTCCCATTGGACTGGACGGCCTTGCTATTAAATTTTATTTAGATGGTTCAAATTCCGATATAGTAATTCTGACCACAAGCAAAGTCAATGATTGTACCAAGTCTTAATATTCTGCGACTGCCTTCGTCACCTATATACCCAAGCAAACTCTTGGTGAGACACAGGAGAAGAAAGAGATGGGTATGGATAATGGGATAGTGGGGAGAGCTCTAAGAAACCTCGGAAAAGGTTTCGATCTAACCTCAGATTTTCGACTCAACTACTGCAAAGGTGAAGAACGACTTGTTCTGCTGAACGAAACAGAGAAAAGAGCATTGAGGATTCCTGGTTTTGGAACCATAGCCGATGTTTCCATCGACATAAAATGCGATAAAGGGGATCGATGTCGATACCAATCCGACATACTTGAATTCAGCCAGGTAATAAAGAAGAAGAGTTTATGATTGAATCGCACGTAGTTTTTAGTTGATGGCCTAGCTATAAAAGTTTGACCTTTTCTTTTCTTTTCTTTTTTGGGGCGGGGCGGCGGGGGACGCAGATGTCGGAGTTCTTCAACCGGAAAACGAGCGTGCCTGGGAAGATACCATCGGGGATGTTTAATGCTATGTTTGGTTTTCAGAGCAATTCGTGGTCGACCGACGCGGCTAATACTAAATACTTGGGTCTCGATGGTTACTTTATCGAATTGTTCAATCTTCATATTCAGCGTTCTTCGCTCGTCCTGTCGGATGAAGTTTACAATGCCGTTCCTTCCTGTTGGGATCCTTCAGCTCTTTCTAGGTAATATTTTTCTTCTTCTTCTTCTTCTTCAATATGTTATATCATATATATATATATATATATATATAATATTATACATATATGCATGTTATGATCGACAATATATCTTAAATATATTGAAAAAAAAAAAAAAACGTCGCAATCTAATCCCAGCATCATGCTTGTAATTTACTCCTATATCCCATCTTTACTGCACCTTTTTACCTTGTAACATAGTGCAAAAATGATCAAACATATGTTAGTCAGGTTGCACCGAACAACATATGAAATACGATTTATCCAATGGCTTCGGCTGCTGGTGAACCTATAAGAGATGTTTCCAATTAGTTCAACATCATGTTGTTATGAGCCTAAACTTTAAAATCCTTTGAAACGTAAATTGAATTGTATAGATTAGTTTAAAAAATTTATCAAATAATTTTATATATAAAAGTGATTTGAATGTACAAACTCTTTAGATTCTCAAACGTAAAGTTATCCTAGATTTTCCTCTAGCGGGAAAAAAAAAACAAAAAGACTTTTACTTTCTAAACCATTTTCCTTTTTCACAAGACCTAAAAATTTAAAAATGAAAATGAGTAATTGTTTATTTGATCAGAAGATTCTAAATATGTCATATTCAATTCGTTAAATATGTCGATAATGAAAAGATTACAGGTTCATGGATTTCCCTTCAGCTTGTCTAACTTCCAATTTGGGGAATCATAGTTAGCCACATCAATTTTGTGGGCGTGACGTGGAAGGTGGATCATTAGTCATTATATATTACGTTGCGTGTACCTCCATTGCACCTCCAAAAAGATGACGTTGGATTGGACCAATTTAACGTCGGATGGGCTGTGGAATTTGGACCGAGTCTTTGTCCACACCCTTACCCACCTGCCCCCACCCCCCCTCCGGCGTCCATTCTTCTTTTGTAAAAAGAGTCAACACAGTGGATGGTTTTAAGCCTTCGTAGAAATGGCGCTTATATGACAGAATACAAGTTGTGTATTAAAAAACACAGATAAATAAGAAAGGCAAAATGGATTGTCTCCAAACCGCGTTACTTCATTATGTGATTTATAATATATTCATTCAATAGGTGCATTCATCATGAGATATTTTCTAATCGTCCTAAAATGTCAAATTCATAGAAATGGCTCTTGACCATGGCTGGAGTTTATATTGTCGTTTGCAATTTCAAATTGATTGATGATTTTACAAGTGATATAAAACATATTTAAGTGAATTTAGTTTGCTAATCGAATGATGCAATCGGAAACGTTTTTTACGTCTTCTGCGGTTAGGTGTGAAATCTGGAGTACGTGTTGACGGTGTAGCTGTCAACGAAATGTTGCCAATGCGAAAATATTATTTGAGGCTGCTATCTGTCCTCTGAAACGTGAAAAGGTAGTGATTTGCAAACCGAAGGAAGGAAATATTAACAATGTTAGAAAAAGTTCGTGGAAAATTTGAAATAAGATAATAATATTTTTTAGATTTTTCCATCCAAACGGTATAAAAATAAACAGTCATATCCTTGTTAAAACCATAAGTTTCGATAAACTTTCTATTTTTTTTATTATTTAATGGTAGGGGAATTATGGCAAAGTTGGACTTTCTGAAGGTCTTGGCTATGAAGTTCAAAGCCTAGAATGAACCCAGTCAGAAAATGCTCATATTTTTTTAATAATTGTGGTTTCTTGATTCAGATTTATAGAGAAGTATGGGACCCATATAATTGTGGGACTGGGCATCGGAGGCCAGGACGTCGTGCTGGTTAGGCAGGATAAATCTTCAAACTTGGGACCATCAGAGCTGAAGAAGCACCTGGATGACCTTGGAGATCAGCTATTTACAGGGGCCTGTACCTTTTCTCCCTTACATAACAGAAACAAAGAATCTAAATGGAAGGTCTTTATTTATTTATTTATCTCTTCCCCCCGATGTTTTATACTTTTGCGATCATTTTTTTCACTTTTATGTTCGGTTTTTACCTCACTACGTACAAAATTTTATCCTGAAATAGATAAATAGTAATTTTAGTCAGATTGGTTGGTCTAGAAAATGCCATGAATCATAAACGATGTATAGGAAAAAAAAAAAAAAAATAGAAAAAAAGAAAACCTTATGTTTTCATAACCTTAATCCCAAATTCTAACAATCTTCTATCCCCATTTTCAAGTTCTGACAAAACTCCCCTGACAAAGAGACCCAATTTCGACCAAAAACGAGAATATATCAAAAAAAAACATCATTATTCGAATTCATTAAAAAATTACGATTATTAAAAATTAAAATAGAGAAATAATAGTTATTATTTTATTTAATTACATTTAAAATGATATTAATAACGTAATAGGAATATATTGATAAATACAAATATACCTTCTTCCCAGAGTATGGATTAATAGCCTTAATTGTTGGTCGGGGTTCTTGGATAATATACATTATGTGTACAAAAAAGGGGGAAAAAAATTGTAATTCGTTTGGTCAAAGGAAACAAATTTCTTTATTTGAAGTTAATAAACATATTGTGAACATAGACCATACAACAAGAGAATATCCGAACATATTGAATCACTTTTTTTTTTTTTGTTTTTCCTTTTGGTAAAATAAAGTGGCAACTTTATCTAAAGGAAAAAATGTGATTAGACATAATCAAAGTAGAAAAGAGGAAAGGAAGCCACATGGAAAGGAATTTATGTGGTCGTTATCATAATACTGACTTTGTCGTTACATGGTTCATGGTGGTGGAGCTCCATGGTTTTTATTTATTTAGTTATTTTTTTACTCAAATTTGAGGGTAACAGTTCGAAGGAAAGAGAAAAGGAAATTTAATTTTTATTTTTGTTTGACTTATTTTTTATTTGAATATTTTACTTTTTAACTTTTCTTTATGAATTCGATGTTTTTGTTAAATGAGTAAAAAATTTTACTCTATGGTATATGTATAGTAATTCTTGTGGGGGAAACAAAAATCTAAGTTTACTTTAGAAAAACGAATTTAAAAAGATAAAAGAATTTAAATGTTTCAAAAGAAAAGTCAAAATGTAGATCTCAAATTGGAAAATTAATAAAGATAGAGAATTGAAGCGGATTATAATAGTAGTAGTAATAATAAAAATGTGGAAAATTTTTTAATTTTTATCCTAGTATCAATAACATTCATAAAACTCGTTTACTTAAAATGAAAATAAAATAAAAGTTAAATGTGAAAGAATTTCTTTAGCTGTACTTTGCCTGACCACATGTCCACGTGTTACAAACATGTACTTCTCTTATACGTACAAATCCAGAGAAACTATTTCAATCCTTTTCGGGTGTAAAGGAATTTATACTAAATAACAAGTGCAGGCACCTCAAGCATTTGATGTATTTGATCCACAATCAGTCCCGCTCAATGGTTTCATCACAAGCAGCTCCAAAGATGTAAGCTTCCATCTCTTTTTGTTAAACGCATCTTAAAATTTACAGTAATATCTTATGCGTACTTCATGTGGTTAAATTTACATATATATATATATATATATATATATGAACTAAAGACTCATTATAATAATAGTGGAAAATATCGAGAAAAAAATAATAATTTTAAAAGTCACTATACAGGACAGTCAATTAAAAGTTAGATTGTACCCACTTAAATCCTATAAGGCTTGCATATTTTTTAAAAATAAAATGAACAAAATAATAAAAGTCAGGCCTCTTAAAAAAAGGGTTGAAGTGAACTAGACCAGCAATAATAAGGATCGATGAAGATGATGATGGTGTGCAGGGAATCACGGTGATTTGCTCAAAAAGAGGAGGAGATTCATCTGTTGGTAGTCACTGTGAGTGGATTTTAACGGTTCCATCGATGCCTGATGCCATCCATTTCAGCTTCATTCCCATCACTTCTTTGCTTAAAGGTGTTCCTGGATGCGGTTTCCTGTCCCATGCCATCAACCTTTACTTACGATGTGAGTCCCATTTTCAACTTTTGTTTTATTTGTGAATAAATATAAAGGCATTTTTAAATATCTTGGTTAAGATAAATCTGGATATATTTTGTTTATTGGCGTAATAATTGATAAATGTAATTAAACTTATAATTACTATCTATCATTTTTAATCATGTTGAGGTATTTATAAATAGATCCTTTTTTTTATACAAATTAGTATGATGGTAAAAAAATTTTCATATATAGCAACTTGATCTAAATATGAAAAGAGCTTAGAGTTATCCTCTACTCCTTGTTTGCGCGTATATTTTTCCTTGTTTCACATTTGGGAGCTTGCTTGTTTTAAGTATGTATATCATTTGTTGCAGACAAACCACCAATAGATGACTTGGGATACTTGCTGGACTTCCAAATTCACAAGCATTGGGCTCCACTTCATAATGACCTTCCGCTAGGTCCAACCACGAACAGGACCACCTCGTTGCCCTCCCTAAATTTTAACCTGATGGGCCCCAAACTTTATGTGAACACTTCTCAGGTACCTTCATGCGTTCATTTTTTTTTTTTTAAAAAAAAAAAAAATTATTTCACTATTACGCATTTTAAAATAAAAAATCAGTATGTAAAAATATAATTCATTGGTGCACTTACTTTTTAATTATACTTTGGTAATTTCGATGTGATATTTTAATAGGTGATGGTAGGAAAAACTCCAATAACTGGCGTACGGTTTTTCCTCGAGGGCATGAAATGCAACAGGTAACACAAGTGTCCTTCACTTCCTTAGCCCATAAACCAGCGCCCGGAAATCTGCCTACAAATAAATTCTTAATATTAACACTTGTGTTATGTTTTAATTTAATCCCGATATTAAATGGCATCACCTAAAGGTAATTATTGATTTGATTGATGACGTAGATTGAGGATTGGTTATAACCTGATACGATTAATAAGCCATATTCACATTTAGATTTAATATTCAAATCTTTTTATAAACCGGTTTAATAAACAACTTCAGTACACATGTTTAGATCCAATCCACCAACTTGTTAAAAATTAAGATTTCTAATGTGTATAATTTAATTTTGTATTATACCATCTTCTTATATCATTCTCTTCTATAATAACCACATCTACACCCTTCTCTCTCTCTCTCCTACTTCTACAGTGTAAAATGTCTATTTCTTTCTAGAATATAATTTCAAACATTCTTTAGAAAAAAAGAAAGAAAGAAAGACATTTCAAGTTTCCACTATATATACATCCATTTAGATATACCTTATTAATCTCAATCTCCTTATTAAAACCACTTGGATATTTTTAGTAAAAACTAAATTGAATATATTAATTAGTTTTTTGTTTAAGTTAATTATGTAGTGTTATAAATAGAGCTATAAAACAAGTATGTTACAAATTTTTGTTTAAGTTAGTCATATAGTGATTAAATCTGAGTCAGTAACGAGACTTTGAACTATTATGTTTTCATCTTGATTTATCCACACATTTAGCTTAGAAATAGAAATCAATCTTTCTAAACATTAGTATAGCTTTTAATAAAATTTTCATTATAAGTATTATGAGAAGATATTGGAAATATGCCTATAGAAATATGTTAATTAAATGAATTACGTTATGAATTTAAATTTTTATATACAATTAATAAACCAAACTATATTACAATTAGAATTTTTAAAGGCGAAACCATTTGGATTCGGATAGGAGACAAAATACATAAAAACCATATTTCCATCCCCAGATAGATTATGACTTGTCTTGGAAATTTGTGTATGCTCGTCAAGCCCTAGTATAGATATGCGTTCCACGTTATATTTTTAAAGCTGTCATGAAATCATTGGTTAGGTATCAACAACCTACTCATACATCATTACGTGTTGTACCATTTTTGCTTAGACCATCTTTATTTTAACTACTTCTTACACGTACTCAAACAGAGAACCTCCATGTTTTCCCATGAATGCCTTTTACTAATAAAGTGCCCTCCTTAATCAAGCACTAATCTTTAATTAAGGAGCTTACATATATACTTTTAACTTATATTGGTTTAAAATTAATATTAATATAATAATATAGGATTTATAGAAACTTTAAGAATACCGAGAAACTATTTAGAAAAACCTTAGTACAGAGGTTTTTTACGAGAAACTTCTTTCATTTACTTTTAAGAATCTTTCAGAGGGTCCTATAAATAAAGATAGATATCTATATAAACGAAATCGCTCTTTTCATTGACTTTGGTCGATGAAGTCATGCTTACATTAATTGAAGTGGCATCGTTGATATTTTTTTCTTACCATGATGTGGCTAAAGTTCGAGTGTATTGATCCAATAGTCGTCATTGGCCCAGGTTAGCCCTTCACCTGCAGCACTTATCCAACACTCCCAGAATGCTAGTAACCAAGATTGAGGAATCAGGAATATGGCGTGGATCGGAAGAGATTCCCGGCGACGGATACTTCGAAGCCATCCAGGGCAAGAAGTTCTCCCATGTATGCACAGCTCCAGTCACATATGAGCCTGTAGCAACCACATCAAGCAGGTGCACGGCCTACATTGTGACTGGAGCACAGCTTCATGTGAAGAAGCAGAATTCCAGGCATGTTCTTCATCTCCGCCTACACTTCTCTGCAGTCATGGATTCCTTCATAGCACACTCGACTTGGGACAGAGGCGAATCAGAAATTTCTCAAAGATCAGGACTGTTATCCGTGCTAAGCACAACAGTTTCCGGTAACGCAGATAAAGTGAAAAAACAAAATTTGATTATTATGGATTCTAGTGCATTTCCGGATGGTCCTCCAGTGCCAACACAGAGACAGAAGCTATTGAAATTTGTAGATACTTCACAACATTGTAGAGGCCCGCAGCATACCCCTGGTCACTGGCTAGTGACTGGAGCTAAATTGGACTTGGATAGGGGAAAGATATGCATACATGTCAAGTTCTCCCTACTAAACATAAGCTCCGGATTGTGGGATTAAGAGAAAAATGAAAGTCACGATCTTGATTCCACGCCTGCACGGCTAAGAGTCCATAAGTTCAAGTTGAAGATTCGGGTCGAATTCCAAATTATGTCAATTTAGATAATTTGACATAATTTTTGAAGTCATATTCTAAATTATCAATTTAGATGGTTTTTTTCTCATTCATCTGTTATTTTAGTATTTCAAGACCGTTTTTTTCCCTTATTTTTCCTATTTTCTAGGGCTTTCCTAAAAATTTACAAAACAAAGTTCAAAGGCAAAATGGGGTGTCTATAATATGGAAGGGTGTTGTAGAACTTTCATGATATGCTAAATAGATGGCATAAGGGTCTATCAGAAAGAATCTGTATAGTGTCCATATGTAGAAGTATATAGTGTAATTGCATCAATAAGAATATTGTGTAAATCTGAAGATTCCCAATAAGTTAAACTTTAGACATTAATATGTCTATCCTATTAGTGTTCATGTACTAAAATTGAATATGTGCATCATCCACATCACAATTTGATTCATTTAATATTGCTTTGGTGTCATTTATATAGTCTATATCTTTTTTT
Source organism: Lumnitzera littorea (assembly GCA_024138015.1). Lineage (NCBI taxonomy): Eukaryota > Viridiplantae > Streptophyta > Magnoliopsida > Myrtales > Combretaceae > Lumnitzera > Lumnitzera littorea. The sequence continues at coordinate 39,784,225 of JAMXBB010000006.1, read as the reverse complement.
ATATACAAAAGTCTAAGATTTCAAGAAATGTTAAATCTATTCACTCTATCAATAATTGAGCTAATAGATCATAAAGTATTTTCCTTTCCTAAGCTTCCAATGTTACTAAAACTTTGACCACTTACAACCAAATATACTATTGTAGGTTCTTCTATTGCTTCTATTGTTATTACTCTCACGTAGCCTTACCTTACCTTAGCAATTGGGACTAAAACTGCTTTCCCATTTGATGTAATTCCTATGCTACATAATAGGTGTAGACCTCCTGAACAAGAACATGTGTAGATGAATTTGTTGTTCTTTTCTTTTTCTTGATTTCACCTTTTTAATTCATTCAAAATTCATAGTACTTACAATCCTATCCCCTTTGAAAGGTACTTTAGTGATAGGCCTCTATAGGAATTACATAATCCAATATGGTCAAATACCTAGCAATAAACTGTCACACTCTAAAGTGACAGAGTCATAACAGTCCTATTGTACAAACCATTCTAAGATATAAGCTGACCATAAAGTTACTATCTTATATCTGATTTACACAAAGTGTCCACGACTAACTCACTTTAAAATAAACAGTTCATAAATTAACTAAACTATTTATCTAAAAAAGTATGAAAACATATATATACATTAAGATTCAAATTTTACAAGTAATGTTTGCAGGGTTTCATCGTACTATATTTTCTAAGTAATACATTAGTCGAAAATAGAAGATTCTAAATTAAGAGCTAAAACTTTAGCAATATATCAGTTCTTCAAATGTATCTTCTCACTTTCCAAGATCTAACAATTGCTAGCCTCAATATAAATATAAGTCGCTTCCTAACAAACACCTGCAACAACGTCTATAGAGATATGAGCAACCACAATTTAGTAAGTTGGGATGGAGACTCAAAACTATACACTAAACACAACAGAGTTATCAACCAAATTAATTAAATGCAATGCACGTTCAAGCAAATGCCATTGCACGACATTATCTGGCTCGTCGTGAAATTAGAGAAATTACACCCACTTTAATCCGGGTTGAAAAGTTTCCATTAATGTAATAGCTTACAACTATATTTAGGCTCGTGCAATAGAGACACTACTCATTCCGCGACTACCTTCGAACCATTGATTTCACCCTTACCACAACCTCTTCACTTGTCACTTAATTCAACTAAGGATAAAGAAGGGATTAATTATGCTATATAGTGCTATCCCTTTCGAAAAGGTCAGTGTTTGGCCGAAAAACCTTAAATTTCCCTTGATGGGTTGCGATGTAAATTCGATTTAGAATTATACATCATATATTTAGTTAAATTCGGTTTAAGGTGTTCAATTATTTCAAACAAATCACATAAATACAAACCAAGGCGGTAAATCAGAATCATAACATCTAGCTTAGAAACAAACACATATAAACATGCGCACAGTCAACTATCAAATAATCATATCCAAGTATAATCTCAAGCCTTTAAGTACTACAAATTAATATTTCGAAATATAATAACGTGTTAATTCCAACTTACTTGGACTTCTTGCTTACTTGTTCGAGGTACGATGTAAGTCCTAAAGATAAACCAAGTAACTATAGGATCAAATTTAGTACACAAAGTTTAGGGTGATCGATTAAAGGATTTAATCAAACCTAAATTATAAACTAAAGCTAGAAATATTAGTAAAAGTAACCCTGTGAGTTTGAATTTAGGGAAAAAAGTAATAAAATAAGAGAATATAAAATTTTCAAACTTTAAGTATATTGCTTGTTATTTATCAAAAGTGCGTAAAATGCATTTCGATAACTAAGAAATCGCTAGAGATAAATTATATATATACTAAAAATCATAAAATGACGTAAATAATATTTAGGAGTATTTACTTATACCCTACATGTATTTACGTGTAAGTAGGAATTCGTGAAATTACCTAAATTGCTCGAAATTAGCTAAAAATTTACTAAATAATTAAAGAAAATTATAAAAAAAATTAAGAAAAAATCAGAAAAAAAAATCAAGGAAAGAGGGAAAGAACCAGGTCAAGTCGTGGCAGCAAAGGAAATAAGAAACTAAAATGAACCAATAAAAAACAAGCAACACAAAAGGCAAAATGGAAAAGATATAGGTATTGTTTTATCCTAATTAATGCATAATAATTCCTATAAGGCCCTATAAATAGCAAGAAAATTTACAAAGCTCATTTGGTCAGTTGGGAATTGGAAAAAACTAAGAGAAAAAAATTAAGGTTTTAGAAATTTATCTCAAATCTATGCAAATAAAGCAAGAAGGTTGAATCCACACACCACCACCACCCCACTCCAAACCTACCGCCTAGACCGGTCGACACACCTGAACTAATCAACACTCCTGAATCGATGTTGGAGGCTAAAAAGCCTTCGAACTAGGTAAGTCTCACATCTTCTCCGATTTTGTAAAATTTGTCTAGAAAATTATGAAATTTATTATTCTGAGGTTTTATTGTATGTAGATTTTGGAAAAAATAGTGATTAAATTTAATTATGTCTGTAAATATAGGGTTCTTAAGAAATTAGAAAAAACCAAGTATGATTAAAATTAGAAATAAATAGACTTAAGAGTGTAGTTTGGAATTCAAATTCTTTCTGTAGAATGCTTAAGTGATAGCGAACAGTGCTATAAAGCCATTTTTTTAAAATTAATTTTTAAAATTTTTAAGTAAATTTTTAGCTCTAAAATGATGAAAAAAAATGAGTAATTTTGGCTTAATTAGATGATTAAATGATTAATCACTAATTTAGAAGGCAATTAGATGTTTAAGGATATTAATCTCTTATGTAGAAACCTAATCCTAGTCTTTGGAGTGTTCGGAATTATGTAATAATTGTAGGAAATTAGGAAAATGTGAAATTGGAATTTTAATAAATATGAAAAAATTAGGTTAAATTGGATAATATAATAATAATATCAGTACAAAATAAATTTGAAAAAAAAATTAATTTTAGGTAATTGGATAAAAAATATAAAATTTTCTCACATCGAGAATAAATTCGGTACCCCAATTAGGATTAGAGTGTACCGAATAAATTAAAATACTAAATTAAAACCCAGTATGATATTAGAATACTCGAGCTTAATATGATTAATTTCACATTAGAATTCGAGTATATTTAGAACTCCTCGTAGTTAAAAACAATTTAGAACCGAAAATTGGAATCTAATTCAAAAACTAAACCCTGAGCTAATGTAGAGTAAATTATTAGTAAATAATAGATATATATGGAGAAGTGAGTTAAATTATAACCTAGGACATGTATCATCAAAGTATAAACACTAAAAAGACGTACTTGTATTATAGGATATTTGGAGACAAATCAACCTGCAATTTAGTAATTGAGTGACTGAGAATTCCAAGTAAGTTGGGTTTATTACTTCACCGTATTTAGAGTACTATTTTAAGATACTCGGAGACTTAGGATTGTATATGATTGTGATTGTAAGTAGCTTTATACATGTGTTTGTGCATCTGACTTCGTGTTGGAATTTATGTTGTGATTGATAATTGTAATGACTGGATTGGTGTGAATTTGTCTAAATACCTTAAGAACCTAATCTTATTCGATCCTAAAACCCTAAATTATCAAGCATTGCAACCTTTTAAGGGATCATTATGATTCTCCAACCAAACACTAACATCTTCGAAAAAGATGGCACTAGATAGCAAATTGGTTTTTTCCTCATCCTTAACCGAACTAAGTGACAAAAGAGGAGGTTACAGTGAGGATGAAGGCATTGGTTCGAACAATAGTCTTAGGAGGAGTAGTGTCTCCATTACATAATCCTGAGTTTGGTTGTGAGTTATTGCATAACATGAAAACTCCTTAACTTAGATTAGAGTGGGTAAAATTACTTTGATTTTGCAACGGACCGAACTACGTTGCGTAATGACACTTGTTTATTGCATTGCATGAAAATAATTGCTTGATAATCTTATTTATGTTTATATACATTCCTAAGTCTCCGATTCAACTTACTGAACTGTAGTTGCTCATACCCGTATAAATCCTTTTATAGGTTCTGATATCTAAATACTCCAAGTAATATGCCGCCCTACAACTACCTAGAGGTTAGTTCTTTTGAAACCTAAGGTATAAGGATCAATTCGCTTAATAGTTAATGTATATCTAGAGTCTCCTTAGTAGCTTAAGACTGAAAGACTGATAGTTGATATGTAAATTAGCCGACTGTTATCACATGATATAGAATCACTTGGGAATTCTACAGTAATGTACATGTAATTATATATACATGTTAACCTGAAACTTTAATATTTACTGCAACTTTAGTCAAATTTTAAATGAATTGTTTATTTCAAAGTGAGGAGTTATCGACGTCTTGTGTAAATCATGTCTATGATAAGCATTGTAAGGCTAGTTACTATCATAGGATGGTTTACACGATGGGATTATTACGACTCTGCGATTATTACGACTCCGCAATTTCAGGGTGTAACATGTAACTCAGTTAAGCCATCGTCAATAATCCCTATAATACCAATATTGTTTCATTTTCCACATAATTACCATAGATTGGTTTATCCTATAACGCATATTGTTATCTTTTGTTTAAGGTTTAATAGATCTTTTTATTCAGGTTTTTTAGGTTTTTACAATTATTCTTAACTTTGAGCTAAGTTCTAATTGAATTTCCTAATTGGTTTCTAAATTTGGTTTTTAACTCGGTGTTCGATTATGGATTTTTATATGTAGACCCTAGGAATTCATTTTGACCCAGAATGTAAAATTAATCACATTATTTTCGGGTATTCTAATTATTGCTTTTGGTCCTTAACCAACGTTCTAGTCCGTACGATTCCTTCTAATCCTAATTTAACTATCGAATTTACTCTTAATATGAAAAAATTTTACATTTTTCATATAGTTACCTAAATTTATATTTCATACCAAATTTAATGTATTTTACTATTATTATTATATTATCCATTTTAACCTATTATTTTATAGTTATTATAATTCCAATTTCATTTATTCTTAAAATTACACAACATAATACCCCAAATAGTCACATCTAACCCCCTAAATGTTACATATAGCATACTACATCAGATTTCAACATCCTAAAACATATAATTATGTAATAAATCAATAATTATCCTTTTAATTACTTAATTAGTCCAAAATTACCTATTTTATGCATTATTTTAATGCCTAAAAATCATCTGAAATTTTCAAAAATAGATTTTTGAAAAATCTCTTTATAGCACTATTTTAAATGCCCTAATTAGCCTACATAAAAATTTTAAGCTTAAAACTATACTTTTAAGGTAATTTATTTCTAAATAGAAATATGCTCGATTTTATGCAGTTTCTTAGAAACAGTATATTTCTAAATATAAAATCATCAAACTAAAATTTTTCCCTAAATCTACATACTTAAAAACCTCATAATACCAAATTTCACAATTTTCTTAGCATATTTAGTATTTTTAACAAAATATAAAAAATTGAAAGGAAAATCGAATACATCGAAATTGGTTGCTCCAGCCACCATAGCCTTGTCGACCGGTCTGGGCCTTACCACCACCATTGGGTGGTGGTGGCAATCTACTCCTAGGTTTTAGTCAAGTTGGGAATCTCCTTATAGCCTTTATTTGCATATGAATTTTGTAATTTTTTTTTTTTTTTGTAAAAATACCCTTTCTTCTTTTCTTTTCTCTTCTCTCCTTATCTTTTCTGGATCCTAAATTAACCAAATGAAGAGTGAGTGCTTTTTCGGAATTTATAGGATGGTTAGATTTTTCTTTTTTTCTTTTTTTTGCATTAATTTTGAGTTGACATTAGCCTTATCTTATATTTTTTCCATTTTCTATTTATTTAATTTTGATTAGTTGATTTTGTTTCTTCCATTTCCAAGTTGCCATGACCACTTTTTGGACATTTCCTCATTTTTCTAATTTTTCTTGATTTTTTCTTAATTATTTATGAATTTTCGTTAATTATTTAGTATTATTTTAGTATATTTCGAGTATTTAAAATAATTTCACATATTTCTACCTACATGTAAATTCATATATGATGCAAATAAATATTCTTAAATATTATTTATGTTATTTCATGATTTTTAGTATGCATATAATTTATTTCTATTAATTCATTAGTTATCAAAACTTGTTTTATGAGTTTCTGATAAATAATAGATAATATACATATAATTCAATATTATATTATTTAATTATTTATTTTCCTAAATCCAAACTTACGGGATTATTTTTATTAATATTCTTAACTTCGTCGTAAAATTTAGGCTAAATCGAACAATTTGCTCAATCGTTTTAAATTCTACAAACCAAATCCAAAGTAGTTGATTGCGGGGCTTATACAAACTCCTCTATTTCTTTTATTATAGTCTTTTTTAACCCGAACCTACTCTAATTATGAAAGAGTAAGCTTTCCTTCATCTCATATTCCAGCCTGAGCTTTTTCTTTTTAGCTCATTCTTATAAGATTCTACATATGCTTATGTTGATGCCCCATCTCTTCTTAAGACATAAGAAAGAAAAATTAGTCGACATTGAAATGCACCATAAAAAGGGCCAAGCTATAATTGATGAGATACGATACAAATCTAAGCTATGGAAAGAATAACAATCAAAATAAAATGAAAGATAAAGTTTCATTGCGTATGCTTGGGGTAGAAGTTTTGCATAAATATATTGGTATGCTATTGAGTATTTTATATAAGTTTTCAGATCTCTATAGGATGGAGTGCTTTCAATGGAACAAAATGTGAGAACGCTTAACCCATCAAATTTCATATGAATTGTTGTGAATCAATTTGAAGTTAAAAGAGAAAAATCGAATATTCATAGACTAAATTATTTACTCCATGGTCTAAGAAATCTTTTGAGGAGCAAATAGTCAAAGAGAGTTATTTGTTTTCTTCTTCTAAGAACAATAGGTTGATAAGGTTGAAGCTATTATGGAAATCAATCCTACTACTTTTGGTTCTAGAGTTTCCACACTTGAGGGAAAAAAGAAAGAAAACTCTCCATTTCTTTGGGTTTCAAAGGCTTGCGAAAACACATTAAAACTTTTAAATGGAAAAAAGATATAATTACAATTCCTTCAAAAATATAAGAACTTCAATAGAAGAAGAAGGCTAAAGTTGGTTACTAGCTTGAACCAAAAGAGAAAAAAAAAAAAAAAAGAAGGGGGAAAAAAGTTGGCTACTAAAGGCCAAAGCTTCTCAGTACTTTGCCAGAAGAAATAAGCATTCAAACCTATCTTTTTGAGGAAAAAAATCCAATGGTACTAATACATCAAGTGAAACGATGAGTAATATGCAACTATCAATAATTTTAAAACATATGATAATAAAAACACGTACTTTTTAAAAAGGCACTAGTTGTATCTAACGGTAAGTAGGTAACCTTATCGTACAGAGTATGTTAGGCTCTAGGAGACTAACCGAACACGCATAGCTCATGTTGTCCACTCCGTCTATTATGCCCTACTATTCTACTCTCCTTACTTTGATTTACTATTCTCTTTTGTTGTATTTTGGTTGCCTTGCTTTGCTTTGCTATGCTATGTTAGCTCGACCATTTCAGCTCAACTCAACCTAATTAGGTCGGCTCAGTCAGGTTAGGTTGGTTCGGCCAAATATGCTCATCAAGGACGATGGGACTTTAGGATTACTTATTTATGCTTTATTTACTAATTTACTGTTGTATCTTTTTTTGTATTTATGAAACTGTCATTAGGGTAACCTTTACTTTATTTTATTTACTTAATTGCCGCTACATATAAATAGAATACATGTGTAGGGTTTTGGACAAATTTAAACATTAATGAAAAATACTTTGAATCTTTTCTCTTGGAAAACTTTCTCTTATTAACTCTAATCAATCCCTTTAGTAAAAATTGTGACAGACAACTCTATTACTTGAACTGATAAGTTACATTCGGTGAATTGTAGGCCATATAAGATTTAGTTAGTGCATCGTATCCGATTAGTTGACTCGCGGATTCGCTAAACCCCCTCTTCGATGAGATCAAACCCTTTCTGATATCACTGCCCTTGTCGGTTCTTAGTTCCAATCCATATTATCTTAGTATTAAAGCAAAGGCTTGACAGCAGGAGTATTTGATTCATTTTATTATAATTCCCAAGCTCCATTTCTATCTTGTTCGTAAGTAGAGAATGTTTAGGTTTCTCATTTATGGAGTATTACATCTGAAAACGAGGGACTTGAATATCTAACACCCATTGCATGGACTTACGAAAGGAATTAACCGAAGAGTTTTTGCTACGAAGACCTCTATTTGATATTCTCCTATTTACAAACAGTATATATATATATATCTATTGTTAAGAAGGGCATTGGATGTGAATTTGTGGTGTGGGTCCTTTTTCCGTTAGGGCTATCTATTATCTAACGCCAAATTGTGAATAGTGAGCTAAGGTTTGAAGCCAAGCGACAACCTTAAGGTTCGGTTTTGTATAGCCAAATTCCAAAGGGGAGTAGGTTTTGGGTTCGCAAATATTCGTTGTCCAAGTTTGTGATTGTGGCTGATTTTGGTTATTCTCTGTTGAGAATACTGGGTTTGTGGGCGTTGTAACGACTGCCCACCATCCTTGTGATCTGATTTCTGTGTAAGAAGGGTTTGTTCAGGTGGTTAGTAGTTGGCATAAGTCGAATTACTAGTGTTTGCGGGAAGTTGGTAAGCGTGGATGCATAGATATTGGCTTTGATTGGTGGTTGCAACTGTATGAGTGGGTTTATGTGGCTTGACCGGTGGTGCAATTGCTAGTGGTATATTACTGCAGCAGTAAGTGTAAGCTTGTTGGTGAGTTATTGTTTGTTTCACACGGTAGTAGGGAGTCGTGATTGGGATTGTACTCATTTTCGAATTGGAGGTAATAGTGGGGGTAGCAAATTGTGTATGAAGTCATAGTGGTGAGGAGTCGTAGCTAGTTGTTACCTATACTGTGGTTATTTTTGTGTTTGGTGTTCATGTTTTGCAGTCATGCTTATTAACTATTGCGTAGTTATTGTCATGTGTTGTCATAAGTAGAGGATAGTGGGTTTCGGAGCTGTTCTTCCTTGACTCAAAGTGGAGACAATGTAGTGTATGATGTATGGCTGTGTTGTAGCATAGACGTGGACTACAGTGAACAAGTGCAGTACTGTATGTGGAGTGCTCGTGTGGCTCATACCTTGGTGCGGTAAGCGTGAACTTAGTGCCTTCGTTGTGTGCAAGAAATCTAAGCTTCTAGTATCTATAGTCGAGCTGCTGTCAAATTGAAGACCCAATGCTGAGCTACTCTGTTCAGTGTGTGCATGCCGAGTTAGTTATTCCTCAGAGATTTCCGAGCAACAGTAACTAATCGTGCTATTGTGTTTGAGCTTATTGTTGCTGTGTCCAAGTTAAGTGCCAAGGCTAAGATGAAAGTGTGTGAACTAAGCTATAATCACGGTAGCGAGCTGTCTTCATTTCCTGAACTGCACCGTGTACATCCTAGCTAGCAAGGACTGCAAAGGCTGCCGTACCGAATTCACATGGTGCCAAACCGAGCTACTTATGTAAGTGTCCGAGTCGAAGTTTGTCTTCCCGAGATTCCAATGCTCGCTTGATCGAGCTGAATTACTTCAAGTTGCCAACCTGTTTCAGAAGCGTGAATGTACCAAGTTGAAGTGTGTATTTAATTGCCAAGCTAAAATTAAAGTGTCCGAGTTGCTACAGTGATTAGCCGAGCTGAACTCTAAGTTTGTCGAGCTTGTATTGATTGAAGGTGTGTGCTGTCCTTTAATTCTCTCAAGATAATTGCCGAGCTAATTGAATTGCGTGTTACACGTACCGAGTTGGAGAGTGTCTGGATCAAATCGAGCTGAGATTGTACGTAAAATGTGGAGTTGTGCAGTTGTCTTGAACACCGAACTAAAGGGATTGAGGTCAGTGCACTTAAACTTGGTGTTATGTGAAGTGTTCCTCAGTATCGAACTGTGAGATTGCTTCGATCGAGCTGTTATAAGGTGTGAGCTCGAGCACCAAGCTGTCAAAGTGCATATCTGGAGCTCAACTAAGACTCAAGTGTAACTTTGGAGCTTTGACCCGAGCCACTTTGAGCTACAGCCAATCATTCCAAGCTAATCTGAAGAAGTTCTGCTGCTGTAATGTGTTAGATAAACTAGTGCTGTTGTCGAGCTATCCTGCTACTTGGTCTGAGCTAGTTGTGGGTGTCTCTAAGAGTGCTGAGCTAATTGATCCGAAAAGTGAGTATTCAAAGGAAAAAGTTGCAGAGCTGTCTTTCTTAGTAATTTCTGAGCTGACTTGGTTGGTGAAAATTGTACCGACCAAGCCGTTGCGCATCTGAACTAGTGACCGAGCTGTTGTGAACCAATTATTTATTGAACTGTCGTGATTGATATGTTTAGTGATTGTGTGCCTAAGTTACTAGCTACTGTAATGTGCTAAAGTGTAGTTGAGCTATTGTATGTCCCGTGTCGACCTTGTGCTGCTTTGTATAATTAGTGCCAAGGCTGAGCTTATCGTTGTTGTAATGCTCTGTTTACTAGCTACCAAGCTCACTATTGGTTGAGTAAATTTTCGAGCTGCTTGTGGAAGTATCGAGCTCCTTGCTCATTTCCTTGTAATCCGAGTTGATGTGAACTTATATCGAGCTGCGTAAAGTTCAGAGCCGAACTGTCCACTAGAAGTTCAAGCTGTTGTATTCCATGTAGTTGACTATGCTATTGTTAAGTTCCAAATCGAAGCATTTATGCGAAGCCGAGCTAATATGAAGCAAGGCTATCTAAGCTACTTTGTTGTCAAAACTACTATAAGTTGCCAATCAACCTGATGTAATTTCACCGAGGTATTGAATTGAGATATCCTCAACGTGGCATATGAAACTGGATATGATTATGAATATTACTATAAAGACATGATATCACGAATTCTAGAGTTTGATGATGTCGAGTCTATTTTTCGGTTTCTATTATTTAAAATTAATTTCCCTATTTTCAATTAATACTAAACCTTAACCTGTTTAATATTAATCCTCGACTAAAAAAATTGGAAAATTCCGGTTTTTCTATTTTAGAAAAAGAATTTGGAGTCGCCACCCGACCAAAGTCGAGAAAAAGAAAAAAAAAAACGTAATCAATTAAGTAAATTGATTATAATTTGGCTTACGGTCTTTAACTTCAATTTAAATAAAGAACCAAAGGATTCTGAGTTTAGAGGCTAGTCTATTAAACCCTAACAAATACAATTATCTATTTACTGAAATTAAGATTATTCTTCTAATTAAAATATTTTTTTAAAAAAATAAATAAATAAAAATCAAAAGAAAAAAAACCTAAATTTCTACATATTTTATCATCGCTTTGAAGGTACCTACATACCCTCTAGTCGAGATCAAACGATCATAGTTCTTTCCAAAAATCTTCAATGTTGTGATTGATTTTAATTTTGAAACTTACTGGATTTACATTTTTAATCGATTTAATTTATTAAAAAAATTTAAAGGAGCCTTAATTCATGAGTGATTTTAAAATCTTTTTGTAAAAAATTTCATTTTGTTAACTTTTATTTCTAAAATGATTAATTTTCTAAGTGAGAAACCCTAAAAAAAAACACTAATCTTAAAAATTCATAGACTAATATATATATATATATATATATATATATTATTACTACTAAACAAGTATCTACCTAAATAAATTAGTGATATCATGTAATATACTATAATATATAAATCTCCTAAACTAATATATTCATATATACATATATTATGTTAAATAACTAGGGAACTAATAATATAATAATACTAACAATAAAATAACAATAATAAATAAATAAATAAGGCAACCGAACTTGATTGTTGTTCGGTACAGTGCTGTGTAGTGCCTTGTGCGTTGGTAGTGGAGCAATAGCTTGGACGTTGCCCATGTGTGGACTGAGCGGAGTGCAGTAACAGCGATGGGCACGGAATTGGAGTTCAGTGCTGTTCGGTCGATCAACAAAGGATGTGCGGATGTTGCTGGCATTAGTTGTTAGCTAGCGTCGGTTACTTACTGGCGTCGATTGCTTGCTAGCGTTGGTTGCTTGCTGCAATGATCAGTGTTGATCGATGGTCGCCTCAGGATGTTGATGGGCACTCACGACTGACAGTGGGTAAAGGTTGTGGATTGATGTAGCATGCTGTAGTAGATTACAACGGTGGACAATGGTGTTCGATATTTGCCGTGGTGCTGTACTGTGTTTGGATCAAGTAACGATTGGTTTATGCGTGAAGTGTATGTATTTGGATCGTTCGTAGTTGAATGGTGATGGAGTGTGGCTACGTTTAGGTATCGATAAAGGACGACCATCGTGCACGGTACTGTGTTTGGTGAAAGGATGGGGGCTGTTGTAGTTGTAGGGGTCAATGAGAGAGTATAAGTTAAGTCGGCTTAGAGTGGACAAAGGTGAGGGTCTTCAACGATCAGGCAAACTGGGCTTGGTGTGTTTTGATTCACGAGAGATGATGAGGGTATCGAATGCCTGTTGGCTGCTGCAGCATGTACCTAAGCTTCAAGCGAGAGGGTGATAGTTGTTCCTGTTCATGCTAGGATGGGGATGAGTGCTGATCGTATGTCGTGGCTACTGTTGTAGCGTTGTTCAAGTACGGTGGACAGTGAATTGGAGAGATGCAGCAGTGGAGGGATTATATTGAAGTTGAAAGAAAAAACTCCCTTCTTTTTGGCCTAATGTGTATTTATAAACCCAAAACAAATCACATCCATTCATATCTATTGTATTAATTTCAATCTAGTTTGATAAAAAATTAAATTTAATTCGAATCATTTATATTAATTCGAATCCAATTTAATAAAAATCAAATTAGATTCAAATATTTTATAATGGTTCAAATCCGTATGAAAAAGATTTAATTAAATGTGATCCTATACGTTCAACTTGCTTTTTGTAAAAAAAAATGAAAAAGATAGAAATAAATAAAATTAAAAAAAAAAAACACTTCTACGCTTAGTGAGATTCAAACCCATGACTTTAAGCTATTCCAATGCCAACGCCAATGCTCCAATGCTTATCTGTTAGACTATTAACTTGTGCCTTGATTTTTATTATAATTAAATTGTACTTAAACTACGCAACTCTTTAAAATAATTATCTGAACTAAACTAAAACTAAAACTATTTATCCCTAAAATAATTTACTTCCTAAAAAATATTTATAATTTTTTTCTTTTCTCATTTTTTTGGTATTTTCATCATTTGTTGATTTTTATTATTTTTATTTTTATTTTTTTATTATTTTTTAGTTAGGACCCTATTTAAAAAAAAAAAACTAAACTATAATGACTAGGAGCAAAAATCAAGTATCTATTGATGGAAATGGTACTCCAGGTGAATATTTGAATTGGGAATCTCGAGTCAATCGGGTTCTTGAAAATTATTCTTATACCAATCATAAGAGAGTGATAGAAATCAGGCTACCGAACCCTTAACTTACAACCGAGCCTAAGGATTAGAAGGATTAGCACCACGAATCCTTCTGTTCCAGCCGACCTCTATTTAAGCTAAGTATTTCCTTGCCGAATCACCCTTCATGCCGAGCTATATGACTTCCCATTTTTCTATAGTGCATCGAATTGAAGATTACTCTCTTGCGCCCGAGCCGACCAATTGCTCGGCATCTTCCTTCTTAAGAAGCCGAGAAATAGAGACTTTAAACTGACAAAGTCATTCCTACTCAGACAAGCCAGCTGTCCATACTTTTTGTCCGCATCTTCTAATAATCTTGCTAATGTAGCATTGACACATGTACAGTATCATATATAGAATTCATTGTATCGATGATTGTTTTTCTTGTATATTCATTTTTATCTTTACTTCCTCAGAAAATGCCCTTTTTATCTTTTCCTTTTTAGGCAAGTTGCATTAACTTATAGGTAAAAATACCCTTGTACTTGTAACTGTGAGAAGATAAATAATTCTGAATACACTTTTGAGTACTTCCTTCCTTGCACAAACACTCTGTTTATCTCAGCATCACTCTTATCTTAATCCTTGAGCAAGGCTAAGTATTGAGTAATCTCACAGGACCGATTCGTGTGTTATATCGAATTGTGCCATAAGTCTTTAGAAGTTCCATTAGTGCATCATATCCTCTAGAGCTATTCATGGGTTTTGTTTACTATTTTATTCTTCATTTTACCCTTTTGCACTTTCCCCATTAATCCTTTTTTGAGCTTTTTACAAGCTTGGACCCATCCAGTAATCGGTCTTGTCTATTCTTGATCACGGTTTACAATAAGAGAGCCTATGTTATAAAGAATTCAATTATTAACTTTACAGCTACTTGGTGAAAGAGAATGATAAATCAAAGAATTGACAAAGGAAACATTAAGATCATTTCATGGGAAGAGATAAGACGTTTGATGCGAAGAAAATTCATACCCCGAGATCATCAAGACAAATTGTGTGAGAGAAAATCCATCTATGAAGCTAACCTCTCTAAAGTGTTAGATTAACTGAAGATGATTGAAAAATAGCTTAAAGTGTTTAAGGATGAAATGAGACAACAGAGGAATGCCAAAATAGAGAGTATTGAAAGAGGAGTTATAGAGGTGAAGGTGCTGGAGAAGCAAGTAGTAAAGAGGAAGAGGACCAATTTAAGTTGAAGTTAAACCTCCATGTTCTCAATGTGATCCCATTATCGACCATCCATACTATTAAGGATGGCCCTAGTACTACTATATCTATCTCCCACCTATTGGACTTCTTTATTTTGATCCATTGATGGAATTATTTAGGATTAGTGAGAGCCGTAATAGTCTTATGCCTGTGAGATTTTATAGATTACTTGTTGATATTTATTATGATTGTCGTGATAGATATTTGTATTGAGGTTGTCTTATGCTCCTACTCAGGAATCTTACGTTAGAAGTGCTAAGATTCTATTGGTAGAGAGAAGAAGACTTAAGTGGTGAAAGAATTGAAGGGTTAGAAGTGGATGAGGTAGAGGATTAGGTTAAGGCCTTACATGTTCAAGTATCCTAAACTCTTAGCATGATATTTGAACTATAAATTGTGTTATTCCTTATGATTGATGGTTGTTGGAGTTAAATGAACATAATTGATTAGATACATGATGAGTGGAAGGAAGGGGCTTTAGTGAAGAGTTTGGTTGACTGTACCCATGATGAGTGGAAGAAGCCAAGGATGACGCTAACATCGATCATGGACTCAAGCTATCTTTATATCCCTCTGTTTGGTTTTTACAGGTTAATGTTGGACCCTTATGGATTTTGGAATAAGTAGATGCCAAGTTTTGGGTCGAAACTTTTTTTTAAGGGAGGAGTGAACATTGGGCTCCAGGAGATCGACTGAATATGTATGGCTCATGTTGTCCACTCCATCTGCTCTACCTTACTACTCTGCTCTACTACTCTTTTCTGCTGTATTTTGGTTACCTTGCTCTACTGTGCTATGTTAGGTTGGCCATTTCAAGTCAGCTCACCCTAATCAAGTCGCCCGATCAGGTAAAGTTGGTTAGGCCAAATCTGCTTATCAAGGATGGCGGGACTTTAGGATTACTTATTTATGCTTTATTTACTAGTTTACTATTGTATCTTATTTTGTATTTATAGAACTACCACTAGGGTAACCTTTACTTTATTTTATTTACGTAATTGCCACTACATATAAATAAAATACATGTGTAGCGTTTTGGATAGGTTTAAACATTAATGAAAAACCTTTTGAGTCTTTTCTCTTTAAAAGCTCTCTCTTACTAGCTCTTATCAATTTCTTTAGTAAGGATTGTAGCGGCCAACCTTATCACTTGGACTAGTGAGTCACATCTAGCAAATTGTAGGCCGTATAGGATTTAATTAGTGCGTCATATCTGACTAGGTGGCTCACGGATTTGATAAACCCACTCATTAAACTCATTCTATTTTCATCCATTTGATAAGATTGAATCCACCCTGATGTCGCCACCTTTGCCAATTCTTGGTTCCGGTCTATATCATTGTACCAACTCAGACCCTATTCTTTTAGGTAAGTTTTAGGTAGGTAATAGAGATCACGACATAGACTTCGAGAAGTAATTTCTCGAAACTTACTCCTACTAGGTAGGGTATATGTATGAAACTAGGATGCATTATCCTACCCTGGAACCTGTATTTTAATATATACAAGGTATAGATTTTATGGTACCTTATACTTACTTTGTAACGATAATTAAATATAACTAATAAATAAATAATTAATTATTATTTTTTCTATTTCAATCTTAAAGAAAATAACAATAAAAACCCAACTCATAATAAAATCTTAAGACTATACATAGTTCGTGTTTACTATCCAATGCCTCTCTTCTTCTTCTTCTTTTTTCCATAAAAACCTCACTCTTCTTTTATTATCTTTTCTTTTCCTTTTTTTTTTTCATCCTCGTTCCTATTTTATTATCTCTAATCTAATGAGTTCTTAAATATATCTCAATTCTTAACTTATCATTCATTATATTATATTATAATTACTTACACATGGTTTTTATATTTTACGTATAATAATCTTATGGTTTAATAAAAATTTTATTTTAATGATTTAAAAAGAAAGGAAAAAAAAATTTAAGCATAACACAACTAAGAGTTTCAACATTTTCAATTGCAAAAATATTCCCTATTTTGTTTACTAAAGTTTTATACCATCTCAATTCAAAACGCGTTACAATCTATACAAATCATTACCAACAGGTTTATCGATAGTATAATTATAATTTTAATATTGATTATACATCCAATACAAAGTATGGAAGGAAAATAAAAAAAAAAAATTACATACCCTACATCTTGTAAAATCTAAAAGGTATAGGATATAAGGTGATTCTAAGATGCTATAAGATAAGTTCTCAATACAAAAACTTGAAACTTATACCTGTACCTATAAAGTAAGGTATGGGTAGATCTTAATACCCTATTTATCTTGTATCCACTCACTATTAGTTATGTTTTTATGTTTCAAAATATTATTTACACGCTACTCATCAATTCACGTAATATATAAATATCATTAAAACTCTTCTTCTTTTTAAGATACTTTTCATCTCAAAATGGTCAAAAGTCTCTAGTCAAAAAGGTTTTGAATCATCTAATATTCCATCCCCCTACCTTCCCCTAAATCAGTAACTCAAGATTTGAGACTTAGCAATCAATCAAATATGACCCGTTCTTCTTTTGGGGCATTCAAATTAGTATTATCAATTAGTATAACTGTAAGCTTCCAAAATTGAGTTTAGGATAACCGAGCTCAGATTTAGGTCTTTTAGGGTAACTTATCCAATTGAGCCCAAACTTTGTAACTAGAATGAAAAAATTAGTTGAGATATTACAATGAAGTTAAATTTTAGTAATAATGACCCGAAATTCCAATTTTGCTCTTAGAAATTGGAGTATTTACTAAAGCCCTAAAATATTCAGAATTCCTAAAATTGAACTTAAATTGTAACGAGAACTTAGAGATAAGTTAATTGAGCTATAAAATGAGATAATGTAGTATAATTTACTATAAAAAAATACACGTAATTTTTTAGTATACCCAGTACAAATAATAATTATACTCGTAAATTAACTTAAAATTGAGTAATTATATATATATTGTGTTGAATTCATGAAATTAACCTTAGAATGTATCCTAAAAATAAAAGATATGCTAGAAACTTAATTATATGAGTAAATTTATATATTTCACATGTTATTTACATAGAATATAACCTTGTATATTAATTAAATAATTAATTCTAACATATAATATCTATATTTAAGTAATTATTTAATAAAAGAAAAAGAAAAATTAATTAAATAATATTGGAAGGAGGCGTGGCAGGAGGATGGAATTACATTGCTGATTCAAAAGGTGGAGTTATAATATTTGGACACCTCATGCATAATAAAAAAAAAAGAAATTGGAAAAGAAAATATGAATTAATTAAAGGAAAAATCCTTAAACCGACTTTGAGGCACTATAAAAAGCCAAGATCATCAGACATGATAGTTTTAGCAATTTGGAATCAGAGAAAATCAGAAAGAAAAATTAGAAAAAATCGTGGAAAAAAAATTTAGAAAAAAATAGAAAAATTAGTGAAAGTGTGGAATCCTAACCTAGAGTAGATCTGCTGTGAAACCCAGCCAACCCCACACGGTCCACCCACTACGCAGGCCGTCCGACAACCGCCCAGCCGCCACCGGCCACCGGAGCACCTAAGAATACCAAGGTCAAATTTCTGCCCTGTTTTTCAATAATTTCTAAAAAATAGTAAATCCGCCCAGAAAATTATGAAAAAAATTACACTTAGGTTATTTTAGACATGCTTTCATGTGATATTTTTATTTTTGAAAAATTCGTAATATTTAATATACTTTATTAAGAAATCTATAATTCATCCGAATATATATTTATGAAATAAATGTACTATATGATGTTGTTTCTAGCTGAAAATTTTTGTGTAGGATGTGTATGATATATGGGTAATTGCTACGTAGCCCAAATTTTTATTTGAATAATTTTAATATTTATTGAATTTTTAGGCCTGAAATTGGTTCGAAAATAGGCTGAAATTATGAATTTAATAGGAAATTATGAAATTAATTGATGAAATGGACATGTACTGATCTATAATAAATAATAATGGTATTGAGTCAGATTGAAATTAATTGGATGCTAAAAGAATTATAATTGGATAATTTATCAAATTTAGGGGTAAAATCGTCAATACGAAAATATAGGCAATAGGTCGAAAACTTGAAACCAAGTGATAATTGAATTCCCTATATTTTTAGAAGCCCATAGAAATTTTCGGGGAATTATTGGGTAATCCGAGCTATTTATTACGAATTTATTAAGTAAAATAGCTTAAATTACAAGTCGGGGTGTATTTGTAATATTAATAGACTAAAATGAGTTAAATAGTTAAATAAAACCTATATATAGGATTGCCGATCGAATTGGGTTAAATGGAGATTTTTATTATAATTATTAATATTTTCTGATCGGGATGTACTTTAGGTGTATTAGAATTGAATAATACTTATATTGTTATAATATAAGGACAAATTGGATAAAATATAATTTAAAACTGTAAATTTCGCATAATACGATCGTTTTTATATAATTATGTATAATTATATTAAAAATTCAAACTATCCGTTAAAATCCATCTCTAGGAACAGGACTCGTAAGATGTGTCGTTAAGTCTATACGAACTCAATGACACTAGTTTTGTTGAAATCGGATAACCTTAAGCAATCTAGCCTATAACTATAACATATTCAAGAATATATACATTTCGGTAACTTTACCGGAATCAAAACGTGAATTAATAAATAAAAAGTACGTTTCGATACGATCAAAACGATATATAATACGTAATAGTATATATGATGTACAATATCAATAATTAATAATTTAATTCAATATATAATAATAACATGACTGCATATTATGGAAATAATACATATATAACCATTTTAGATTAAACCCTAATGTTTTCGTAATTATTACGAAAACTAAATTTGGACCTTTTGTGTAATTAGGACCTTCCAAAGACGGCTGACAATTCAAGTCAGAAATAGCGAACATCTAAACAAGTAAGTTGGGATGGTAGCTTCGTCGCTGTTTGAGTACTATTTAAAAGTATCCGGAGACCCAAGAGTACTTCTGGTTGTGTTTGTAGTTAGATGATTATGTGTATGCTATGTGTGTGAATGATACTCTGTTGTGACAGGGGTTCAACTCCTTGGTGTACTGTTCTGTATATTTGCATGGATTCTGTATTGTGTGAACTTATTGGTCACCCCTGATTATTACTAATGATTATTCGACTAAAGTGTAATTGGTCGTGCATAATCACCCGTTAGGGGAAACGATTAAGAGTGTTAAGCCAAACACCGACTTCCTTCAATGAGGATAGCTGAAATGGTCCTTTCCCCATCCTTAGTCGAACTAAGTGATAGGCGAGGAGGTTACGGCAAGGTTGGGGGCCGTGGTACGAAGGCGGTCTTGGGAGGGGGGTGTTCTCCATTGCACAAGCTCAGGTTTGGTCTAACTTGAGTCGCGATGAAACTCCTCAATCCGGGTTGGAGCGGATGAAATTTCTCTAACCTCACAGTGGACCGGTTAACACTGTGCGATGTTTTCATTTGAGTGATTGCATTGCATTTCATTTCATCATAATTATTAACCTTATTTGTGATTGTATAGTACTCTTCTGACTCCGCCCCACTTACTGAGCTAGTTGTGCTCACACCCCTACAGACTCTTTTGCTGGTGCTGAGTGAAGGTAAAGATGTTCCGGTACCACCGTTCTCAGGTTAGTGTGCTGCTGTATGGGAAAGTGAGGATCGAGGAATTTAACTGAACCTGAGCTTTTGTCTTGTCTTTAAGTTTTTTTTTTTTTTTTTTTTGAAAACTAAATGGGAATTCCCTAGGAGCCCACTAGTTTTCTAACTTATTGTATATAAATTGTATAACCTGTGGTTTTTAATAAACTCTGATTGTAATTTTTACCCTTGAACGTGAAATGTTTGTATAATTACTATTGTAGTACTAAACAACAGATTGTATAGAACAAGTATTTTGTAAAAGCTCTACTACAGGTTTGAATATTAACAGATGTCAGAATAGACGTTTCAAGCTGGTTGAGTTGTGCGCCTTGTGTAAACTGCATCTACGATAGCAACTGTGAGGTCAGTTTCTATCTTAAATTAGTTTACACAGCGAGACTGTTATAACTCTTCTTATTCGGGGCGTGACAATAACTTGCAGTTGTCTAGGTTGGACCAATAAATGATATACCCATGCTCCCTTTAGTTAAAAAACCCAACTGGTTACTTCGAGATTTATAGTGTTAGTCAAGATAAATAAGTAACTAAAGATTTGAAGAAATGTTACCTCTCGACCAGAGCATTAAAGTATTAAATACGGGAATTTGCGTAGATAATGATAACGTGTTTTTAGTTTCATACCGTATAAATGTATGGCATATATGATAGTTTTAAGAGAATGATTCTTTTTTTAATCAAATACTATTACAATAATCATTATTAGGAGATTAAAACTAATCCATCTCATTAGAAAGCTAGTGTTCGTGCCACCTATTTGTAAAAGCTTTGGCTTTGTAATAGATGTTTGAAAAGGGTAGTTATAAGTAAATTACTTGCAAAGCGAGCATTTATATAGTAAATATACCGATAAGATTTGATTTGATATAAAATGTATATACTTTTTATAGAGTTATTACTAAGAGTATAATCGAGTTAAGTTGAAATAATATAGTATTAGTCTTAAACTCAAGTTCAACTTACAAACCTGAAGCTCTTAAGTTTACTAGAGCTTCAAATTTTTGCCTCGAACTTGACTCGGATATATATACGGCAAACTTGAATTCGGCTTCATTAGATCAATTAAACTTGAATTTTTTTATAAATTTTCCATAAATAACCTCAAAATTACTTATATTTAATAAAAATAAAAATAAATTAAAAATTATATCAAACTCAATTAATTTTAATTGAGGCTGTGAACCTAATAAGCTCAGTATTCTAAAGCTCGAATCGAGCTTGACTTGATTCTCTACTTGAATAGCTAAAACTCAAATTCGACTCAACTAAATTCAAATTAATTTTGAGCAAAAGTTGAATCAAATCCGAATAATTTGTGAACCGCCTTAATTCACTCGCACCCCTAGTTCTTACATCCATATTTACCACATTTCCATATTTTGATGAGAAAAGAAAAAAAAATTGGCAAATTAAGACATAAACAAAATATAAGTCAACGTACCAATAACAGGATCATCCAAATAAACGGGAACATCAAGACAATTGTGTAGAAAACATTGGAGCTTTCGTAAATCACTATGCCGGCCAAACCGTTCGGAGGAAACGAAGTTTTCGAGAAACTAGTGATCAATGCTGTAACTGGTGTCGTAGTGTTGCCATGTGGACTATGTCGGGTACGTAATCGGCGCCTAACTATAATTTTCTTCTGAGATCCCTCTATCAATTTTCAATTTTCACATTTTAAAGAAAGATAATGAAATTTAATAAAAAATGTTTGGTGATTATTTTGCCAAATTTCAAAAACTAAGAAAATACGATTCACTTATATGTCGTGAGGGACCATTTATGACAAGTTTATGTACTTATCATATATATTATAAGAGTAAAAATGAATCGAATATGTATATGTATATATTTATATATAATTAAAATAAGTAATGAAGTATCTTAATGTAACTTAGAGAATACAAATAAATATGGATGCAATCAAGTAGGTTGTTATAAAGTATTCAATATATATTTTACCTAATCAAAACCTATAAAACCTTATAGAGTTTTAAAACATAATATAAAATCCTATAAGGTTTAGTGTGAGTTTTTGATACTATTTTTAAAACAAATAAAAAAAGAGAGAAAAATTGATGGAAAACCCTATCCTATAAAAAAATAATATATTAATAAAAATATTTGCTCTTCCCTTACATACATCACATACTCTATATTAATTCTACACTATATAAACACATTCAATTTTTAAATATTATTTGTGTATAAGTTAATAGGTATAGTCCTAACCCTACTTAACTACCTTTTACTCCACTTTGTCTTTCATCTCATCTAAACTTCACGAAATTCTACCCCTATAAAGTCATTTGAGCTTCATGAAAATGTGCCTCTTTTCATTCATAAAAATCTATCCCCGCAGAATGTAGTCCTATAAAAATGGATTTTGATAATAGGAGGTAAAAGTTTATATGGTTTTTATTAGGTTTGAAAAAAGATAAACCTTGTAAAAACCGTTTAAGTTTTACAAAACCTATTCCAATCCTCTTCAATTATGTCCCTATAAGCAAACATATTGTGCGACATTTACACCAATAAAACAATATCCTTGTTAAAATTGAATCGAAAATAGAAAGGAATCATAAAAGAGTACACAACGTGCACAATAGATCAAGACTCAAGTTGTGCATTGCTCGATTAAAATCGAAGATCATGGAAATACTACGTGCTTGTATATTATATTAACTTCTTGTATCTGGAGTAGGGGTAGTAAAACTATCATCTCATCTATATCTATTTTGAGGTGAATATATCTATCCATATCTATATCCGTTTTCTACTTAATTTTAATATGTTTGAGATTGGCATTTAAAGACTATTTGACTTGTGTCTTATTTGTTTCTATTTCAAACATGATATTTAGATAAATAGTTTTGAAGCGAAAGTTTATGTATTTAACAGGAAAATATTTAATTAATATGTTGTTTTTCTTTGCAAAATGAAATTTTGCTTGTTTCCTCAAAACTAGGTATAGTAAAAGGCAAATAAGTTGTATTTTATAAGAATTTAATAAGCATTTAATTTTATAAAAGGGATATATATATGAACTTATAATTTTTTTTTACATGTTATTTTGGTAAACACATGATTTAATGCTAACACTACACCAAAAAAAATGTAATTTAAAAAAAAAAAAACTAAAGGACCTTAATAATAATACCATTAAAATATATGCATTCATTTCCAATTATATCACTGCCCATTCCCACGTGAAGATAAAAATAATTTCAAAATTTTTTACTAGAATAACACTTTTCCTGTTGGATTTTGAAAAAAAAAAATTCATATAATTTGGAAGTACTAACAGATTGCTTACTATTTTCATTTTCGTTCGAATATTAAACACTAAACTAGAGGACCTGTTTGGTTTTGAAAGGTTCAAATTTAAAACTTTCTTTTTCTCCTTTTAATTTCTATTTTTCAAATAAATGTTGAAAACATGGTTAGATTCTCTTCATGGTGGATCATGGTGTGGATACATGTTTACTTTTCAATGCTTTAAGAAGAAACTTAGGGTTATGATGCGAAAGATATGGAGGAAGGACAAAAATTCGAGAAAAAGAAGAAAGTGTGGTGGTTTAGTTACCAGAAAGCCATCACAAAAATGCCCCCGACTTTTTTCCTTTGAAAATATAAAGCAGTTTTATTTTGTTTTTACTTGAAAACGGTTGTTATCTTGCAAATAACAAATGAGGCATACTTGTGATGCATGTATAAACATATAAAGGAACTTAAAATTATGCATAATATCTATTTTTTTTTTTTGTTAGTTTTATCTTTGTATGCAAATATAGTATCTACTTCATAAGAAAGTATCGGTTATGTAGGTGGGGTTTCGGATGATATTGTCATGTAGTTGTTGCATGAATCTCATGATGCACTTGACTTTAGAAGAGTAACATGTGAATGACATTTGCAAAAACTATTCAACAAAAAATTGGCTAGGAGGAGAAACAATTAGTCTCAATGGCTCAACAAATTATCAACAAGTGAGGGAATCATCAAGTATCAACCTCATTATTATTGGTTAAGTATTTACTCATTCTTCATTGGAGCGCTATTTATCTTTGATAGCAAAGATCTTATAATATTTGTGTTGTTTCTCCAATTTCTAAAGCTTCTAAGATGGCCATATATAGAGGCATGATTGAGTATTTATAAACTTTTAGCCTAATAACATTCATCAAATTATGTTATGATCAATTGACAAATTAAGCTCATTCGTTTCACATTTGTCTTCATGAGATAGTTATGGGCCTAATGCTAGTAGCATACCTTATTGAGTATACAAACCTATTAGAGAAAGGCTAAGAGTGGATGAACCAACCAAATGATCCTTGTTTTAAGTCAGTTGATAGTGACTTTAAGAATGGGCCCTTAGATCTACACTGACTTATCTGAGGCATAGGCTAAACTCTCTAGCCTCATACCAACCTGTATGATGCATGGTCAAACTCTTAAGGCTTAGTCCAACCAATTTAGTTAAGCTAAGCTCCTTGCAACTCGGATATATACCATAGAGCCAAGGCCAAGCAACTTAGAAACTCCACTAACCTCACTCAAGGCAATGGTAGGGATTCCAACCTAGATAGAAGAAGACTTTTGAATCCTTAAAGCCTTGGGCCCTTAAGCCCAAGTTAGCTAAGCCTAACCTAAAGAGGTTAAACCATGATGCGTAGGAAAAATTTAGCAAAATTAGAAGGTAGAAAATTGTCTCTAGCCTACTTCCCTAAAATCCAATGCACACCCCAGATGATGACTCGGACATGATGCAATAAGCCAAAATTGACTCTACCTCATCATCAATAAATAAAGGATGAGGTCCATCGGTAACTCATTTTCACTCTTACATACTCTTTCTTACATTATACTCATTTACTCTGACTTCAAAAATACCCAACTAATTTAAGTATCAGAATGGTCATATCGGAATACTCTTTAACACCTACTTAAGCTTACCTTTGCTCTCTTGTAAGTACTCAACCACTCACTCAATGTTCTTTAAGATTCCTTCCAAGAACTTGAAGTAATAGAGCTTACTAAGCCAAATTTCCTTAAGTCATCTAAATTACAGACCAAACTATCATTTAGTTCAAAGAGTCAAGCACAAATTGAAAAAAAAAAAAAATTAATAGTGAGCCTAGCTAAATATAAAATTAGCCGTCGACGAATTAAACTAAAACTACAAATAGACACTAAACCAGCATGGTCGAATCTAGACCTAACCTAACGATTTGGAACTATTCAAAGACCCATTAAGGTGAAGGATCTTAGGTGGATCATGTTTATGGCATGTAGAAAAGAAAGAAAAAAAGAATAAGAATAAGAAAACACCTGAGATATGTAGAGGAAGAAAGCCAATGTATTCTAATTCATGTACGGCTATTCTAACCTTATGATAAAAATTAAGTGCATATACTATACAAAGACCATCAAATTATCTTAGATGATCTTCTAACATGTACGTGAAATTGACCTGTTTAACTAAGGCATTGTATAAAGCATACCACATTGGTATGATATTTGGTGTACCTAGACCTAGGCAACTGTTTGAACCAACCCTGAATTGCCGGTTCATGGGTCGCGATTACGTTGAACCATGATGATGGGAATCAGCCTGCGACAACCCACTTACCGAAGCCAAATTGTCAAAAGTCGAGATGGACTAACCAGAAGCCGAAACCAACCTGTCCTAACCCGAGGATGACCTGCTCTTGCTGAGGCTAGACTGATGACCGAAGGCCAAAGGGAGGAAAAAGAATCATTTGGCATCAAGCTTGTCGTCTGTCGAAAAGATAAGAAACCAAACGACCGAAGCCCCTAAGCAAAAGAATAACTCGACATAGCTCAATAAAGCTAGTGCCAAGCAATCCACAAGTGCAGCAACTATAGGCTGACCTCACTAAAAGCTAGGGCAAGCACAACAAGACTTCTCAACGTCCTCCGATTGCCAACCGACCCCTACTCAAGCCCATAGATAGCTCGAATGACTACATATGGACCACTCCGTTAAATGCACAGTTTTGTATACTATGTAAATGTTTTCTTATTTTAATTGTGGGCTATTCTTTAAGTTTTAAGGCCTTGTATATTATTTACAGTTTTGCCATTAAGGTTTTAGGACTTACTATAAATAGCAAGTATTGTAATCATCAAGGATAGTGAAGAATATTTAGATAAAGAATTAACACTTGAACGTTCCTTCTTGAGTAAAGGACATTCTTGAGCCCCTTCGAGCTAGCGTTTCGAATTATTGAGTGCCGAGTACTCTTTAATATTTCTTGCATTCTTATCAATCTTACCTTTAAAATTGTAGTGAACCCTTCGTTTGAGAGAATTAGTGAGTTGTCTCTAACCTCCTATTTGAAACCCGAGTGATATTTAGTATTTGTGAGTTGTATCAAACCTTATTTCGAGCTCAACCCCTGATTGTGTTTGTGCCTTGATATGTGATATCCATACACATTCGCAGTTAAAACCCCATTCTCACTTCCCGTTTGTTGTTCCTATTTGAACCCCATTGGCGTCCAAGATCGCTGTGTAGATTACGCACCAACTTCACTAGTATCAGAGCTTTGGGTAGATACACGTGTTAATGTTCTGCAGAGTTTGATTTGTAGTTTGAACATTTCTATTAATCATCGTTGTTTAGTAAAGTCTGTTGTTCGTGTTCTTAGCAGTAATTTCAGTGGTTGATTTTAGTTAATGTAATGTTTGTCAGCCATAGGTAGCTACAGAAATCGAGTAACGGTAATTTCTGGGTTACTATTAGTTGTATTTTGTTAAAGTGGTATTTATGGAATCGTCTTAGTAGTAGTTCCAAGTTGAGTACAATTTGAGTGTGTTACGAATTTGTTAAATTTTCTCTCTCTAGAATTTATTGTATAAACCACAATGCCGGAAAATAATGTCAATAATAGTGGAGAGAGTCTTCACGGAAGCTTGAGGAGATGCATTGGTAACATGGAATACCAAATTCAGAATCTCATTTATTCTATCCAGGATCTTACTAAATTAGTCAAAGGCCGTAGACATGTTGGCCAAGGTGAAAGGAGGGAACAGACACCCCCTAGTAGAAGTAGCTCCAATAAGTTTGATAATGATGCAAAACAGCAAAGAAGAGTTGCCAAGCCGAGGAGAAGAGAAAACCGACCTGAGCTGAGGAGAAGCAATGATAGGAGCATCGATTTCGAGGTGAACCAAGGAGCCTGGAGAAGAGAGACAAGGCCGAGAAGGAATGTAGCCAAGTGGAGCTCTAATAGAAGTGGCCGATCAGAGGTGAACCAACCAGCTTGGAATGCAAGGGATGAACCCTGAGCACCTAGCCGAGGAATTGATAATATCAAGCTTAAACTACCGACCTTAAGTGGAAGTAGCCGACCTAAAGAGTTCCTTAACTGGGTTCCTCGAGTCGAGAAGTTGTTCGAGTGCTACAAGTGTGATAATCGAACGAAGGTTAAACTAGCTTTATTATCCCTTGTTGAATATGCAAGCCTTTCGTGGGATAAATTGGTCACCAAGAGAGATACTGAAGGAGAGGAGTCGATTGGAAATTGGAGGCTTATGAAGAGGTTGATGAATTAGCACTTTGTGCTGACCTACTTCAAGTAAGAGATGCTCCATGCTTTCCAACACTTGAGGCAAGGACGAAACACTATTGAAGAATACTTACAAAAGTTTGAAACCTTAATGACAAGATGTGAGATTGCCAAGCCACAGGACCACACCATTGCTAAGTTCCTGAATGGACTCCGAGATGATATTGCCGACATAGTTGAATTACAGCTGTTGAACTCTTTGGATGAGGAGGCATTAGAGGCCGACCATCCGACCTCAATAAGGTAGCCTTGAGCCTGAGAGGTACGAAGAGAAGAAAAAACCCAAAAGAAGGATAGAGAAAGGAGAGCCTAGCCAACCTGACCAGGTTGAGACTAAGAAAGTGGAAAAGGAGAGAATGTCAAGCACCAAAGCCTGAGAATTTAAGTGCTTCAAATGCTTAGGCTTTCGACATATTACCTACAAGAGGGTAATGATTTTGCAAGGTGAAGGGCTCAAGACTCGGGTAAAGAACCATAGTGATAAGAGCTCTAAGAGTGAGGGAGCGATAAACGTCTACCCCAATGAGGGAAAACCTTTAACCCTGATGAGTAGACAAGCCGGTATGACAAAAGACTCAGGTAAAAGGGAGAACTTATTTCAAATCCGATGTTTGGTGAATGGGAAGACCTGTTCCCTAGTAGTTGATGAAGGTAGTTTCACCAACATCATTTCTGCTGAGCTAGTAAAGAAGATGAAATTGCCAACCTACTCGCATCCTTGCCCATATGGACTAAAGTAGTTTAATGATAACGGTATAGTCCATGTACATAAGAGAGCTCAGATAACATTCAAGGTTGGACAATACCAAGATGAGGTTGACTTCGACATGATACTTATGAATGCAACAAATCTGCTTCTTGGCCAACCTTAGGAGTATGATCGGAGAGTGATCCACAACGGTTTCCTCAAGACCTACATGGTTCGAAAGAGTGGGAAAAGCTATTGCTTGACCCCTATGAGTATAGAGGAGATCTAAAATAGCTTGACGCCTATGGTAAAGAGAAAGGGGAAGAGGAGCATATTCAACATCCAGGCCCGCACTCATAACCTAAAGTCAAGGACGACTTCTTTTCAATCCCGCGGTAATGATAGGAATTAACCTACGACGACCCTTTTGCCGAGGTCGAATTGTTAAAAGCCGAGATGGACTAACCAAAAGCCAAAGCCGACTAGTCCTAACCTGAGGATAACCTGCTCTTACCAAGGGCGGACTGAAGATCGAAGGTCGAAGGGAGGAAAAGGAACCATCCAGCATCAAGCTTGTCGTTTGCTGAGATGATAAGAAACCAAACAACCAAAGCCCCTAAGCCAAAGAACAGCTCGGCATAGCTTAATAAAGCTAGTGCCAAGCAATCCATGAGTGCAGCAACTGTAGGCCAACCTCACTGGGAGCTCGGGCAAGCACAACAAGACTTCCAAACATCCTACCCTTGCTTGGACACCCGATTGCCAACCGACCCCTACTCAAGCCTATAGATAGCTCGAATGACTACATGCGAACCACTCCGTTAAATGCACAGTTTTGTATACTTTGTAAATGTTTTCTTATTTTAATTATGGGCCATTCTTTAAAATTTAAGACCTTGTATATTATTTACAATTTTGTCACTGAGGTTTTAGGACTTGCTATAAATAGCAAGTATTGTAATTATTAAGGATAGTGAAGAATATTTAGATAGAGAATTAACACTTAAACATTCCTTCTTGAGTAAAGGACATTCTCGAGCCCCTTTGAGCTAACGTTTCAGATTATTGAATACCAAGTGTTTTTTAATCTTTCTTACATTCTTATCAATCTTGCCTTTAAGATTGTGGTAAACCTTTTATTTGAACGAGTTAGTAAGTCGTCTCTAATATCTTATTTGAAACCCAAGTGATATTTAATATTCATGAGTTGTATCGAACCCTATTTCAAGCTTAACCCTTGATTGTGTTTGTGCCTTGGTGTGTGATATCCATACACATTCGCAGTCAAACCCCCATTCTCACTTCCAGTTCGTTGTTCCCATTTGAACCCCATTGGCATTCGAGACCGCTACTTGGATTATGCATCACGTGACCTACTCGTGAGTTGGCGGTTCAAGGTCGGTTCATGTGGGCCCTTGAATCGTTTTTTATTTTTATTTTTATTTTTTCTCCTAAGCCTTTACATAATTTTTTTCCTTTTCGTGTTACCAATCCTTTAACCATTTTTTTTTCTTCAATCCATCCATAAAATATACATTAAAAACAGAAAAAAAAAATAAAATACAAAAAAGTCTCTTATAATATGAATACCTAATATCCTAATTTGATCAAGTAGAGTGAAGTGGTTAGAGGGAATATATTTTTTACAGTATTTTACAATCACTCAGAAGGTGCCTACGTATCCGCTAATTGAAATTAAACTACCGTAATTCGGTTTGAATTTTTAGAAAACCTTTAGTTTGTTGATTAATTTTACGTTTTCAGAAAAGCATCCAAGTGTACGTGACTATCCAAGTTAAATTTTTTGAAGAAAAATAATTTTAGTCAATCATAATTTGGAAAAACCTAATGCTATATTAGCACTTTTGAGAAAACCGTGCCATTTAGTTTTTTTAGACAATTAGGAAAAAAGATTTTTCTAGGTGATAAAACTTTTTTGTAAAAGGGTGAAAAGAAAACTTACTATGTATCATCTTTAGATAACTGTTCATGTTCATGAGTAGGGTGGAACCCGCAGGTGAGCTTGGGTTTCCATCATATCAATTCCAGTCACTGAAGTAATCATGCTCCTCGCTTGATGTGTCGCATGGTTCTTTTCGTCTATAGGTCGTCTTATACCAATCTTTTGTGTAAGCATTTGCCTCAACACTAACAACAAATAGGGAGGCTCAGCATTCATTGACGATCAGGCCTGCTGTACTAAACACTTGCTCAATGGCAACTATTGAAGCTAAAGTAGCGAGTACTACACGAATAATGTGAGATAGTAGTGGGTAGTCCCTTCTATGCCTTTGCCACCACTCTAAAATATTGAAATCCTTGATGGAGATATTTTCTAAAAACTCGAAATCCATATTGATATAATGCTGTATCTCAGACATTGGATTACCACATCGTTGCCTCTTCAATTTTTGCACTAGTAACAATTTACCCACAAAAGATTAATGCCGCTCCTTGGTGGCTGGCAAAGGAGAGATTGATGATTGGCCACTGTACTGTCTTTGATAGTAGTTGAGCATCTCCTCTATGTTGGCCGTCGCTATCAACACTTCTTGTTGTACTTCCAAGCGGTACACGTCTTAAGAATCTATTAGATCTTGAATATAACCATAATAAGTTTTCAAATACATTAGTAATAATTCTACTTTACAATAAGGGTCAAAAATAGTTGTTACACGATAAATACGAGGAATTTCTTTATAATAAGTTAATTACTTCAACATCATATCGTATATGCATACGTGCAGGTTTGGGTCCTCATGGGCTTGAAATAGCATGCCAAGTATATTGACGGCTAACATAACAAACAAGTGAAAATTAGGCCTGTAAACTTGTGAAAAAGTCTTAGTAATATCATAAAAAACTTTAAAAACTTGAAGTAATCGGATACAAATATCCCAGTTACTAAGGAAAATGTCAACTCCCTGCATGTTGTACATTGCAAAGTCACACAGCAGTTTACTGTAAGGAACTGTGCTATACAACAACTAGTAAGTCGAGTTCCAGCGATGTTGCACATCCATCTTAAACATCCAAGGCCTCTTCCTACACTCCATGTAGAAGTTCCTCCACTTTTTGTGAAGAGACAACCTGTTTGTTATTATCTTGACTATATTCTTAACCGAAGCTATACTGTCGTGCAAAGCTGTAATGCCATCCTTAATACACAAGTTAAGAATATGACATGCACAATGTATGTGGAAAAAAATGCCTCCCAATGCTGGTTGACAATAATTTTGCAAATCAAATATTGATGCAATATCAACTATTGCATTACCAAAACCAATAAAAAAAAATTTCCTCATTAATCCGTACTCCGTACTCATTTAAGATTTCTCTAATAATTTTATAAATATTTTTGCACCATTTGTCAATCATTAAATACTCTTAAAGCCAATAGTCGTTTATTAAGTTATCAATTATCGTCTATATAGTGAACATTAACACCCATATAAGAATTATTATAAAAAGAATCCGTCCATATGTCTGCACATATGGACACTTGCGTATCGAGGGAAGCAAACTTACCTACCAGCTCCCTCTTACCTTTGTAGTAGAGCTCCTGCGTGGCTCAAGTTATCATTCTATGGCTAAGCTATTGCGAATTGGGGCTAAACGTCTCTCGCTCATATCGACTTTGTTACTCTAATGTGCCCGTGTTGAATGAGAGGTGCATGTTCGCCAAGTACTGTACCAGGTTATATTTATGTCTCTCTTCATCATACCTCATTAGCATTTGTCCAGATGAACTACTACCACAAGTAATATGTTGCTACATTCTACCTATTCCTACCTCTTCGGGATGCTTCGACCTTAAGTGCCTATTAAGGGTACCATATGTCTCTCCCATTTTCCACGAGTAACTCACGTTGCAGTAATTGCAAAATGCCCTCGAGTTACTCCTTTCATCTATACCTTTACGGAAATGAGTAGTAAAAATATTAAACTTACCGGGTTTAGGGAGCTTACTTGAGCCAGATAGTTTCGAACTGCTAAGCCTACATTATCCCATATGTTTCTCTTTTATTTCAAGAATAATTTCTATGTCGTCCTCCTCATCTTTGAATATGCTTGTAGGGCAACTCATCCGTGGGAGTTCAAATCCTGTAGGTTGTGAAGGGGCACTCATACGAGGAGGTTCAAATCTAATATGATGTTTAAGGACACTCATGCATGGAGATTCAAAACCAGGAGGTAGCGTACCCCGGTAACTCACACGTTGATGTTTAATGTCAAAGCCAAGAGGTAGTGTGCCATGATTACTTATACAACGAGGTTCTACATTGAAGGCCAGAGGTGGTATAAATTCTTCTTCTATGTTCTCAACCATATCGTGTGTTCTTTGCTCATTCAGGTTGTACTCGTTATCCTAGTATGCCTAAATGTCCTCAAACCATTGTGGTGCAGATGATGTATTGGAAATTCCAACACCCTTACCCTTACCCTTACCCTTACCACTAGATGATGAGTCGTGTTTTTAACTTAAGAAGGTACGGCACAAAAATCTTTCCATTGGTGCAAATATTTTTTTTCTCTTACTTATTACAATAAAGCTTTATGAGTGAAAGATAGAAATAGTATGTATAAGAAAATAAAGCGAAAATTATATGGTGAATATATGTATGTCAGCGTTATTTGTTAATGCAAATTGTTTTATGCAATGGAGTGGAGAATTACGCATAGAAATTGGTAGTTAGTAGAAAGAAATAATTCTAACAATGTTTCGAAACTAAAAAAAATTTAAAGGAAGAATGGTTGGAGTTGGATAGATTTAATTAGGTTGTAGAGTAAGCATTGCTGCTAGGCCTGAAGTTGTTATTTATAAGGACTAAAGAATGTATGAACACGTTGTTTGAATTTTGAATTTTGAATTTTGAAATTTCAAATTTTAAGCAGTTTGATGCCACAAATTTTAAATTTTGAAGTGCAAATTTAAAATTTGCAGCACGTGTGCCAAAAGTTAAATTTACATCTACAAATGTAACAAAGGACGGGATAAAGGACAGGGGGTAGGGGTCTGGGGGGTAAGGGGGAGGGGAGGGTGGGGGTAGGGGCCAATCATTTTGATCGACCAAAATATATAATATATATATATATTTTAAACTCGGCAGTCCTTGAACCACTTGGTTAAACAGGCGGTTTGAACTGCTGGGTTGAATAAGTAGTTTGAGGATCACCGGGTCGGGCAGTTTCATCCAGGCAAACCACTTAAGCCCTAAAAATCTGGCAGTTCACTAAGGCGATTCGACTCAACCACTACCATGCCAGGCTAGTTCACGGTTCTGAACCGGCCCTTGCCCAGGTCCAGGTATACCCATCCATTAGAAGAGAAGAAACATGGCTTTTTCTTACAATTCATCTTTATAAAAGAAGAGAGAGGAAATTAATTTTTTTTAGATGGGAAGAAATAAAGTGTAAATGAACAAAACTAGCTTGTAAACTATTTGAGTTTAGTTTGAATTTGATTTGGTAATAGTCAAGTCCAACTAAAGCCCGAATTTCAAAATAATAAGCTCATCAACCTTGTAAGGCTAATCGAATTTGGTATGATTCTTAATTTATTTTAATTTTTTAAATATAAGTGAATCTAGGATCATTTACACTATGTTTAGATTAAGGAAAGGAAAGGGGAGGGGAGGGGAGGGGAGGGGAGGAATTTAAACGGAAAGTTTTGCTTTTCCCTTATTTGGATAAGGAAGGAAAAGAGGAGGGGTTGAATTTAGGGAAAAAAACTTTCTCTTGGGACCACAAAAAATATCCCCCTCCAACTTAGACAGAATTAGGAAGGAATTTCATGAAATGATAAACTTACCCTTCAAATAAAAGCACCTTTTTAACATACAAGTATTTTTATGGTATTTTGACAAAATAAAAATTCATATTACCAAACCAACTTTCCTTCCTCTTTGTTTCCCTTCTTAATCAAATAAACGAATTTATAATATTTCTTTTCACTTTTTTTCCTTCAAGTTCTTTCCTCTCACTTTCCATCTTCTTATTTCCTTCCTTCTTTCCAAGCATAGTGTTCGGAAAAATTTATAGAAAATTCAAACTTTATCAAATCAATCGAATCGAACTCAAGTTTACCATATATGTCTTCAAGTTGAGCTCAAACTCAAAATTTAGAATTTGGTCGAGTCCAAGCTAAGCTCCAACTTCGAGTTTTTAAGTCAAACTCAAGGTCAAGTTCAATATTGTATTAGTTTAACTCGACTCGATTATACCCTAGGGAGAAAGATGAAGATGAAAGGGTAGTTAGAATACCATATTTCTCTTTCTCCAATAAATGAAGGTAATGTGATTTGTGGATGCATTAATCAGTATCCTTTCTCCACGTAAGATTTTCATTGTTGAGCGGTTTTAGATTTCATCATGTAAAGACTATGTTCAAATGTACATACATGTCACAAGGTAATCCTTTATCACCCAATCTATTCATAATAGTAGATGATGTGCTATTAAAAGGAGCAAACAGAATGGTGAATCAAAATAAGGCTAAGGAGAAACTATCCTATAGTGTCTCATTTATTGTTTACGGATGACTCTTTGTTTTTTCTCAATGCCACATATTATCTCTCGAGCACAAGGTTAGCTTTGGCCTAAGGTTGAGAAGTATCATAGAGGAGTATCTAAGGCTTCTAGTTAAGAGGTAAACTTCTCAAAGTCAAGTGTGTTTTTCAACAAGAATACTCCAACGAAAGTCAGAGTATAATTGGTAGAGCTATTAGGAATCAAGCACACAAATGATCTAGGTCCTTACCTAAGATTGCCTACTATTTTAGGTAGATTGAAAGTTGAAGCACTGAAATTTGTAAAAGACAAGATAGCATTTAAACTAAAAGGATGAAAGCAAAACATGTTAATTGCAGCAGGTAGAGAAGTACTAATCAAAGTGGTGACCAATGCAATACCAACATATTCAATGGGCTACTTTTGTTTTCTTAAAACATGGTGTAATGATGTTGAGAGCATGATAGCTAAATTTCTAAGGATAGCAAAAGTCTAATGGAAAGGTTCACTGGGTAGTATGGAGGAAGCTGACTTTACCTATGTCAAAGGGGGGATTAAGGTTTACAGATTTACATGCTAATAATAAAGCTTTACTAACAAAGCTAGCATAGAGGGTATAGAATAATCCTAAGGCATTCTGGGTATAAGTCTTTAAAGGGATATACTATGTAGATTCAGACTTCTAGGACATAAGAAGAGAAAGTAAGGCTTCATAGGCATAAGCAAGCCTATTAGAAGGACGAGATGTGCTATTCAAAGGAGCAATATGGTAGATAGGTAATAGAGAAAGCATCTTAGTATGGAATAAAAGGTGGTCACTTGATTTGCTAAATAGTTGCATTAGCTAAGAAGAAGTAGATAACATGCCAAACATAAAAGATTTGATTAACAACTAAGGAAGATACTGAGATTTAATAGTAATAAATAGTTTATTGAGTCAAGAAGCAAAACAATCAATCAAGATCTTATCTTTGGCCTAAGAGAGTAAGAAGATAGCATTATATGGCCATTTGATAGATTCGAAGAAGCTACGGCCAAACCAATCTATAGACTCTTAATCATAGACCAAGAAAGTTTGGATCTTTCTAGAGCAACATCGTCACATTAGCTACTCCGTAGAGATTGAAACAGAATATGGAAACTCGATGTGCAACCCAAGGTTCGACACTTTCTATAAGCCTTACAACTGAAAGTTCGGATTAGATACATAGAATTTAGGGCGATTAGATAAAATATCCGATCGAGCCCAAATTATACGATAAAGTTAGAAATATTAGTAAAAGTGACCCCGTAAGTTTGAATTTAAGAAAATAAGCAATAAAATAATAGAATATTATAATATCAAATTATAAATATATTACCCGTTATTTATCAGAAATACGTAAAAACAAATTCCGATAACTAACAGCTCACTAAAAATAAATTATATACATACTAAAAATCATAGAATTTACTTATAATCCATACGTATTTACGTGTAATCCATATGTATTTACGTGTAGGTAAAAATATACAAAATTATCTAAAATGCCTAAAAATTTCTAAAATAATGCCAAATAATTAAAGAAAATTACAAAAAAAATAAAGAAAAAATTAGAAAAGAAGAAGAAGGAAAAGTACGGATTTGTCCATAATCACGTCATAGCATGTTAGGGTAGAAAGAAAAGAAATGAACCAATTAGAATAAACCAACTAGACAGCAAAATGGGAAGAAGATAAGGTTAAATATCAACTAAAAAATTAATAAAAAATTTCCATGCAATTCTATAAATAACCAAACTTCAACTGAAGCTCATTTGGTCTGTTTGGAGTGCAAGAAAATTAGAGAGAACCAAAAAAGAGAGAATTAGGGTTTTTAAAAAAAATAGAAAAAAATCTATGCAATTAAGACTTGTAGACCAAACCCATAACCCATGACTACTTGAAAATGAACTGCTACCACCAAAACACCCTACCACCACTATCTAGATCGACTGACACCCCTAAGACCACTACTAATAGCCAGAAGTCCAACAGTCAGGTGAGTCCAATTTTAACCCAATTTTGTTTAATTTCTTAAAAATATTAAATATACTTAGAAAATTATGAAATTTGGTACTCTGATGTTCTTATATATGTAGATTTAAGAAAAAAATTTATTTTGATCCAATTATTCCTAGAAATATACTATCCTTAAGAAATCCCATAAACCTGAACTTTATTCGATTTAGAAATAAATAACCTTAAGAGTGTAGTTTTAAGTTCAAAATTTTTTTCTAGACTATTTAGATGATGTAGAATTAGGTGTTTTAAGATTTAGAACCATTAATGTATAATTAGGTGTTTTAAGATGTTCATATCTGATGTAGTAGGGTAATTATAGCATTTGGATGGTTAGATGTAATAATTATGAGTATTATGTAGTAAATATATGTAATTTTAATAATATGTGGAATTAAAATTATAATAAATAGAAAATACTAGGATAAAATTGATAATATAATAATAATAGAATTATGTGGTAAATCTAGTAAGAAACTTAAATTAGGGTAATTATATGAAAATATAAAATTTTGTTATATCGAAAATAAATTCATTACATAAATAAGGATTTAAGTATACCGTATATATTGGAATACTAATTAGGGACCAAAATTGATACTTAGGATACTTGAGCTTAATGTGATTAATTTCATATTAGGGTTCGGAATGCGTTTTTAGAATTTATGCATAGTACCTATAATTGAAAGTATATTAGAACCTAAATTGGAATCGAATCCAAAAATTGATTCTAAAACTAACCTAGAATGAATAAATAATATATATGAAAAAATTAAGTCAAATCATGACATAAAGCTTATAAATCATAAGGATATAAATACTGAAAGAGTATTTATATTATAAGACACGCAGAGGCAAGTGACTTGTAAACAATCGAGTAAGCTAACTCAAGACATCAGGTAAGTTGGGTTCGATATTTTATCATATTTTAGAGTACTGTTTTAAAGTACTTAGAGGCTTAGGATTATATGCGATTGTACTAGTAAGTAATTATATGTATGTGCTTGTATGTATTTGATTTCGCTCTAAAATCTATGTACTTATAAGATTGCTTAATCACTTTAAACCGTACTTAATCAAAATTAACCTAAATACCCTAATTTGATATGCATTGTAACCCTTTAAGAAACTGTTAGGATTCTCCAACCAAACATTGATACCTTTGAAAACAATAGCATGGGATAGCAAAATAATTTTTTCTTCATCCTTAGCCAAACTAAGTGACAAGAAAGAAGGTTACAATAAGGATGAGAGCAATGATTTGAAAGGTAGTCATGTAGAGAACGGTTTCTCCATTACACAAACCTAGGTTTAATTGTGAGCTATTGCATAAATATAAAAACTTTTTAACTCGGATTAGAGTAAGTGAAATTAATCTAATTTCACAACAGACTGAACCACATTGTGTGATAGCATTTGCTTGTTGCATTGTATATAATTAATTATTTGATAACCCTATTTGTGTTTGTTACGTTTTCAAAAGTCTCCAACTTAGCTTACTAAGCTATGATTACTCATACCTTTATAAATTTTCTTGCAGGTTATGACTAATATGCCATGGTATAATTATCTTGAGGTCATTTTCTTTTTAAAGCTATGGAGGAGTAGAGGTCAACCAGCTATACGAACGAGTCCTTTAATGTCTTGTTAATACTTTTTGGTTTATAAATTAGTATGGTGATACATTAGTTAACAGACTACTGTAATATGTTTAATTTCTTAGGATTATAAGACAATATAAATGTAATTATGTATATATGACTTAAGGATTTTGGCTTTTTATGTAAATTTTAGCATAAATTATACTTGACCTATTTACTTCAAAGTAAGGAGTCATGGATATCTTATATAAATTATATCTGATGATAAAAACTGTAAAGTCAGTTACTATCATATGTTGATTTACACGATGAAACTGTTACAACTCTGTGATTTTGAGGCATAACACTTTCTATGGAGAGCGATTATACGCTCACCATCAATGATGGAAAATTTGCAACTTAGAGGGATAACCTAAGTCACCAAGTGTTCGTTTACCATGATGATGAAAGTATGGAGCATGCGTTGATATTGTACCAGTGGCTAGATCTAGTGTGGTTTGGGGCTGTTGGGTGGAGGGTTGAAAGGACAAAGGTGAGGAATTTACGGGACTAGCTTGAAGAAATGATCAAACCTTTGAAAGGACAAGAAAGATCTAATGTAGAGGTAGGGGGGTAGTTACATGTTAACTAATATGGAAGGAGAGGTGCTAAAGTTTTTACCAAAAAAAAAAAAAGGGAATGTAACACTAGGGTTTGTGTGAAGCAGATAAAAGTGTGGTTAGATGAGTGGTCAAAATTGAAAGAGAAAGGAAGAAGAGGCACATAAGGTAAAAGGGACAAAAGTACGGTAGGAAAGTGACGAGTCCTAGGTTTTATTGCGGAGGAATACAATAAAAATTAATGTTGATAGGTTATGGGTAAATAACAAGGACACAAGGGGAATAGGAGGAGTTTTAGGGATTCAAATAGGAAAGTAATTGAAGGCATGTCTTTGTAGATGAAAGGCAATAACACAAAAGCAATGGAGTGCATGGCTATCTTAAAGGGCTTAGACTTAGATCGATAGAGAGGATGGAGCGGGTTTCCTGTAGAGTCCAATGCCAGTAATGTGATCAAGTTTATTCATGGGCCAAAAATGTTGGTGCACTAGAGTAACAAGTGTCTAGTAAACAAAACTAAGGAAGTGTTAGCACGTTTAAATAATGATTCTTGTGTTAATGTGTCTAGAAATGCAAATAAAGTTACAGATTGGATAACAATTAATACTAGGAAAAGGATGTGCCCTTTGTATTAATGGTTAAACACCTCATCCCAACTCCTAAAACTACTTTTAGAGCATATAGTATGTTTAGATGCTAGAGTTAGAGTTTTGCAATGTATTGATCATGGTTAAGTTTTAATGAATTATCTTTATGGTAAAAAAAAAATAAAAAAAAAAAAGAAATGCACTTATGTGTCATAAGCATAGGGTGGAATTGGCAATCCAAGGATGGAGGGGGAAAGGAAAAACCGAGCCAGCAATGGTTCGTGGGTCCATGACTCATCCCATGGACAAATGGGTCTAAGGAACCGGTGTGGGACAATAACTAGCTGGGTAGGTTATGATTTCATGATTTTGGAACCATAAATAGGTGGAGCCAGTTCCGGTTATAGGTCGGTTCCACCCCGTACCTAGATTTGTCTACAATTACCTCCATTAGATTTATGTTCTTTTACAATATTTTACAAAAATTATGTGATATGAGTCTGGTTGCTTGTTTTTAACTTTATAACATCGATAAAAATTTTTCATAGTTCCATTCTCATTTAAAAGCATCTCATTCAAAATACAGGAATTTCCTTTGTTAATGATAACGTGCTATAAATTTGATACTATATAAAACATTACACTTTTATGGAGTTATTACATCCATATTTACGACAATTTTAATATTTTGATAAGAAAATAATGACGGCAAATCATGAAATAAATAAAATATAAATCAACATACTGATAAACAAGATGACGGGAATTTGTTTAATAGCCTAGATTTAAAAAAAATGCAAATCAAAGGTGGAGCGATAGTAAAAAATAAAGACGTAACGTAGAAAAATCCGTAACATTAAGACGGACTCCGTTGCATTAAAACATTGGAGCTGTCGTACATCACGATGCCGTCAAAGTTTTCGGAGAAAACAAAGTTTTCGAAGATCGAGTGCATAGTCGGCGGCTTGGAGAATGCTAACCAACATTTTGTGCGATAATTACATCAATATGCCAATATCCTTGTAAAAATCGAATCAAAAACAAAAAAAAAAACGATCATAAAGACAACAAAACATCAACAATAGGTCAAGTTAAGTTGTGTTTTTGCTCGATCAAAATTGAAGATCATGGAAATACAATATCCTTGTATTAATTATTGACTTATTCTATTTGGAGAAAAGCACTAACATCTTGTCTCTATCTTATATGCTTGAAATTTAGCTTTTGAAACCATATGATATACATTTTACATGTTTCCATTTCAGGTATGATATTTGGTTAAATTGTTTGGAAGTGAAAGTTCACTTATTTTAAGGAACATTGTTTAATATATGTGTTGTTTTTCAACTAAAAAAGAACTTTTAATTGATCTTTATGAAACTAAACAAAATAAAGGGTAAATTAAATAAGTTGAATAATTTTATACAGATTTTTTAAATATTTAAATTTATAAGTAATTGCTTATAAAGTTATTTTTGATAACATCACCGCCCATTTCCATGTGAAGATATCGTAATTTTAAGTTGTTTTCACTAGAACCGGAGTTTTCCTCTTGGATTTCGAAAACAATTTTCATATATTTTGAAATCTTTTAATATTTTTTCAAAAGTTCATATAAAACTTTTAACTTTTTATTTTCTCTTTTTAATTTTTCATATTTCAAATAAAAATTAAACTATGAAAATGTTGAAAATATGGTTGGATTCTCTTTATGGAGGGATTATATTATGGTTGTAAATATAGAAAGATATAAAATGCCTTTTGACATCTTTAATGATTTACTACTTACGATTCTTCAATAATTTTTTTTTACTCCTATATTCAAAACACAAAAAACATATGATTGGAGACGAGGATTATTATATATCCCAAAAGTCCATGTGAAAAATAACACAAACACACACTCTCCCCCTCTGTTTTTTTTTTTTTTTTTTTTTTTTTTTCAAGTTGATCGTGTGTAAATGGCACCCAAGAGTCGAAGCTACCAACTTTCAGCAACTCCGGTCACCTTATTTGCCCATCTCTTATTTGTAGCTATAACAACCCTCGTCCTTGTTTGGCTTCTAAAATTTGAACATGGTCTGGCTTTCAACTCCAGCGACAAGAATAAAATTTTCAACGTAATTAAGTTCTCGACCCTTCTGTGGTGCTATCCTATCTTTAACCTGATTATACTGCGTTCATGCGCGAGTCGGTTTTTAGCTCTTCTATATGTTTCCTATTGATTTTCTTGATATCGATCTCGATCTTCACCCACTTAACGCAATTTGCAGCTACATCCACTTCTTATGGTTGTCGGGTTGATTTTGTTCGGAGGAGAAGGTACGAAAGAATCTCCCTCGTTTATTTATGTATAATATCTAAAAAATATCTTGATGAATGAGATGATGTATAATTTTTAAAATAATTACTATTTTTATTTTTACGTGTTAAAGTTCTATCATAGTTACACGATACCGATTTATCAATATAACATATTATTAATCACGTGGCGTATTACTACCATTAAAAAAATCATATTACTTATTTCCTTAATACAGAACCGTATAGTTACTTCTCTCGTATTTACTTAAATTACTATTTGGCAATTGTTTAGTTGGTAGCCTCTTCACACAAATCATACATATATCTATTATATTTTTTAAAAAAAAAAAAGTGTATAGATTTTAACAGAAATATATATAATTAATTGAAGAATTTCCAAAAGCAGCTATCATGGCGTATAAGACAGTTCCGGCAGAGAGAAAAGTGCAAAAGGGTGTACACCTAGTATTGCATCTGATCGCAATCCTTGCTGGGGTATTGGGAATTTACGCAGTCTTCAAGTACCACAACGAGTTCCACAAACCAAATATGTACACGTTACATTCCTGGCTTGGGATGTCCACAATCTGTTTATATGGTTTGCAGGTGAGCAATTTTGGCAACATCATGCTTGGTAGTTGGTGCTATTGACCTTGTGATTGTTCGTTCTGCTCCCATACTCAGTATTATATTAAAATAGGATTGTCTAATTATCGGTAAAATCATAA
The DNA here is from genome assembly GCA_024138015.1 of Lumnitzera littorea. Lineage (NCBI taxonomy): Eukaryota > Viridiplantae > Streptophyta > Magnoliopsida > Myrtales > Combretaceae > Lumnitzera > Lumnitzera littorea. The sequence continues at coordinate 39,741,177 of JAMXBB010000006.1, read as the reverse complement.
ATTTATAAAATCACATAACTAAACATATAATTTTACCATAAGTTTTTTTATATCCGTTCTAACTTAGAAGAAGAACCTAAGAAATCATAAGATGGATTTTAAAGCAAAGATGAGGCTAACAAACGACAGCGTGGCCTTTTTCTCTTACAGTGGATTATGGCTTTCTTCTCCTTCGTCTTTCCTAGATCGAACAGGGCAGCAAGAGCATCATATCGGCCTTGGCACGTTTTCATGGGGGCCGTTATCTTCCTTCTTGCTGTATGCACCGCGGAGATGGGTCTGGTGGAGAGATTCATTTTCCTAGGGCTCAGGCACGGCCAAGAAGCATTGATAATGAACTTCACCGGACTCCTCATCTTCTTATTTGCCGCTACTGTTGGCCTCTCCATGGTTCTTCCGCGTAACTCTTATTGATTCTGCGTTTTACGGTTGTTCTCTACGGTGAATTGTTATATTTTTCCTTTGCATGAAGAATTCTTTGTTTTTTTTTTTTTTTTTTTTTAATTTTTCTTTCTCGAAAATTCGTATTGTTTTAAACTGAAATAGGATATTGTAGGTACTTGTGGAGGCAAATTCCCATGAAATAAGAATGTCCACCATATTACGTAGTTCCTTCGGTAACATTTATTCCGAAATCAATAAATATTAATGAGATTTTTTTAATTATTCAGCTAAAATGTTTTCAGTTAACCTTAACATGATATTTACTATCTCGATCTCATAAATCAATATCAGAACTCTCCGACATATAACATGGTTATTGCAGTTTCTTTTCCCTCGACAATGATCAATTTACGTCAGGACGAAGCTAAATACGCAGCTAAAATATGGTGGTAACTATAGAATTTATCCTTGAGTCGCATTTTCAATGTATTTTACGGAGGCGGAGAAGCAACATCCTCCAAACTTCCCAAGTGGCTCATTACCTTAAAATGGTAAGATTTCCGACAGGGTTTTGAAGTCTAGTGTATAACGTACACTCGTGCTCATGCTACGTGCGACAAATTCAAAATTGACTTGCAGCAAGATTATACAACAAAACTTGGAATATTTTATCTCTATAAGATAAATTTAATATTATTCCAATTTTACACAATTAACATTTATTCAGTACATGATGATTTCTCAACCCGCATTTTGGTCATTGGTAAACCTAGCCAACTTCTACTAGTGGTTGCACTCGGCACAATGAGGAGGAACTCCTGCAGTGCCAGTGCTTTCGCAAACTTAAAATTGCATGTTCTCCCTGTTCGTGTTTTCGCATGTCAAAGTCTACCATGCCCGTGTACCTGTTGGTCGACATGCCTATGTATTTTTTCCCTGTCATCCGCTGCCAGGGTGCTACCCACGTGTCTTTGAATAATAAGCTTCGTTACCTATGTAAACTATTTTTTTCCTTTTTTTTTATACTATCATATCATTATACATAAAAGATGCAGAAAATAATATTCGGAAATTCTATTAAACTTTTGTCTTGAATTTGTAAATTAGCTTATAAATAAAAATTAAAAAAAATGAATATTCTAATATTTCACTTTATATTGTTCCTAAACCGTGGGCTCACTCACCACAACACCCATAGAAAGCTATTCCAATTAGATGGATTGATTTCTTTTGTGCAAAAATTATTCATGTAATGATGATAAGCGCATTTTATTTTTCTTCACTAGTAAACCTGAAATGCAATGAAGATTAAATGTTTTAAAATTGACTCATACACATTATGTCTCCCGTTATGAGCAAATGATCAAAAGGCTCTGTTATAGTCCAAAGAAAAACCAAGCAAATTAACCAAAGCGCATCACTTATAAAACAAATCGTAATTTTAGAAATTGAAATCAAGAGTGAATCTAAACCTTGAGAGAGTAAGGAAGTTTTCTTATATTAAGCAAGTCAAAGAGCGAGATACTTATTCTAGAAAAACTTTTACAACCCGTTTATTTTATTGAATAGACTAAGAGGGGAACGAAATTCTAATTCATAAGGAATAAAATAAGGCCGTAATTAATTTTACTTTGTTTAACTAGATGAAAAAGTAAATAAGGAATAAAGGTTTAATGAAAGGAAAATGACTAAAATATGCCTCGTATCTTCTTCTCTTTCTTTCTTTCTCTCTCCTTCTCTCCCTCTCTAGCATCTCGTACACATAGATTGTCTACTCTCAATTGCACCTACACCAACTATACATACAAATCACATACATAGATCACACACACATAGTCACATGCACACATATACACATGTACATACATGCACATGCATGCATACGTACATGTCACGGAGCCTCAATAAAGGCTTAAACCCATGAGGTTTCTCAAGGCCTATATGAGAGGAAGCCTGATGTCCAAGCTCATTGAAGCTTTTAGAATGTAGATGTTTCTAGAAAGTCTTGGAATAACTAGATCTTTATATCTTAGTAGGTAAAGGACAGGTAACATTGGAATTGTAAACGTAATATAGGCCGTTAGATTAGATTAATCTTGTCCATTCATTTCAATAGGCTACTTGTGTATGTCGAGGACTTCCTTCAGTTGTAATCATTAGTCATTTGAGTAAAAACCATCTGAGTTTCAGAGTTTCTCTCTCTAAACGCTTTTCTTTCTCTCTTTATAAATTCTTATGTACTTAGTGGGAAGGTTGACTTAGTCCTCTTCAAGGTCTTAAAGAGTTTAAGTGTAGTATGTGTAAGATTACCTATCTACTCTGTACGTAACAAGTGATATAAGAGTAATGCTTAAAAAGCTGTGGTTGGAAACATAACTGATGCGGTTGAGTATGATGGTACTTTACTGACTCTTCTTACTGTAGGTGAGCTGAACAATCTAGGTTTGTCGAGTTGTAGTGATGGTCCGATTGAGGCTAGGTTGGTTAGGTTAGAGCAAACTATGGTGGACCTAAAGGATTAAGTAGATGAGGTAGACAACAACATGGGAAGGCTTGAGGAAGAGCTCTTAGGGAAGATGCCATCAACCTTAAACTAGGCAATAGGCAACCTTTAAAAAAGAGACAATGACCTAGAATTAATCGTAGTTTCCTTAAAAAGGGAGGTAAAGAGTCTATGAGCAATGATGCAACAAGGGGGCTAGCCAAGGCTTAGCCCAAATAGGACCCATGGGAAGGATTGATGTCCCCAAGCCAAAATCCTATTTAAGAATCAAGGATGCAAAGGAGATTGATAATTTCTTAAGGAGTTTTGGGAAGATATTTCAATACTATGGGTGTGATGGATGATGCTTTGATGATCCACTCCACCCTAATGTTTCTAGAAGATGTAGCCACATTATAGTGGTGAAGAAGGTCGAAAGGTGCTAAGTGGGGTACTAAAGATATTATTACTCGAGATGCCTTCAACATAGAAATGAAGGCCCGATTTTATTTAAGTAATGCAAAGAAGGATGATAGGGTCAAATTAAGAAGACTATGGTACGAAGGCTCTATGCGGGAATATGTGAGGGAGTCCTCTGAGTTGGTACTAAAGATCCCTAATATGAGTGACAAAGGTACAATGTTTACCTTTGAAGATAGATTGCAAAGGTGGGCTCAAACTGAACTAAAAGGCATAAAGTCCAAACCTTTGCCCATGCCATGGCAACCATAGAGATCTTAATTGAATTCAAGAGATGTGACAAGCTTAAGGATAAAGGCAGAAAAGGATGGGCCTAAGAAAGGTAAGGTAGATGCTAAAAAGATAGAGGTCGATCCAAAAAGAGAAGGCTAAACTCAAGCATGGAAAGATAAGGTCCCTAAGACTCATAAGGAGTCTTTCCAACAAAGTTTTTCTTACTTCCTATGTGTAGGCCCTCGAAAAGCTAGGGAAAGCCCTAACCAAGCCAAAATGGCAACGTTATGTGTTAAAGAACAGGAAATGACTTAGAATGACACTAAATTGGGAGTCTAAAACTATTGGATGCTATAAAACAAGCCTATTTATGAACCGTAGGGGCTAATGTATGTGGAGGCCTAAGTTGCAGATCATATGATGAATGCTTTAGTTGACATAAGTGCTTCTAACGTCTTCATCTCTAAAGAAGCAACTACTTAAATAGGGTTGAAGGTGGAGAAGGGTTAAGGAAGGCTCTAAATAGTGAACTTAGAAGAAATACCTACTACAAGGGTAGCTTAAGAAGTAAACTTCCAAGTAGGAAAGTAAAATGGGAAAGAAACATTAGAAGTGATCCCCTTAGATGATTATGAATTGGTGACCGGTATGAACTTTCTTAATAGGATCAAGGCTTACATTATGCTATGTTCCAATTGTATCTTTGTCATGGTTGAGACCCGAGAATGTGTTGTTCTAGTAAGCTAGAATTCTAACCCAACTACTAAGATGTTATCAGCTATCTAGCTATTTAAGGGGATGAAGCAAGATGAACCCATGTTCTTAGCCACCCTAAAAGTAGAAGATGAGTCCTAAAGAAGCAGGAGATACCTAAGACTATCCAAAAGGTATTTAGGGAGTTTAGCCATGTGATGCCAAAGGAACTGCCCAAACAATTTTCACCTGGGATGGAAGTAAACCATGTAATTGAGTTAGAGCTTAATACTGAGGCCCCATCAGCAGTTCCCTACCAAATGTCACCTCCTAAGTTAGAAGAACTTCAATGACAATTGAAGGAGCTCCTAGATGTTGGCTTTATCCAACCCTCTAAGGTGCCTCATGGTGTCCTAATCCTATTTCAGAAGAAGCATGATGAAACTTTATGGTTATACATAGATTATAGGGCCCTCAACAAGATCACGATCTAAAAAAAATACTTAAAACTTATGGTAGCCAACTTGTTTGATTAGCTAAGTGGAGCAATATACTTCTCTAAGTTAGACTTAAGATCCGGGTATCACTAAGTCAAGAATACGGAAGGTAGGAACCAAAAACGATTTACATCACAAGATATGGAGATTTTGAATTTCTTATTATGCTATCTGAATTAACAAATGCCTCAACCACATTTTGTATTTTGATGAACTAAGCATTAGTACGATTCTTAGACCGATTTGTAATAAATTTTTAGTAGTATACCTAGATGATATTATGGTGTATACCAAAACTTTCGAGGATCGTGTATAGCACTTAAGATAGGTTTTTTCATCCTTAAGAGAGAACCGACTATGTGTGAAACTAGAAAAGCGTTCCTTTGACCTAAGTGGACATAGCCTTCTTAGGCTATATAATGGGTCAAGGAATATCAAAATGGATAAAACCAAAGCCAAAGCTATTCAAGAATGAAAGAAACCATCTAAGCCTATGGAGCTAAGATTGTTCTTGCATCAAGACTATATAACAAAAATTGGAATATTATAGCTCTATAAGGTAAATTTAATATTATTCCATTTTGCGTAATTAACATTTAGTCAGTACATCATGATTTCTCAACCTACATTTTGGTTGTTGGTAGTCAATGTTGAACCAACTTACCCAACTTCTACTAATGTTTACACTTAGTACAATGAGGAGAGCTCATATAGTGTTATTGCCTCACAAACTTAAAATTGCATGTCTCATGTGTTCATGTTTTCACTTGTCAAGTCTAGTATGCTCGCATGCCTATCAATCCATATATTTATGTTTTTTTTTCCCCCCTCTAATGTGCTATCAATGTGCCACTAGTGTGCTACCCATGCATCTTTGAATAAGCTTGATTACATACTAAACTTTTTTTTTTTTTGTGGCACTTCCAATGTTTTTTACTAATATTGTCGTATCATTATACATAAAAGATGTAGAAATTAATATTCGAAAATTCTATTAAACTTTTATTTTGAATTTGTAAATTAGTTTAAAAGTAAAAATTAAAAAAATATAAATATTCTAATATTTCATTGTGACACCACCCTCAAAAAGCTATTCTAATTAAAAGGATTGGTTTCTTTTATGCAAAAATTATTGTAATGATATAAGCCCATTTTAGTATTTTTCACTTGTTAACTTGAAATGCAATGAAGATTAAATCTTTTAAAATTATCCCATATACATTATATCCCCTAATCTTTTAAAATTAGCCCATATACATTATATCCCCCATTATGAGCGAATGATCAACAGTATATGTTATAGTCCAAAGAAAGACCTAGAAAATTGACCAAAATGTATCATTTATAAGACGGATCGTAATTTTTGAAATTGAAGTCAAGAGTGAATTTAAATGTAAAGAAGTTTTCTTATATTGAAAAGGTCAAAGAGCAAAATACTTATTCTAGAAAAAAATTTTACACCCCATTTATTCTATGGAATAAAATAAGAGAAGAACAAATTCGTAAGAAATGGAATAAGGCCATAATTGCTTTTACTTCGTTTAGTTAGATGAAAAAGCAAATAAGGAATAGAGGTGTAATGAAAAGAAAATAACTAAATACCTATTGTATCTTCTTCCTTGTCTTTCCTTTTCTCTTTCCAACGTCCCACACACAAAGATCATCTATTCTCAATCACTCCCAAGCCAATCACACATGTACGTGCACACATGCATATACAACACACATGCATGCACACATACACACACAAACTATACATTCGTATGCGTACATACACGCACACATACATGCTCATGCACATGCACACGCAAACACTCATACCCATACATATGCATTCATGCACGCGCACATATACACGCATAAACACATGCACATGTGCGCACGTACACACACATACGCGCGCATGCATATATGTACAATCTAATGCATGTGTAAGCGAATATGCACCACTCATATGTACAGGCACCCCATTACCACCACCATCACTATTGTTACTATTATTGTTACTATTACTATTTATTATTTCAGTAATTAAGGGTGTTCATCGTCCAGTTAGGTTCTATACTATATTTGAAATGGTTCAATTCAAACCCTTAATGAACTGAACCGCTTCTAAAAGTTTGGAGTTTTGAATTGAATTGCTTTTAGTGTAATTCGATTTGGTGCAATTCAGTTTAAATTACTTTTAAAAACCCCTTGTTCTTGTTGATAGTAATAACAGTTATCAGAATTCTCAACTAAGTATTGATGTTAAATTAAGGAACATTATGTAAGAATTAAAACAATATAATATTATATCATAATAACATTACATCTTAAGTGATAGTAAAAGTATACAAGTCTTCTTGAGAGATAATAGATAATAGTGAAGGAAAACAAATGAAAAGTGAATGCTAGAAGCGAGATAAGAAATATAAAAAAGAAAAAGCTAATTGGGCTTGATTGAAACATGATAAAGTCTAAAACTAAAAAAATAACTTTTTTCTATTTTTAATAAGAAGCAATATGATACTTTATTATGATAACATTGCATCTTAAGTAATAGCAAAGGTGCACAAGTCTACTTAAGAGATGAGAGACACTGTAAATGTTGAAAGTAAGATTGGAAATGTAAAAAAGAAAAGGTAAATAGGGTTTACTAAAATATAATAAAATTTAAAACTAAAAGAATATGTTTCTTTTTTATTTTTAATAAGAAGCGACTCAATTGAAGCTCAAATAGTTTATATTGATTGAACCCCTCAAATTGAACTGTATAACTTTTCACTCTGGAATTGAATCGTGAGCCTTATCAAAATAGAAAAGAATCATATTATATATGGTTTGATCCAATCCGATTTGGTTGAATTTGATAGATAGCCCTAATAAACCGGCTTACTTTGAACTTTTCAACACTTAATTAGATGACTTACGTGAAATTATATTAATTCTCTACTTAAACGATTTGAATAAAGACTTAATTGCAATAATTTGGTTATGTTAATGTGTTTGGGTTATTTTTATTATCGAATTTGCTTCCTTGTAGGAATTTAGATATCTATTATTTGTTAAGGAGTTATTAGTTAATCTAAAGTCGGTAGGTTAATGATACGGATTGTTAGAACCAAAATCTCCAAAAATAGAACATCGAATAACTTCAAATTTCAAGGAAGTAGCTAGAACTCACGGTCGTCTGGCATTATCTCAATAGAAAATCCTTTTAAGCAAAAGGAAAGCCATACGAGAACCCCTCTATGTACCGATTTTCCACAATCACCCCTTCTACGTCCAAGAGAAATAATCATGGTACGACTTCCTTAGAGGTTACATTTACTTGTGCATGCATAATGCCTATTACTAAAGCTTCCTCGCAACTTTGCACAAGCACAAACCATCACAGTAAATATTCAATAGGCACAGGATATGTAACAGAAGCAAACAATCTAGGACAAGTATCTGTACAATGACACTTCCAATCAAAACAAAATGCTGAATGCTAACAAATATAACCAAACTGTCCTACCCACACACTATCAGGAACAACCCCTTCAAATGTCAGTCATCATCCAGAGAAAGCTAAGACAATTACAATCTTAAACTACTTTCTACATTTCCTTTGCTATTCTATTCACAAGGTTGCCACTGCTTTGGTGCAGTTTATGGTCACTGAACTCGTGCATTGTAGCCTCCTGTATATAGGAACTATTTGTTAGTATACATTGTCCAATTCATAAAGCAGAAGCAGATAGAGAAAACAGGAGAATTTGCAGTGTGATAAAATGTCATTGTGCTTCCTCTCTGGAAGCATCGCCTAAAATTTGAACAATACATGCACGCTTGACAGATTATGTCTGCATTTAAGCTCCCAAACTTTGTTTCAGGTAGCATGTTTAAATTTTACTTCAAAAAATTTTCAAGAAGTAAATACCGAACACACAAAATTTCAGAATACCAAGCATACCATTTGATCTCTCAGATATGCGGCGGCGAGCCAAGCTCAGAACCACAAACAGATGTGTATGTTGACATTGAATCTTCTTTCGACATGGCTACGAAGTTTAGTGGAGCTGTAGACAACCTTCTCATTTCCTTGTAGTAACCATTTTGTCGTCCAGAATACGATCTTGGGGTAAGGAGCTCAGGAGTCACACTTCCCACTGAATTACGGCGTGCTTTGGGAGTCATGGATCCATTCACATTTGATGAATATCCATTTGGCTTTCTAAAGCTATTGCCTTTTCTAGGACTAGGTTTAGATCCATACATAGATTCCTTTTCTGTAAGGAGCAAATCCTGGATTTTCTTTTGGTCCTGCAAAATGAGGCAAAAAAGGAATAATCATATCACAAGATGACCACATGACTCCAGTCATTGAAGAAAATGAACAAAAGATAAAGGATATAAAACTGTTCCATCATGAATATTATGTCATCGAAGGGATGGCATAAGAAATTACCCTGTATCTCTTTCTCTCCTCCTCCTTCCTTTTTCTGCTCAATTTGTAATCATCCAGTATGGAAATAAGCCGCACCTGCAAATAGAAATGACAATAACTTCTTCCACTTGTTTCTTTCTGGAATATTATGAAAAAATTGCAAGTCCAAAGTAATTCAAAGAAACTCACTCCATCATAGAGAAATAATGTTCCCTTTTCATCCTCCCATGTAAGTGTCTTGTTTATTAGACTATCAACCATCGCTGAAGACAAATGTGTTAATGATGGAACAGGAGATTTAACAAGAAATGGTGCCTATTAATAAATAATACCTGGAATTTTGCTCACAGTAACCCGGGCTCGCTCAGCACGTTTCAGGTTAATGTGAGCTCCCCTGCCAGCATGGTAACGGTTCTCATCCTAAGACAATCACATTTGTATCACCATAAGAATCTCTAAAATGACTACGACTATATTATAAAAAAATTAAAAGAAAAAAAAAAACAAAAAGAAGCCCTCAGTTATCATCTTCCTAATAATTTGCTCTAAAAATAATACAAAAATGGCATTTAGCAGTGTTGGGCTCACTTGGTTGTATTCTTCAAGCCAGTTCTCCTCTTCACAGGCAGACAGCCATCGATCAATTCTATCCATTATCTCGCTTCTGGTTGAAGCTTCTTCTTTTACTTTAACTATCTGCGCTTCAATATTTGCCAACAGCTCTGAAGGATCCACAAGACCTGGCAAACACAGGAACCATAAATTGAACTCATATATTATATATAATTATATCTTCCAAAAGTCATAGCACCGGATCAGAACTTAATAAAAACAATCAGACAATGACAAGGATGAGATACCGGAATCCATCAAGGCATTTGATTTCTCAGCAGATGTGCTGGTGTCAGGTACGATATGGACCATTCTGCAAATATCCTCTAATTCTGCCCGCCTTCTTAGTACTAGTTCCTTCAATCTACTTGCTTTTAAATTTTTAAGCCTCTGCACTTCTGCTGATGCCTGTAGTAAATTCTCCTCAAAATTCATATTTCCTAGAAATCATAATATAGTATTATATGTATATAGGAGAACTGATTTTGATCAAGAGAGCACCAGCCCACCTGCTCTATTATCTCCTCTGAAAGGATACCTGGTTCTGTAATTTCAGATTCTGAATATCCAAGGACAGAAATCATTCTTGAAAACTTATTCTTCTCTGCATTTGGGGTGTCCATCAAATTCCAAAGCTCAAACAACGAGCTGGCAATATCTTTCACCTGCTCATGCAAATGAATAATGAGAATGCAGAATCACCTGAGAAATTAGATCTATGTATATATTGCCAGGGTTGTGCATTACTTTTTCAATGCGAGCCATCTTTTCTGCTTTCAATTTTACAATGGCCTGCTCAAGACCCTCCAGTGTACAATTGCTGATATTTGTGGCTTTTTCAACATTAGTATCTTCTAAGCTTGGATGCACCTTACTCACGGCCTCCCTGAAGTCCACTCCAAGCATGCCACACAGCGAATGTATTTCGTTTACATGCTCCAAAGCTTTCTGGACGCGTTCAGACTGTGACAGATGCACCTTATTAGCATTAAAAAAAAAAAAAAAAAAAAGGAGATAAAGAAACTTTGACATGTAAAACATGAACCATTACTGCTCTATAACATAAAAAGTTAAAAAGAGCTTTCACATTTGCATAAATTGCATTCCAAAAAAGAAAGATCAGTCATTTGGCACTTGTGATTATCTCAATGTCAGGATTAAGCCATAAGGGTAGAAGACTGATGTAACAAGAAATAAGTAAACTGGGGCTCTACCAGATCAATGAGATAGCTTTTTAAAAATCTCCCCCTTACCACTGATACAGTCACTTAGGTTGTAGTTATTCATCTAGTAAATGGCTAAAGTATAAATCAAAACTACAATCTATCATTAAGAATATAAACCTTTTCCTTTTGAAGTTTGCGAAGATGGGCCTGATATTCACCAAGCTTTCTTAGGGACAAGTCTTCATCCAATGATAGTATGGCAAAATTGCTTAAATGACTGTAACCAGAAATTTCCACACTGATCTTCTCTATTTGTGCTTTGATATCAGCAAAATGTTTCACTCTTTCTTCTTTCTTCCTCTTCAAATCTTCTATGATGGGACTGATAGATGCAAGTTTTTCTTTCAACGATGCTGACCTCCTTTCAGATTGACCCTGTAAAATCACCAGAAAAATTGTATAAGTGAATGAAAAGCCACTACAAATGGAAATCTGATGGTGCAGGGTAATTTTATCTTCATAAGGTATATGTTAAAAAGCTTCTACTTACCTGGTAAATATGATAATAACAGCTGGCACATGACCGCATGGAAATACACACTACCTAAAACTTTATAAATTTCGGTACACATACAAAGGTTTCATCCTACTAAAACTTTCTATTTCACCTCCACTATCAAATTAGCTTTAACTATGGCCAACTGTTGTATACCTTTATGTATTAAAGCAGATAGATGTGCCTTTTGGTGCAGGTGCTACCAGCCATAGGTTTGTGTTGGACTCTTCAATGCTAAATGCCCAACAGTACTACCACGAAGAGAAAATAGATCACATTCATGAAAACAAGAACCTTAAGTGAAATTATAGATCTCATTTTCTAAAATTGCAATTTAAAACATGAGTTCCATTGGCATGGGGTTGATATTGAGGAGAGTAGTATTGGGGGAAGACTAAAGAAAAGAGCCATCTAGATTCAAGGACATCATTCATCTGTATACAAAAAACAGCTTATTCCCACCAGGTGGAGTCAGCTTCTTACTGTACCCCATGTAAATTCACCACAAAGTACAACAGCCAAAAATAATACTTTATTACCATAAGGCTTACTAGGATTTATATGTTCTCTTGGGTAAATAATCAATTCATTGATAAAAGGAAATGCACAAAGTGAGGGTGTTTTACTAGGATTATGTCCTTCAATAGTTAACTTCTTTAATTTTCTGGAGTACAGCTCAGCATGCATGCTCTCCCCCGGAAGTGATGATATTGGTAAATCAATCTCTTTTCTTTCTTTTCTTTTTTTCCTTTTTTCTGGTTAATTAGACCAGTTGTAAGTCAATGTCCTGTATTCTCAGATATATTTACTACTTAAAACCACAACTTATTAACTCTTTTATTCTAGCATATAGTTCATAAACTCTGAAGTAAACACCCTTCCTCAACGGTTTGCAGTGGGGATACACATGAATATAGCTCTCCATGAAACAGAATTCGCTACTAAATCGCAGCATGGGATGCCCTAGATAATAAAGACTTTTGGCATTCAAAACTACATTAAATCTTCAAATTCACTGAATCAAGCAATTGACATCAGATATGACTGAGATGATTACATAAAGTGAACAGGGGAAACATACCAATCCACATATTTGATTTCCATTTTGACATGAGTGCTGTGGGAAGGCACCAAATGCAAAATTGGTCAATCAATGGTATCGCATAATGCAACAATAAACAACTGAAGAACAGGGTCGATTAATAAATGATTATATGCCAGGCAGCCCATTTACCGGTGAATAAATATCAAGTTCACCCAGTGCAGCCATGAGAGCTGCAACCTCAGCTTCCTTGGATGCAACAGATTGATGAAGACAAGCCTTTGTATTAGCAGCTTCATCAACCTTTCTTCTGTATACTTCCAAGCATTCCCTCTCCAATTCTAAAAGCATACAGTCCTTATCGGGTTCACTTTCTCCAATTTCATTCCATAGTTGCTGTCCTCATAAAGAATAAGTTGTGAGTGTAGTTTCTAATTTGATCATTTCCTATGAATAAAAGGATAAGCAAGCCAGATGACAAAGAGCAGCAGCGTTGACTAAAATTCAAAGTGTCCCAAATGTTCTAGCACTCCTCCCCCACTGAATTCACTCAAAATTCTGACATCTACCGAACATGTATTGTGTACTTATATATATAGTTTAACTCCCTGAATCAGAATTGGTTGGGCAAAAGGATTCGGAACTCAGCAAGGCTTTAAACTGTTCATGAAAAAGATTTTTAAAAATGAAAGTTCAAGACTTATAATCCAGAAATGATCGAACAACACACCATGACCAGGTGAGTCATTGTAAAACCAATATAAATAATAATTTGAAAACAGTTACTAGGGAAAGAGCAAGAGGAAAAGAGAAAACATAATCATTAATAATCGAAAAAATCATTACAAAATGTGGTAGTAAAAGTGAAGAGACACAAAAGACATGTAAGGTATGAAAATACAAAAAGCCTAAATAGCGAGCTCTACTACAATAGACCACAATGATTAACAAAAAGGAAACAATCAGTGCATTCTTCCTAAAGGAGCTGCAAGAAAGAACAACTTAAAACATTAAAAGTATCAGAAACAGGACCCTTTATCGCTTTAACATAATTCCCATGCAAAAATAGCTGCCATGAAATTGAATTTGAGAGAGAGAGAGAGAGGAAGAAGAAGAACCAAAAAACACCCAAAAAAAAAAAAAACAAGGAAAGAAAAAAAGGACAAAAGTGAAGTAGAAAAGACCTGAAGCTCTTTAAGCAAAGCACTGCAGCCATTGCTGAAAAGTGAGCTGAACGTAGGACACCCAATGGTCAGCATCCCTCTCTCTCTCTCTCTCTCTCTCTCACACACACACACACACAGAAGGTTAAAGTCCACAATGGTTTGGTAGTAGAGTGCTACAGCCGACGACACCAAGGATAACCCCAAGGAGCAGGTATTTTAGAACAAACCCAAATGTATAAATTACATAAAATACTAAGTAACAACAATAATGGGTAGGTCCACTGTTTTTTCTTTCTTTAATTTCCTCCAACCCGACCCTTCTCTATCAGATCTGAGCTCAAATCCTCGTAATGCCTCTCCCTTCAATGGCGCCGCGGAAACTCTGTCTCTCCCAAAAAACACAATCATGGAACCTTAAGGACCACAAGTAATGAAGCAAACAAAGCAGAGGATCTTAGAGACATTTACAGAGGGACAAAGTATGGATTTTGGAGAGAGAAGAGAAGAGAATGATAGATTGATTAACAGGGTAAAGAAGTTTGTGAAGAAAGAAGAAAGTCACTCAACTCACATCATTTTTGCTTATTAAAATACATAACTTTTATATGATTAGACTAATGAAAATTAAATAAATAAATGAAGGCCAATGAAGGAAAGAGAGAGAATAACAGAAAAAGACAAGGGACTAAGCATCCAACCCCAACCGACAGGAGAGAGAAGTAAGCGGAAGAGCAAGTGTAAGAATGGTGAAGGACTCTTTTCACCTTTCAAGGTTTTGGAGGTTAGGCTATAATGCGCTACTCCTGATTGAGTAGAGAACTGCGCACTTTAGCTAGGCCAATAATTGTGTTCTTTTTTTTTTTTTTCCCCTTTCTCCCATTCCTTTTCTAATTCCATCAACGTGTGCTGGAAACAGGATAAACATAAAAATAAAAATCACACACACACACATATATATATATATATATATATATATATTATTTTTTTTATGTAAATATAAAAAGATTAATATTAACGAGATATAATCCCTAGAAACCAAAACAGTGCAGCTTTCGTCCCAAATTACCCAGTAATCCAAATTATTGGAGATTTTTCTACCTCATCAAATCGTAAGAACGTAGGTTTTTTTTTTTTCTTTTTTTAATAAACTGAAAATTCAGTAACAGAAACATCATCATGCTCCTTCTGTATGTGTCCAACCAATGCATCTGCCACTGCATGCAGCTCTCCTGGCACGACCGCAATCGCCTGCTCAATGGAGGTAGGATAGCCTTCCCAATTCGCATACAAGCCATATCAACAAATAGAGGAGTGAGAAATATAGTCTAAAATGGGTCAAAAGCAGAAGCAATGATCCATCAAAAAGCTGGTTAGAATCGGAAGGTGAATGGAGGCTAGTAGGATCGAAATCAAAAACAAAGAAAATTATTTGATAATCCGGTCCTTAGCTAGTTAGTTTATCGATAAGAGATTATTCCATGGTTTAGGAACAAACAAAGTGCCGTATAATTTCAAATCACCAAAATATATTGTACCTTTTCCCTTAGATACGACAATTTTGCTCAATTTTTCTTATGTACTAAGATATTTAAATAGATACTTCTGACCTCTAGTATTTATTATCCAGCTATCAAGTCCACAAGTTTTGATAAACATTCAAGAAACTGCTCATAAGCAATAGAAGCAAATGAATTATTTTTGCTCCCTTTATTGTCAATGGATAAAAAATTTCACCTAGCCAAAATTTGCCGGAGAACTGCAAATTCACCAGCAGTTAGGGCAATTTAGAAGGTATTGCTCATGGACGAATAGGATCTGTATCTAAATCTAGATCTAAGGAGTTACCTCTTTCAGTGCATGAGTAACATCTCTCATTGTAATCGAACTTTAGTCGATTAAGGCGAACTGGAGCTATAATGCCATAATAAAACTAAGATAATAGAAAGGGAATACAAGAAATGAGAGAAAATTTTCAGCAACAGAGATTAAAGACTGGTCGAAGGAGAACCAACATAATCAACGAGAATTAATATTAAGGAATCTTCTAAATCTACACTATTACACACCTATTTTATTCTTTGCGAAAAACAAAGAAGATATGCACCTAAAATATTAAAATAAGAAGTTATACAACCAAAAATAAAAAGAGATACATACAGAAAGAGAAGAAAAACATCTAAATCAAATTAAATATCCTATAATAATAAATGTTTAGTTTTTAATTTTTTTAAATCTAACTTCATAACAATTTCCTACATGCATGCAGTTGCTGATATAAATAAAAAGAAACGAAGGAGAAATAACATTGTTTAGATTTTTAGATGTTTAATTTAATTATCAATGAAATGGATGCCCTCGTGAAGAAATCTATATTACGACACCTTAAATTTAAATTTCTAAAATTACTAAATAAAACTACATACAAAATAAGGCTAGAACACAAATATTGGTAATTATTAAACCTCCTCTATTACTTTCAAAAAATTAAAAAGGATTACGGATGGAACCGAGTGGTCCACACTCGTATGACCTATGGTGGCCCTAGCAAGGAGGGTTTATCGGCTAGACTCTGGGGGTGGCATTTCCTTGTTGACTTTTCTTTGTTTGATCTAATTTAGAAATGATATTACACGGGTGTAATTGTTAGAACATGGTTTAGGATACATTTGAGTTTTTATTTGAGGTTTGCAAATGATTTTCTCCCTCTTGTTGTTCTAAGAAGTCAGAAGTATGGAGAGATCTCAAGTGAACTTAGAGATTCTTGATTTGAGGGAAAGGATTAGAAGAAAAGAAGAAACAAAAAAGAGAAAAGATAAGGATAAAGTTTTGAAGAGAAACATGTTGGATTTGAGATGGTACTTAGATAACATGGAGATAATTTGAGTAGGATTTTGGCTTGAATTGCCCTATACTTTTGGTTAGATCTTAAGAGTTGGATTTGGTAGAGATTTCTCAAAATTCATATACTATAATGAGGGCCTCGTGTGTTGAATTAATGAGAGAATGGAGATGGTTGCTGGGTGTAATGACCCGCATTTAGGTGCCCACTTAACCTATTTAATATCCTAATGCTATTCAAAGAAGATACCTAGAAGCAAGCCATCCTTAAAATATGGATAAAGTTAGACCATGATTTCAACCTAAACTTATTGTACATAACCAATAATGTCTTATATAAACTAAAAAGTTACCTATAGTATACCAATATTCAAAAGCCACTTACAAAGCGCTTAACCTGTGATATGAGTTCAATATATTATTCGCTTTTAAGGTGCATGGATGTCCACATAGTATGTATTTACAGATATCAACCTATTAAGCCCAGAATCTTACTTACCCGTTTGAGTTCAAAATCCAAAAAGAAGCAACTCATTTTACCTTTATTAATCTTGCATTACATAGAGGAGAAATTGATATGTATGCCTTAGACCTATATGCATATATGCATCCCTATGACAAAACACAACGATCTCCATAAATACAAAACCAAAGATAAACCTAAACCTCCAAACATTTGGCTAACGCTCTCAAAATGACCTTAAGTCCCAACTTAAAGTCTCAAGCTTCCATACCTATACTTAACGTAAGCAAATATTAATCCCTTAGTTCCTTATAGAATAAAATGAGCACTAAAAGAATAAATCAACAATTGAACACAACACAAACTCATGTCCACATTTAGTAGTGGGCAGTAAAGTATAAGTGGACATGTAACTACATATGATGCATCAAAATAACTTAACTAGCCATTTTAACTAATCGTATTTTTTTTCCATTTCTTGCCTATAGTTTAGACTACCTCACCATTCATCTATCATAACCCTAGAATAATAATTCAGCTAACATAATAGTTTAACTATTATACTTACAAGCTTAACACTTAAATCTCGACAATAGAGCAAGTTAACTCATATTTCTTTCTTTCTTTGCCTTTCACTAGCCACAACCAAATCTAGAGAACCAATACCAATAACTTATTGATGTTAATGCAGGATGATTTAGAGATCGTACCATAAACTTACCATGTCCATTCAAAGATCAGACTACAAACTTATTAGTGATAAAAAAAACTTAGTACATTTAGGTTACTTTTAATTAACACTCATAACCTATCAACTATAGTTTGTAAAGTTGATGACACTATCACTAAAGTAATGCAAATGTCATATGCAAACACTATGCATAATGCAAAGGATAAACATTCTCTAAGCCAATAATGATATTCATGCATATATGTAAACTACCTATAGTATCAATTCAATCGTTGTACCAATACAAATAAGCTATATATATATATATATATATATATATATATATATATCAAAATCTTACCCCCACTCCAAATATTACTAATATTAATATGTTTTGTCAATCTAATACTAAAACTAAATCATCAGCAAAACATTGTGATCCCCTTAGAATAGTGTATAAGTTCAACAACAAACCCTAGATTTCTTTCCAAATTCTCCTATAATAGTTTCAAACTATAGTAAGTAATTACACAAAGTTTAACAACCAATAAGCATATAGCCTATAATATTAATCATAGTGCAACACAAAAAATTAGGTTAGAAAGCATGTTCACTTGGGCTTCACAATCTTCTTTAACCAGTAAGAATAGGTTCACTGATCATACATACACAATTCTAAATCATTTTGATGTACATAATCATATACAACATAAGATGACAATGTATATAAGCATATATTGCATAAGATGACAATTTTATAGTATTATTTTTATGCTATCAACTTTTGATTGCCTTTTTTTTCTATAACATTATCACAAATAATACATATGGAAAATAAATACACACAGGCCTACTAATGTCTAAACCAATATTATATAGTTTTACTTATATTTCTACGATATGCAAAGCATAAAAGTTATAGCTAACTACGTATATAGTTTAATATGGTTCATAAGTGCATATAGAATGTAGACTATATTTAACTACTTATGTGTTATAGAAACTATACTTCAAGTAATTTTTTGGTATATGATTAGCCAAGAATTAGAAGGAATATGACATTCCAAAATCAAACATAGATTCTATTCATAAAGTGAGCTGTTAATTTCAAAATAGTCATCGTAAACCGATATTATCCGTAAACATTGTAAGTTATTTATTTCGTTATATAGTTATGGAAATTAATCTTTGTAAGGGTATACTGATACTAAATATGGGTTCAAATATAAGGAAAAATCACAATTTCTATCATAAATTTACTAAAAACCACATTTAAACAAAGAAGTTAAACATAAACACATTAGTACTATAGAGCCATCTTATAAAAATTGTCCTTTTAGCTCAAAACACATCTATATTATTATCCTTTTTCCTTATTGTTTTAATCTAACCGACATGATATGTTTTCAAAATATCATTTAAAAATCCTAGAGAATAGTTTAAACATCAATAAATAAATTAAGTTATACTACATCTAAATTTTAAGTATATTTAAAATATCATAATAACTTATAAAATCAATGTGTATTCACTTATAATGGGGAAATTCAAGAAATGTATCAAACTTTCGCATTCTTGTACAAAATCTTCCTTACGTACAATTTCATATTTAAATATATATTGAGAAGCGATTTAATGAGTTAAAAAGCATACCAAGCTATGCACACAAAAAGCTGGTGGTGTGAATTATATGAATTGGCCAAGCTTTTTGTAGTCAAGCAATATGAATACTATTTTCTCAATAAGATGAATAGGTTCGATTTTCCTCTTTTCATAGTCGTTGTAACAGTATTTGAAAAAAAGAAGAATTTATATGAATTGAAATGCACAACTTTCTCATCCATTCAAACTTCCCACCAAAAGTTTTTCTAGATGCTACATTGTTCGTTTCTTTTTTGATCTAGTATGTTTTGTTTACTTGTTATCACATACTTCATTTGCAGACAAAATTTACTTACACAACACCTAGTTCCCTTATCAGTGCACTTAGATTATATCAATACATCTTCATATTAGTTATTAATATAATAATGATAATAGTTTCTATGGTAGAAAGTTTGTACTAAAATCTGCTTACTCTCCCTTCTTGATATGTTTGGGGTGTTGAATCTAACTTATCTACTATGAATCACATATCTAAAGCATATACTTACATATATTAAAAAATAATTATAATATAAATTCATATTATTTAAGCTAATCTCTTCCTGTTTATAATTAGATTTTACCTTTCAGCTAGTTGATGGTTATACTAAGTTGTAAGAAATAATTGACGTAATTTGAGTTAAATCACCATAACCATTTTATGGTGAACTATTTTAAATTTCGTGTTGGATGAATTCTATATTTCCAATCAACAAAACAAATGATAATCGGTACCTAAAGAACATAGGATTTCATATATTTTCTTTAAGAACATAGTTGAAAAATTAAAAGGGTAAATCGATAGTCTAATTACGTAACTTACATTTCAAGTAATTTGTGGATGCCAAGCAACATGTTCTCATAAGATGCCTTTGTGTAGCAAACATTACTAAGTTTTCTTTATTTTGATCATTGCCATTAGCTCCTTACCAATTATCAATTCCTGTATGTATGTTGGTTAATCTAACTCTTTTCTATAAGTTATGTTTGGTCATCATAACTAAATAAGGAGAACTAAATAATACAGTATGTTTTTCTTATATCATATTGATGTATGCATTTTTAGATACGGATTTTTATGATTGAAAAAATTTTAAAAATTTATTATTAGTATCATCAATTATAATAAGGTTTAGTATTGTGATTTGAAAATTTGGTATAGCATTATTTTTTGTAAAGATATATTGATTCTATGTTGTAAAATAGAATTTTGCATTACAAAATCTATTACAAAAAAATTTTGGTTTTAATCTAGTACCTCAATGGATTTTTATCTAGTAACTTTAGTTAATATACAAAACAAATAATAAATTAGAAAATTTACCAAGTGTCATATCATAAATATATGGTAACCAAACGATACCTATTTCTATTCTCTCACCATAACAATGACCAAGAAGAATGCATATGATATTCATTTACTCGTTCCATTTATTTTGATACCTAAGGTAGTCTCTTAGTCGGTTTGCTAATGTTAGCGGCATATCCCCAGCTTTTGGTGTTCATATCAATATCATTTGTTTTTTCACTCTTTCCAAGTAATGAGCCATGTAGTGCTAACTAATAGATAGTCACATGAGGAAAAGCAAAAGGGGAACACTAAGTATGTTATGGAGTTACTAGAGTTCTTAATTAAAAAAGAAAAAAAAAATCATAAAAAGGGCTTAGGTAAAAACATATTACAACTATAGGGCAGTGAAGGCACAATTTTTGAAAGGCACCTTCATCTTTGTTATTTTTTAAGAAGAAGGCGCCTTTGATGTCACCTTCCTTACAATTATGAAAGTGAAGGCGCTTTTCAAGGTAGTGCCTTTATTGGACTTAAAATAAAAACACAACTTCATGATCAAAAGGCTTTTGAAACTTACACAAACAAATAGTCTTCTCTTTCTCTCTCATACAGACAAACACCCATCCACAAATCCAACATCTTATAAGTGTTTTTTGCGAAATCTAGGACAAAAATTGAAGATAAATGCTTTTTATACTCGTATTTCATCAATTTTTCCATGATTTTTCACAAATTTCATCAAAGTATAGAAAACCTAGATTAGTTATAAAATTATATATTTTGATGTGTTATGCTCATATAATTGTGGATCTAGTGTTTGAATGTCATTATAACAACGTATAGTTGTACAATTTGTTAGTAAAATGTATATTGGCACATTCTGCAATCTTAAAAGAATTGTTAGTTGATTGTATTCAACTTTGCACTATAAATGTTTGACAAAATGCGTGAGAAGTAGTTGTTTAGCTAAGATGATGGGTAGTGTTAGTGGTACGTAGTCGAAATGTACTGTGCACAATGCATGATGTGCTAATTAACATGTTACTTATAATGTGAATAGGTTGAAAATGATGGGCACGATGAAATTCATGGTGTTTGCCTACAGAAATATTGTGAAGGAAAATTCAAGGCCGAAGTATAATCGGGACCTAATTAAGATGTTAAAAGTGAGGAAGTATGTGAACTTCTCTAAACTACTGTAAAGAGTTTGCCAAAGTATTAGAATTGATCATAATACTAGGGAGGTTAAGTTAGTGTAAAGACATCCCATTGCTTATTCAGGATTGGTGTCGTATTCTCTAATTGCCATCAAGGATGAAGATAATGTTGAGAACTTATTTTAGATGGCCAAAACATTCAATTAAACTCACATTTATCACTTATATGTAAGGATTAGGAAGCAGAAAGAGCTAGGTTTGTCCATGCAATACATATGCCACCTATTGAGTTTAACCAGCTCATGGTTGATGAATTCGTGCTATTACTCATGTCTACACCTGTATGGGATGATGAAAATGTCGTTGACAAGGTATTTGGACCGATCATACATGCTTTAACATATAAGAGGCTTAGATGATGAAGACGACGTCAACAATGGCAACGATGATTATGAGAACAAGGGAGATGAAGAGGATGATGACAATGACAATGATGAGGAGGATGGGGATGAGCATACTAAACCTAAGATGACTCTTACATGTCCCATTGTTCCTGAAATGACTACTACATATTCTTATATTCTTGAAATGTTTGTTGCGCATCCATATGCATGGGGCTCAAGCTCAATGGAGCTAATTCCAATGCTAATACATCCTCTAAAGGTCAATACGACAGGCTCAACGATTAGGGATGCAATTCCCTTTTTCAACGCTAGGAGAGGTGACAAATACATATACTTTGAAACAAATGTTAACGAGAAGTTTAAGAACTATTGTGCCGGTGAAGAGTTTTACAGAGGCGTAAGATTCAATACTAAGGATAAACTTAAGAGTTGTTAAGTACTACCACATAAGGCATCATACAAACTTTGTAGTACATGAATCCAAGAAGAGCAAGTATTTCGTTGTATGTTCGAAGAGTGAGGATGGATGCAAATGGAGACTCAAGGCTTATAAGAAAAAGTTGGAGGGTATGTTTGTGATAACCAGGCTAAACAGACCCTAGACCTAAGTGAATCCCATCATAAATCAAGACCACCCACAGTTAGATTGCAATACGATGGCCAAGGATTTTCTTAATGTTATTAGAGAAGATCTTGACATGAAAATTTCTTAACTACATTGTATTATTAGTAAAGAATTCAAGTATATGGTCGCTAATAAAAGGATATGGGTTGGTAAGATCAAGGCTCTTAAAATGGTGCTTGATAACTAGATGAAGTCATACGATGATTGATGGGAATAAAGCTACGGGATCCATAACTCGTAGCCGAGCTCGAGGACTAGAGGGGCTGGCATGACGAATCCTCATGTTCCAACCAACTCCTGCCAAAGCCAAGTACTTACTTCCTGAGTCATCTCTAATGCCGTATCGTATGATCGCCCTTTATTCTGTGGTATGTTGAGTTGACGATTACTCTCTATTACCGAGCCACCCAATCATTCGGCATCATCCTTACTGAAAAGCCAAGAGAGTGAATCCGGACTAATTAAGCCATCCCTACTCGAATAAGCCAATCTATTCGTACTTTTTGTCCGTATCTCCTAACGACCCTACCAATGTCGCTTCATCATATATATAGTATCACATGTAGAATCTGTAGCACCAATGATTATTTTCTTTATATATTCATTTTTGCCCTTTTAGGAAATGCCCTTTTTGTCTTTTCCCTTTTAGGCTAGTTGCCTTAGTTTGCAGATATAAATACCCTTATACTTGCAGTTGTAAGATCATTATATTACCTTTAATACACTTGAGTACTTTCTTCCTTACACAAACATTGTTTGTTTACTCTTGACATCACTCTTATCCTTTTCCTTAAGTAAGGTTAGATAGCGAGTAACCTTACCGGATCAATTTGTGTATCATATCGAATTATGACGTAAGTCTTCGAAAGTTCCTTTGGTGCATCATATCCTTTGAAACTGTTCGTGGGTTTTCGTTTACTGCTTCATTTGTCTTTGTCGCTCCATTTGTCTTTGTCACTCCATTCGTCTTGGTTCTTCTTTTCGTACTTTTCCCCATTAGCCCTTTTTTTGAGCTTTCTATAAGCTTGAACCTATCTAATAATCAGCCTTGTCTGTTTTTAATCACGATTCACACCAATGATCTTCCTAAACTCCTTAATGCAATCAAGATAAGTAACTTCGGGACAAAGGTTAAGTAGAAGTAGATGTGTTAAGTTAGGCTGGTTAGCCAACCATTTCAAATTCCTACTTGCTAGGGTTGTTGAGGAGTAGGTTAGGCGACATACAAGGGTGTTTATCTTGCAAATGTTAGGAGGATTCATATTTGCCAATAAATCCAACAACCTAATGCATGCTATGTTTCTCCATCTATTAAAGGACTTCAACTCAGTTAGATAGTATAGTTGGGGGTCCATATGTCTACCTTAGCTATATAGACAACTATGTCACACATTAATGGATATGACTTGTAAGTTGGGAGATTCTAGAATTCTTCTTCAGGTGTGGAACTGGGATAGGTTCCCATACATTACCCCTATCAACAGACATGGCATGGTCATCAATAGTAAGGTGATAGAATGAGCTACAAGTAGTACCAATCCATGTGGTCATGCCTATCAGGATGTACCTAATAAGCAAACTATAAAGTAAGTACGTATTCTAGATGCTTTTATGAACTTCTATTTCAATACTTTACAAAGACACTAATTTTGCCAACATAATTTTGTCGATCGTATGGCAACCATGACTAAATGAGATACTAAAGATCCTACCCGATTTCTACCGTTATAGTGGCCACATTTGGATAGCCTAAGTGTCACTCATCCGTTTCTACATAGCTGTGTAACATTTTCTAAAGCGTGTAGTTTGGTAGTTTACAAAGAATTCTACCGCCATGCGACACAAAGGAGGCCTTGCACCTTATCAACCTACAAGGTTGAATAAACATTGACTGGATCATATAGCATCTACTACACATCACCAATTAGAAGGATTGGAACTTTCGAATAATTTAGATCAATGGATCGAGAGAAATAAAGTGTAGCTATCGGTAGTGGTATAGGAGCATCACTCACCAATAAATCAAGCAGACTAGAGCATTGTTAGGGCAATTGTGAGTTCGCTTCCAACAACTACTGTTTTGCAAGCTAAAGGTTTATAGTAAATTAGAATCTCAATCAATGGGTTTGATTACCAAGCAACTCAAACTTATACTAATCATGGGATATAGTTGCTATATAAACATCTTTAGTTTACTTTGTACCCTCTAGATCTAACTTAGGAATGGGTTTAGGGCGTAGGATGACTCTGACCAGGCATATTATAACCCTTTAGATTCCTCTAAGCAGGGCAGATGTACTAGGATAAGGGGAAGTAGACGACAGTAGAGATAGGGTCACCCTAGCAATGACACTGCAAGTCCATCTCGTGGGGCAAGGTCATCCAATGGTGCAATTGTAGGTAGCATGCCAAGCTCTCTTACCAACTCATTTTAAGACCTCAATTATGGAGATGCAACGTAATCCTCCCTTCATACTACCTGCTTCACATAAGAGAAGGAGAAGGTCTATCGATTCTCAAGGTGAGAGTTCTTTCCAAATAACTATAGTTGAACCGTTACAATGCTCTGAGCCTCCCAGTAGTAACGAAGACAGGAGTCACAGGTTCCAGCATTTCCTAAGGAGAGGAGGTTTAGGGAGAGTTTGACATCCAAAGTATCAAGAGACTTTGCTAAGACTAGAAGAATAAGGGATTAGTGTATTCATTTGTTAAATTTGTATGAACAATTGGACTGACTATCTTTATTTATGTAAAATTTAATATCAGTTTAACTTTTCAATATTTCTTTCTACGTCCTAGTTGTCTTATACTTCATCGTTTGCTTTAAAATGGTAACAATCAAGTTTATAGTTAGAGATGTGATCTGCAAATATTTTACTTGAATTTGTGATTTTATAGTTGGTGATGTGAGTTGTAGATGGGATTTTGGTTTTTTCACCAGATTACTATTTATTTCAACTTGTTATTGTGTTGTTACTTTGTATCGTATTTTAGATGATTTATTGCACTTATTGATTTTGGTTTTGCAGGTTTTTACAAAGAAGATATCTTTCTAAAAGGTAACTTTCTCGTCTTATTTTTAGTGAAGAAGGCACCTCCTTCATTAAAAATAGAATAAACGATGGTGCCTTTCAGAAATACACCTTTAGTGCCTCCCAAATGGAATATGTTTTCCCTTGACCCGCTTTTACAAATTTTTTTCGAGTCGAATTTACTATCATAATGAAGACTGGTGTCAAACTTCGGTCTGTGTGGTAATTTATCATTTTAGAATTACTCATCTATTACAATGTTAATACATAATGTTATAACTTATATTTTTTAATGGTATATTTTACCTAGATTTAATGCTAAAAATTAGCATATATATATATATATATGCATTGTATACTATGTATCTTTGGGGAATATTTGTATATTTTAGATGCAGTTACATTCCATCTGGTTTAGCTTATAAGCCAAATACAGTATATTTGATGTCTCTTTTAAATAAGTTCGTCATATCACCAAGCTATTTTAGTGTTGTCAATTTGAGCTATTTTAGTTGCCGGCAATATCGGAGTTTCAATTCCAAGTTTCCGTTAAATAATAATCTCTTTCACTAAATTTATATTTATACTTTTAGTAAAGTTTTTTTTTTTTTCCCCTCGAGAAATGAGCTTTACAAAACCACCTCACCTCGCTCTTGTGAGGCATCATAAGGTCCGAACTAAAAAGAAAGGATGCATTCTGAAGCGCTAAATTTTAGTAGCTCGAAGGATTCGGGATATCATAATGGATTTGGGGTTTGCATTTAATTGGTCAGTTTTGGTGTTGGGCTTCCATGGTAAGGCATATGGACTTTTGAGAAAATGAAGAATGGAAATGGATTGAGGCCATAGTTACGTTTTAACTTCCCAACCATGTTTAATAAGCCTGATTACTCATTCATTTAGCACTTGCTAAACAAAGTAGAATAACTAATTCAAGTATCTTTTGAATAATTATAGGATTGCAGTTCTTTATAGTTTTGTTCAAATTTTGGGATTCAATAATTCATTATGGCTTTACCCGAAATGCAAATCATATCTTGGAGTTACAAAATTTTTTAGGCCATAAACTTATCGCCTGATTTTTCATGGGAGATTGGATTCTATTTCTGCAAACTTTAGGTATCCTATTCTGAAAATTTCGGGAATGTCATTTTCTCTTTTGTATCAGTTTCTTTGTCTCTATGCTTTCTTTGAATTTAAATATTTAACACTAGATTGATGTAGAAGTAAAACTCGCAGAGAAAAAGGAATTATTTAAACTATTACATATTGTTTATTAATTTAATAACCACTTTATTTAGATAATTATATCCCATTTTCCCTCCTTTTAAGGTTGGATGTTGTAAAGCAAATCAAGAGAGAGTAAAAGACATCATGTCACGTTTAGTAAACACAAATGGTTTGAAATGAAATGAAATGGAATCGATCGAAATAAAAAGGAATGAAATAAGGATTGGAATGAAATAGGATAAAATAAAACTAAATACGTATATATATTAATTGTTAAAAATACCTTAATTATTAAATATCATTATTAGTTTGAATGTTTAATAAGTAATTATGATCAATAATAATTAATGAAGTGGGAATGAAGTCACAATTCCTCCTGTACAAGGACAAAATCAAATTCTTTTTTGAAGCTGCGATTTCACTTCCTAAATACACTTCCAAACACATGGAAATGAAATGGAAACTAAACTTTCAATTCCTTTCTAATCCATTTTCACACACCAATTGTGACATTAATTCTCTATGGAGCTCAAAATGCCTTCTCATATCTTCCCCTTCTTCTCCTAAACAATCACTTCTTCATTAGCTATGGTCCATTTAAATACTTTTCTCTCTCTCTTACAATTATGTCATTTACTATTGTTTATATTCATTTAATTAATGAATAGCATATAAATATGTGGAAAAAGAAGAGAGACAAGACAAGTAAATATATTAGATTAAATGAATGCTACGGTAGAAATTATGATTTAGAGTCATGATTTCGATGGAGGACAAAGAAATCATGTACTAAAGTCATGATTTCAGGGGTGCATGGTGTTGAGTTCTCTCATGACTTTTGATGATAAGAAAAAGTGTGGTACTAATGTATATTAACAAGTGTACAGGAATTTTGAGTCGGTTCATAAAGTTTCTTGGATGATTTCAATTTGTATTAAATAATGCTTTAGAGACTTAAAAAAAAGGTTCAAAATACCATTAAGAAGATAAACTCGGGATGTATTCAAAAGGTTATTTGGAGATTTCTATTAAAAGGAACGATAATTGGATTCAAAGGATTGATCAAAGACTTTAAAAACATGGATGAACCATTGGAAGCTTTTTTAGAGCTTTAATCGGAGAGTTCAATTGGAAGACGTATAAGAAGAATAAATCAACACTCTATCCAAAACCTAACTCCACTTGATTAGGTGTATTTGGGGTATTATGATCCTTAGGGATTAATTTTTAAGGAGGATTTTGATTTAATTAAAAGATAAATAAAGAATTGTGAGTTTTTGAAGGAATCATACTTATCTAGAAGTTTAGAACTAATTTGAAGAAGGTTATAGATAAGATATTTGCATACTCATTAAAAGATCAAAACAGTTTTGAAAATTTAGGGATATTAGAATTGAATTCAAATTGCAGAGATTTATAAAGATCCTATTAGTAGAAAATTTGATAAAATTTGTCCGTTAATGTGGAAAGTTTCCAGATTTTGTAGGTGTTATAAATCAAGGTCAGTTGAAATCTTAAGATATTTTTTGAAAATACAAGACTAAATCAGAACGTTGGAAGATTTGAATGATAAGTATCAAGATTAAATATCAAAGCACTAGCCATTGAAGAAGTTAAGTATAAAAGGACATCGGATTTAAATTCACAAATAAGCAAGAAGTGAAAATATATTATGCTATTGTGATAACTATATAGAGGATTTCTCAGAGACTTCTTCAGAAAATCTATTGAAGCTTAACATTCAAAATTTTCTTCTATTTTCGTCTAAATTATTTGAGAGCTTCATTTGTATTTCTCATTTTAATTTGTAAGCAACATCACAATGTATGAGTGTTGTGTATCTAAGAGAAGTTAGACTTGTTTTCTTGTAGATCTATAAATAACCTAAATTGTAGAAAGACTATATAGACAAAGTATAAAGTTATAAAGGCTAAGTATGGTAAGATTTATAACTTCTCTTGATTTATTTTTGAAATAGTAGAATGACACCGATGAGGAAAACTGTGTCCCAAGCAGTAGAGCTAGAAGAGAGTAGAGGCATAAGACTGAAGCTCTCTAAATCTTGAGCTTGATATATTTTTTTTTTTCTTATCTCTTTTACTTTAAGTTGTTTATTTGTGTTATTGTCTCAAGTGCATTGAATTATTAAAGTACCACTATTCACCAACATAAATTATTAAGAGAGGTGTTTTTAATTATATTCGAAAAGGTTTTTTAAGTTTGCTAAGGATATCAATTAACACCCCCCTTTTCATGATATCTTACATAAGGACCTACAATTGGTATTAGAGTTACACTCTAATATCATCTAGAGTCCAAGATCATGGATGAATTTAGTGGTAGTTTAACAGTTTAGCTTAGTAAGGCTCTATCTTCCAATGATACTAATTTTCCTTATTAGAAGTTCAAGATGAAGACCTATGAGAAGGCATATAACTATAAAGTTTAGCAAATCATTGCAAATGGAGATGTCAAAGTTCCAACTACCGTTACTTCAAATGAGTATATCACTAAAGCTGAACATAACTCAAAGGCTAATAATTTACTTTTTCAGTACAATTGCACATTCTGAATTTTATCTAATTGCATTTTATGCTACTGCTAAAGACATTTAGAACACTTTAGCGCAAACTTATGAAGGCATTGAGATGATGAAGTATACAAGAATTAACTCATTAGTGTAGCAATACGAAACTTTTCAAATCCTTCCTAGAGAAGAAATTAAAAAGTCATTTAGTAGATTCACTACTATAACTAATGAATTGTTTTCTCTAAGCAAAAATATTAGTAATATAAATATGGTATGCAAAATACTGAGGATTTTGCCTAAAGCATGGAATGCTAAGAAAACTACTATAAAGGAAACATGTGATTTGAAAAGATTGACCTTGAGTCAACTGTAGAGTAAATTAATGGCATATGAAATAGATTTCCTCAAACTAGGGAGTTCTTCAAAGGATACAAAGAAGAAGGCCATAGCCTTCAAAGCCAAAGAAGTAGATGTTAATTTAGAGGATGAGAAATCATTTCATATGGTTGAACAAATGGCTAAAGCAAAAAGGTAATAAAACATTTACTAAAAAGTTTTCTACTAATAAAAATTGAAGTGATTCAAGCAAAGCAGTCAAAGAAAAGGAGAAGAAGTCTAAAAAGGAGATAGTGTGCTATGAATGTAACAAGTCAGGGCACATAAAGTATGAACATCTTGTGCTAATCAAGAAGATGAGGAAATACAAAAAGAAGCACAAGTCTTTAATAGTAACATAGAGTGATCTAAATGATTCAAAGATTAAGTTAAAGAATTCGGAAGATGAAATTGAAGAAGGCAATCTATGTCTTATGGCATTCTTTAAGGTAGACTCTGAATTTGAATATGATTTTGATTTAGAAGTAGTTAATGATATATGTGCTGAAATAAGAAAAAAAAAGTGCTTAAAGCTCTTTCTAAAGTTGATGATAAGATTTTAAAGCTTAAACTAGAAATTAAGACATTAAGGGATGAAAAACAAGCTTTTAATCAAACAAATCGGTTACTAGTAGATGAAAATGATTTTTTGAAAAATGATTTTGAAGGACTACATGTTGCACGAAAAGCCTTAGTTAATGAGAATTTGATCTTAAAAGAAGAGATTAAAAATCTAAAGAATTGTGTTGAAAACTTGTCAAAGTCAATTAAAAATACTTTTAAAAAATTTGATGAAAATGATAAAAAAAACTTTAGATGCTTATCTCTAGTCAAAGAGTAGATAATTCTAAATCTGAAGTATGTTTTAAATATGGAGAATCATCTAAAATAAAAAGGAAAATAATGTTTGTTAAATCACATAATGAAAATAAAGAAACAACTGAAGGAAAAGATAAAGGTAAAGCAATCAAACCCTTCGGAGGGTATGTTAGAAGGTTTTCTAAAAAGAACAGAAAGTATCTTTCCAGAGAATATAATAGAAGCTTAAATAGAGGATACTTTAAAGACTATATTATACTCGAAGCGGTAAAGTTGTAACAATCCGGCCATACAAACCATTCCAAAATAGAAATTGACCTTACAACCGTTATCTTAGATCTGAATTACAAAAGGCATTTATGACTAACCCACTTTGAAGTAAACAATTCATAAATTAAATACGTTATTTACCTATAAAATCATTAAAAAAAACATATTTATACTAAAATAATCTGAGTATGTTTATAAGATTTAGTAGCCTAATTATAATCTACTTAAGTAATACATAAATTAATACAAAAGTTTTAGAGATAAAATCCAAACTTAAAAGTATATTTGATCCTCGGTTTTATATCCTTACTCCCTCAAGATCCAGCAGTTGTTAACTTTATGGTAATTATAAGCTGCTTCCTAACTATCTCATATAATAATATTTATAGGGACATGAACAACTAACAGCTCAATAAGTTAGGACAGAGACTTAAAATTATATATCAAACACAAACAGCGTTATCAACCAAATTAGTTTGATGCAATGCATGTACAAGAAAATGCCATCACACGACGTTATCCGATCCATTGTGAAATTAGAGAAATTTCACCTACTTTAATTTGAGTTGAGGAGCTTAGCGCGCATATCAATAGCTCATAACCAAACCTAAGCTTGTACAACTGAGACATCGCTCCTCTCATAACTACCTTCAAACCATTAACTTCACCCTTATTGTGATTTCTTCTCCTGTTACTTGGTTCGACGAAAGATGAAGGAAGAACTCATTATACTATCCAACGCTATTCCTTTCAAAGGAGTTAGTATTTGGTCGGAGAATCCTATTAGGTTGCTATGTAGACTCGTTTTAAACTTATAAGTCATATATTTAATTTGATCCAGTTTAAAGTGTTTAATCATTTCAAACAAATCACACAAAAACAAGCCAGAATAATAAACTAGAAGTATATTATCAAACTCAGAAACAAACATATACAAGCATGTGTACAGTCAACTATCTAACAAACACAATCTTTATAATCTCAAGCCTCTGAGTACTATAAAATAGTATTTTGAAATACAGTAACATAATGATCCAAACTTACCTAGACTCTCTACTTGCTCACTCAAGGTATGGCTTACTCAAAGTACAACTTACACAAGCCATTGCCAATAATCCTTATAATACAAATATTGTTTTAGTTTTTATATAACTACCATAGATAGGTTTTGTTCTAAAATTCTTATTGTTATCTTCACTTTAAGGTTTTATTATACCTAATTATTTAGGTTTTTAAGTCTCTTACAATTATTCTTAATTTAGATTAAATTCTAGTTCAGTTTTTAAATTAGATTCTAATTCAGTTTTTTATTACAAGTTTTATACGTGAACTCTAGGAATTTGTTTCGAATCATTATGTGAAGTTGATCACATTTCACTTAAGTATCCTAAATCTCTATTTTAGCTCTTAACTAATATTCTAGTTAGTACGGTATACTATATTCCTAATTTAACTACTAAATCAGTTCTCGATATAAGAATAATCTATATTTTTCATATAATTTCGTAAATTCACCTTTCAAATCAGATTTATATTATATTCCTAATATTATAATACCATTAATTTTACCTAATATTTTATAGCCATTTAATTTTTATATACACATATTATGTATTATTACATATTATGCACTTATATCACCTACCTAACACTTCTAATACTACATATGTCATTCTTCATCATCCAATAACATATCAAAATGTCTAATTATATCCTAAATCAGAATTTATACCTAATTAACTTTAAATCACAAAATTAACTTAAAATATATCATTTTACTTATTACATATATACTATATAATACACTTTATAATTACATTTAACACCCTAAATGCTACAAAAATCATCTTATAATATCTAATTATACACTAAATCAGTAATTATCCATTTGATTATTAAATTAGCCTAAAATCACCCATTTTATACATCATATTAAGGCCTAAAAATTTAGAAAATAGATTTTTAAAAAATCCCTTCATAGCATTATTTTTAAATATTTTAAATAGTTTACACAAAAATTTTAAGCTCAAAATTACACTGTTAAGATTATTTATTTTAATATTGAAAACTATCTCAAATTTAGTTATTTCTTAAGAGTAATATATCTCGAGTCCTAAATTTATCAAATTGATATTTTTACCTACATCTACATGCAAAAATATTTTATAATACTAAATTTTATAATTTTTCATACATATTTGATATTTTTATACGATTAAACAAATTCGGAATGGAAATCGAAACTTACCATTCGATCGACTTCCAACCACCAGTGGTGGTTTCACCCTTGTCAGCAGCAACAGATGTAGAGTCTACAATCTAGTTGTGGTAGCTATTCCTCTCTAGGTGGTCGTTAGATGTGAGCTTCCATTATAAGCCCTAAATGCACACTATTTTTTCTAATTTTTCTAAAATTAGTTTTCCTCTCTTCTCTCATCTTCTTAATTTTTATTTGATGCTCGACTAACCAAAATGGGGTTTAGAGAGGTTGCTATGTATTTATAGTAGGGGTTAGGTTTTCTCTTTAATTTTTCTTGTGATTTTTGTCCTTATCCTATTTTTTTTTTTTTCACTTTCTAATTGTCTTAATTTAATCGATTGTTATTTTTTCTTTAATTCCTAGCATGCCACACCTCGTTTTTAAAAATCTTTTCACTTTTCCATGTTTTTCTTGATTTTTCTCTAATTATTTATGAATTTTTTTATTTAATATTATTTTAATATATTTTAAGTATTTAAAGTAATTTTGCGTATTTTAACCTATATGTAAATATATATATGATACAAATAAATACTCTTAAATATTATTTATGTTATTTTTATAATTTTTAGTATGCATATAATTTATTTCTATCGATTAGTTAATTATCGAAACTCGTTCTATGCATTTTCGATAAATAACAAGTAATATATATATAATTCAATATTATAATAATTAATTATTTTATTATTTATTTTCCTAGATCTAAACTCACAAGATCACTTCTACTAATATTTTTAGCTTTATCGTAAAATTTAGGGTCGATTAGACAACTTACTCGATTGCTCTAAATTTACAAATCAAACACTTAATTGCAGGGCTTATAGATTAACCAAATCAAAAACAGAGAAATGTAGCTAGTGATAGGTATAACCAGCAAAAGCCTTATGCTTGTTTTTTCTGCAATAGACTAGGGCATATAGAGAAGTACTGTTTCTATAAAAAAATCCAAGCTCAATAACAATCAAGTCTTAAATCAAAACTCAAGCTTGAATTTTGATAAACCTTAGCTTTGCTGGGTTCGTAAACAAACTTGATTACATAGTGATATGTGCAGGAACACGAAGCTAGATTAAAAGGAGCATAATATATCGACAGTAGATGTTTGAGATACATGACGAGTGATGCTTTGTTGTTTACAAGCTTAGAAAGGAAAAAAGATGGATATGTAAAGTTTGAAGATATTAGTAAACATAAAATAATTATGGTAAGTACAATTGGACATAGAATAATTGTAGTAGGTACAATTAGACTTACACCACATACAATTGAGAATGTATCACTAGTTAAAGGCTTAAGGCATAATTTACTGAGTACAAGTTAGTTGTGTGATAAAGTCAATAGAGTGATATTTGAACATAACAAATGTCTTAGATTTGATAAGGATGATACAAAATTATTTAAAGGCTTCAGAAAGAAAAATATTTACCCAATTAAACCATCTAAAGTACCATTTGAAAGATGCTTTCTCTTTGTAAATGACAATACAACTCTATAGCATAAAAAATTACGACATGCAAATTCTCCTCAACTTGAAAAATTATCTAAGAAGAGCTTAATAAATGAACTACCTAAGTTAAACATTCATAAAGATATTCATTGTGTTGTATGTTTAAAAAATAAGATGAGTTCTTCTTTAAATAAAGGAAATAAGGTTATGTCAACTGAAAAACTTTTAGAATTATTGAATTTGGATTTCTTTGGTCCAACTTAAACTCTAAGCCTGGGAAGTAAGAAGTACAGACTTATAATAGTAAATGACTTCTCGAGATTTACTTGGATCTTGTTTTCATGTTACAAAAGTGTTGCTTTTAAAAGTTTTGAATTTTTTACAAAAAGAGTTCAAAATGAAAAAGGCCTTTCCATTATTAGTCTTCAAACTGATCATAGGAAAGAATTTCAAAATATTGATTTTATCTTGTTTTTCAAAGAAAAAGCCATCACTCATAATTTTTTTTGCACCTTATACTATGCAAAAAATGAAGTGGTTCAATGTAAAAGCAGGATTATCCAAGAAATAATGAGAACTCTACTAAATAAAAGTAGTATAGCTAAATATTTCTAGGTAGAAGCTGCATCAACAACATATTATATTATAAATCTAGTATACATAAGGCCCTTGACAAATAAAACTACCTATGAAATTTAACAAGGAAGGAAACCTACTGTTTCATACTTTCATGAATTTGGATGTAAGTGTTTTGTGAAGAAATAGGAAAGTTTTAGGAAATTTTAAAGAAAGACCCGATGAAGCCATCTTTTTGCGATACTTTCTAAACTTCAAGGCATACCAAGTATTTAACAAGGTAACAAAGGTAGTCGAAAAATAAATAAATGTTAAATTTATCGAAAAAACACGTAATGGAGATTCAAATGATGAACTTCCCATGGCATCAAACAAGAAAACTCCTCTACATTAAGATTTAGAAAGCAACTCGAAACCTAAATCAAAAGGTTTAATAGAGACTTCAATCGTGCCTAACGCTACCAGTAAGATAGATTCCGATAGGGATCAAGGACTAATTACTCGCTCCTGAGCCCGATGGCTTTTTCAGATGGTTCGTAGAGCTATCTGAGGTGAGTTAAACGCTGAGGGGCAGTGTTTATCCCTGTCTAAACTGCCGAGCTACTTTGCTCTCTACACTCTTTAGGAAGTTACCGAGATGATTAACCAACATGAGGAACCTACCCCTTCTCAAAACCCTAGTTCAAGTACCAAATCAGGAAAACAGCTATCCCAACAGTACCAACGCTGAGCTGACCATTTGAAGCCGACCCGAATGTGAGTCGTCCTTGAGCCTACCACTGTCCACCCCCAACAATCAGGATACCAAACTGCAGATGCTGAATAGACCTGATCAAAGGACCACCCTTGCTTGGCTCACAGTGTTGTCAGAATCACAGACTAGGTAAAGTGCATGCACGCTATCCTTTTTTGACATCCATACTATCCTTTCTGATAGTGGATGTTCTTTTGGCACAAATATGTGCCTTCTCTGTAAATTATTCTCCTTTTCTTAGCAAGTAGGGATCTATTTTTGTACATTTCTGTAATTTAGGACTTTCCCTAACTAGGTACTATAAATACCCTAACTGGCTTATCGACTTGGTAACTAATTTAGTGACTGTTATCTAAGAGGACAAGCAGCAAGCTAGAATAGCCCTACTAGGGAACGTGAACAGTAAGGATAAGGCAATGGTTAATTTGGCTGAGTTAATACCCTAACTTGACCGCCCCAAGCTGAAGGAATTAGTAGGGATGCTGACGAGGCTAACGCTTGAAGAGATTGAGGAGGAAGCAGAAGGGGATGATGGAGCAGACGAATACTTCAAGCCTGAGGAAAGAAATGTGTAAGCCCCTAGAGTTCAAGGATTGAGAATGCGTATCCCGAGTTTTTCTGGAAGTGGTGATGCCAAAGATTACCTAGATTAGGTAAATACGATTAAAAAACAGTTTGAATGCTACGAAGTGCCTGATAATGCGAAGGTAAGAATTGCAATGCTAGAGTTCACTGGTTATGCCGCCTTATGTTGGAAGAACTTGTAAGCCACCAAAAGAAGGGAAGGAGAGTGAGAGATTAGGAGTTGGGATGAAATGAAAAGAGTTATGCGAAGAAAGTTTGTGTCGAGTTATTATCTGTAAGATTCCTTCAAAAGACTGCAAGAACTAAGACAAGGAGGATCAAGTGTGGACGCTTATGTTAAGGAATTCTAAATGTTAATGATCCAATGTGAAGTCATAAAGCCAAAGGACTAAATCGTATCTCGATTCATTGGTGGATTAAAGTATGACATCGGGGATGTTCTGGAAACCCTGGATGTTGGAATGCTTGATGACGCAATCCGAGTCGCTTAGAGGATTGAAAGGCACTAAATAGGAAGATTTCAACCACCTGTTAGCCAATCAAGTAGTAGTTGGATTGTTCTGAGTAGACTTGTGCAAACAGAACAAAGTAAGGTTGTTAAGACCCGACTCGTTTTAGCTACCCGAGCTGAAGAGAAGGACCCCTCGAAGGAGTTCAAGAAGGGCCAAAGTTTAAGGAAGAAGACAAGTGAGATCAAGTATTTCAAATGCCAAAGCTTTAGGTGCATGACCGCTTAGTATCCAAACATGCGAACAATGGTGATTCGAGGCAATGTGCTAACCGTTGAGGTCAACGGTACTGATGAGGAAGTAGAGGAGTTGAAGGAGGACGGACAGACCGAACTATCTAAGGAGGAAGTTATCTACAGTGAGGAAGGCCACTTTATGCTGACTACTCTAATGTTGAGAAGGACAATGAGTGTCAGTCCTATACTTGAAGATGAACAAAGAGAAAATCTCTTCCATTTTGGGTATAAGGTGAATGACTCATTGTGTGCGCTGATTGTTGGCAGTGGGAGCTGCACCAATGCAACCTCTACATTTATGGTTTAGTAGTTGAAATTGTTGACCATACCCCCCCCCCCCCCAAAACCTTACAAGCTTCATTAGCTTATTGACAAGGGAGCCCTACAAGTGAACAAACAGGTGTTTATGCTGATTTACATTGGCAAGTATCGAGATGAAGTGCTCTATAATGTATTGCCCATGAGTGTGTCCTATATTTTACTTAGATAACCATGGATGTTTGATCAAGCGGTTGTTTATGACGGAAGGAGGAATATATGCTTTGTAAAGCATGAAGGCAGAAAGATGAAATTGAGTCCCATGACAGCTGATCAAGTGAAGGTCATGCAATCTCAACTAAGTTGAGCCTTGAAGAAGGAAGCTTTGGTAGTGACCTGAGTTGAACTAAATAGAGAGATGGAGCCTAAAAGACCAACCTATCTACTAGTTCGAAGAATTCTAGAGTTGAGATCCGAAGAGGAGTTACTTATCGAGGTAAAAATCTTACTGGAGGAATTCATCGACCTATTTTCAAGAGGAGCTACCGAAGGGTCTACCCCCAATCCGAGGTGTTGAGCATGTAATTAACTTGCAACTAGGAGCCGTACTATCGAACAAGCTTGCCTATAGGCTGAACATTAAACAGGCTGTCAAGTTGTAGAGGTAAGTAAATGACCTTATGAAGAAAGGG
Organism: Lumnitzera littorea; assembly: GCA_024138015.1. Lineage (NCBI taxonomy): Eukaryota > Viridiplantae > Streptophyta > Magnoliopsida > Myrtales > Combretaceae > Lumnitzera > Lumnitzera littorea. The sequence continues at coordinate 39,702,804 of JAMXBB010000006.1, read as the reverse complement.
TATGTACGTAAGTCCTTAAGCCCCTGCGCTATACCAGCCTTATTAGTGCCAAAGAAAGATGGATCTCAGATGATGTGTATGGATAGCCAAGCGATCAATCGAATCATTATCAAGTACAGGTATCCCATATCCAAGCTTGATGACATGTTAGATGAGTTAAGTAGAGCAAGAGTGTTCTCAAAGATTGACCTCAAATTTGAATTCCATCATATCTGAATGTGTGAAGGTGATGAGTGGAAGACCGCATTTAAGACATGACATAGTTTATATGAATGGCTTGTAATGCCATTTGGACTGTCTAATGCGTCGAGCACATTTATGCGCCTGATGAATCATATGCTCCAAGAATTCATAGGGAGGTTTGTTGTAGTTTACTTTAATGATATTTTGGTGTACAACCTTGACCTAGAGATTCATAAGGAGCATCTTCGAAGAGTCTTTGCAAAACTCCAAGCTAAATAGCTCTACACCAATCTAAAGAAGTGCAATTTTTGCTAACATAAAGTGATCTTCTTAGGATTTGTTTTGAGCGGAAGTGGCATCAAAGTTGATGATGAGAAGATAAAAGCGATCATAGAATGGCTTAAATAGACTTGTTCTGCCGATGTGAGAAGTTTTTACGGCTTAGCATCATTTTATTGTCGATTCATAAAGAATTTTAGTACAATCGTAGCCCCACTTACCAAACTCTCAAAGAAGAATGTTAATTTAGATAGGGAGAGAAGGAGTAGAGGAATTTCGAGGAAGTGAAAGAGAAGCTAAGTATAGCCCCTATCTTAGCTCTACCGAGTTTTGATAAAGTATTCGAAGTAAAGTGTGATGCATTTGGACTAGACATAAGTGTTGTGCTAATGCAAAAAGGTCAACATATTGCCTACTTTAGCGAAAAACTTCAAGGAGACATACTTAACTATTCTGTCTATGACAAAGAGTTCTACTTCTTAATCCGAGTCTTAACGATATGGTAATACTATTTGCTGCCCACGGAATTTGTGATTTACACTGATCATGAATCCTTAAGATATCTAAAGAGCCAACTGAAGTTGTACCAAGGGCAAGCCAAATGGGTCTAGTTCTTGAAGGGTTTTTCTTATGTTGTAAAATGCAAGAATGGAAAAAACAATGTAGTAGGTGACGTCTTGTCGAGATGATATACCCTCCTAACCGAGCTGCAAATAAGGTTACTTGGTTTTTCAACTATAAAGAAATTATATGTTAAGGACTCACACTTTGGTCTTATCTATGCCTTATGTGAAGAAGGATGGACATTGGGTGACTATTATAGGAAAGACGGATACCTATTCAAAAAGTAAAGGCTATGTATCCCGACCTATTCCATGAGAGAATTGTTAGTGTATGAGGCACATGGAGGAGGATTAACAGGACATTTAGGCCAATGCTGAACCCATGAAGTACTATTTATGAGATTCTTTTGGTCGAGAATGATGAGAAATGTACAGTCCGTATTGGAAAGGTATGCAACCTGCAGGAAGGCAAAGAGCTAAGCTGAAAAAGGACATTATTTACCCTTGCCTGTCCTAACCAAACCATGGCCCGAGCTAAGCATAGACTTTATGTTGGGATTGTTAAGGACGTCCTAAGGGAACGACTTCATCATGGTGGTTGTGGATTGATTTAGCAAGATGACACATTTCGTGCTCTGCTCCCAAACCAACAACGCTTCAGTTATCTCTTTTCTTTTCTTGCAACAGGTGATCAAGTTGCATGGAGTGCCCAGAACCATTGTTTTAGATTGAGACCTCAAGTTCATGAGCCACTTTTGGAGGGCACTTTAGAGGCAAATGGGAACTAAGCTATTGTACAGCACGTCCTGCCATCCATAGACTGATGGACATATTGAAGTTGCCAACAAAATTGTGGGAACTTTGCTACAGGTTATAATCGGATGAAACATGACTGACTGGGATTTGTGTCTACTAATCATCGAATTCGCCTACAATCAGACTGCCCATAGTGTAACAAACATGTCCCTATTCGAGGTTGCCTATGGATTCAACCTTAAGCTCCTGATGGACCAATTACTCCAGCTGAGTCTTGATGATGATCGACTAGCCTAAAAAAAAGTCGAGGCCATCAAAGCTATGCACTAAAAGGTTGTAGAGCAATTGAGCTAAGCTAATGCTAAGCTCGAGAAGCAAAGCTGAGAACGGAGGAAGAGAAAGTTTCAGCTAGGTGATTTGGTCTAGATACATCTTAGTAAGGATCGGTTTCCAAACTTGAGGAAGAGCAAGTTTTCTTCTAGAGCCGAAAGACTTTTCAAAGTGCTTGAAAAGATAAATCCTAATGCCTATAGGATTAAATTACCTAAATGATATGGGGTTTCGGACTCCTTCAACGTTGCCGATCTCTAACCTTACACTCTCGAGGACAAGAAACCTAAAGTCGAACCAGATTTGATCCCAAATCTCAAATAACCTGGAGGGGATAATAGGGATCAAAGACCAATCACTCGCTCCTAAGCCTAATGGCTTTCTCAGATGGTTCGCAGAGCTATCTGAGGTGAGTTAAACACTGAAGAGTAGTGTTTTTCCCTGTCTAAATTGCCGAGCTACTTTATTCTCCACACTCTCCAAGAAGCTGCCAAGGTGATTAGCCAACACGAGAAATAACCCTTTCGCAACACCATAATCCAAGCACCAAATTAGGAAAATAGCCATCTCAACAGTACCAATGCCGAGTTGACAATTGTCAGGAGTTAACCATCCGAGGTCGATTGAAATGTGAGTTATCCCTGAGCCTGCCACTATCTACCCTAAACAATTAGGATGCCAAACTGCTGATGCTGAATAGACCTGATAAGAGGACTACCCCTGTTCGGCTCATAATGTTGTTAGAATCATAGACTAAGTAAAATGCACACGCACTATCCTTTTCTAACATTCATACTATCCTTTCTAACAGTAGATATTCTTTTAGCACTAATACATGCTTTCTCTATAAATTATTCTCCTTTTCTTAGCAAGTAGGGATCCATTTATGTAAATTTTTGTAATTTAGGACTTATTCTAACTGGGTACTATAAATACCCTCATAATGTAGTAGCCGGATATGAGATATACAGAGAATACATTGGATTTTACTCTCTCTCTCTTAAGCTAAATATCTTTACTCTTAAGCTACTCTTATCTAGCTTATTTGAGCGTAGACTAATGGGAAGTGACCTTTAGCCATACTTATGCATCATATCAAGTGTGACCTGAGCTTTTGCGAGGCGTCGATGTATCATATCCATCGTTGATGCATGGGAACCCCTACTTAACCTTCGACTATCGTTTACTTTTTAAGCCATCTCGTGGCCTGGACCCATCCTTTTTGGTCATGCTTGATATCGAGTTCGTGTGTTCATCCACGAATTTGTATCAGATCCCATTTTAGAAGGTTTGATAGAGACTTATAACAGGTTTATTAAACCACAATCAAACGATAAGTCAAAACCTTATGATCATTTTCATACACCTCCTTTTGTGTTAAGATTTAAACTAGACCATCCCCTTGAACTTATGATTAGTAATGTCTGATCTAGAATCAAAACAAGGTCAAATTTATAGAATTTTGAAAATCATTTTGCATTGATTTCAGAAATAGAACCTAACTCAATATGTGAAGCTCTAAGTGATAATAACTAGTTTATAGCTATATAAAAGGAACTTAGTCAGTTCCAAAGAAATCAAATATAGAATTTAAGGATAAATCCATTATCGGTACTAAGTGGGTTTTTAAAAACATGTTAAATAAACATGAAAAGATTGTGAGAAATAAAGCTCATTTGGTTGTAGAAGGTTACTCTCAAGAGGAGGGAATAGACTATGATAAAACATATGCTCCTATAGCTAGATTATAAGTCATAAGATTACTTTTTGCATTTGCTTTTTTGAAAAACTACAAATTATATCAGATGAATATTAGAAGTGCATTTTTAAATAGATTCATTAAAAAAAAAGTGTATATAGAGTAGCCCCTAAGAGTTGAAGATCCTTTTAAAACTAATTATGTTTTTAAACTTAAGAAAGCTTTATATGGTTTAAAATAAGCCCTCGTATTTGGTATGAGAGGTTAAGTGGTTTTTTAATTAAAAATGGCTTACAAAGAGGAAATGTTGATACAACTTTATTTTTGAAACATCATCAAAGGGATATATTAGTTATGTAAATTTATGTTGATGATATGGTTTTTGGAGCAATTAATGAAAAATGTTGTAAAAAATTTTCAAGATTGATGCAAACTAAGTTTACAATGTCATTCGTGGGAGAATTAAATTTCTTTTTGGGACTTCAAATTAAACAAATAGACAATGGTATATTTATTCATCTAAAAAAATATACTAGATAAATACTAAAGAAATTTGGATTTAAAAATACCAAAGAATCTTCTATTCCTATGAGCACTTCAACAAAGCTTGATGTTACAGGCAATGGTAAACAGGTAAATAAGAAGTTATATCGTAGTTTAATTGATTCTTTACGTTACTCAACTGCTTCTCGTCTTAATATTTTATTTAGTACTTGTGTTTGTACTTGCTTTTAGAGTTTACCAACAAAAACATATTTGAATACATTAAAAAGGATTTTAAAATACATAAAAAGTACTACAAAATTAGGAATTAGGTATCCTAAGAATAAAAATTTTGATCCAATTGAATACTTAGATGTTGTTTATGTAGGTTATAAAGTAGATCGAAAGAATACTTCTGGTATTTACCAATTTTTAGGAGATAAATTAATTTCTTAATCTTTTAAGAAATGTTGTCCTTTCAACTGTAGAAGTAGAATATGTTTCCATTGGTAGCTGTTGTACTTAGATACTATGGTTGAAACAATAATTAAATGATTATGGACTCAATTATAAAAATATTCCAATAAAGTGTGATAATAAAGGTACAATAAATTTGACAAAAAATCTAATTCATCACTTAAGGTCAAAACATATAGAAATTAGGCATCATTTATTTATGGTCATGTGGCAAATAATGATGTATGTGTTGAATTTGTGCCTACTAAATATCAATACGCTGATATATTTACAAAACCTTTAGATAAAATTAAATTCAAATTTATTAGAAATGAAATTGGGGTTTGTAATCCTTTTTGTTAACATGGAACTCATTTAATTAATTCCCTAATTTTTTATGTTTTTAAGATGAAGTTGTTCAAATGTATACAGTATACGTAAGTAAGTTTGTTTGTTTTTTTTAAGTGGCTTAGCGAGTCTATAAAATCTTTCATACATTCAAATTCTCTCAGCCTACTAATAGTTAGTTTTATAGAGACCTATCTCTTTCATCTTCCTTATTCAACTTTTCCCATACTTTCTCTCAAACTCACATTAGCCTTTCATCTTCTGACCTTTACCATTTTTTTTCTTCCCTTTCCTCTCACCATGACATGTCACCCAAGAGATCAACTCATATTGTAGCATAAGGTCCCAAACAAACCATGGTTGCCAATACTTTTGAAAATCCAGTTGATCTCACTAATCAAGAAATGACCACTAAGCTAAACCCTTTTAAACATCATAATGTTCAAGAAAATCAACAAGAACCACCATCTGAACAACTTTAGGAAGCCTCTGAACATACATACTTTGAAACCCTAGAGCTTCATGAAGAAACCCTAGATAACCTAGTTCATGAAGTTACCTAGTTGAATCCATCTAAACTACCATATGACCCAGTTAAAGAAGTCATTCTCAAGAATTCTCCAGAAACCCAACAAAATGCTACGTCTTCATCTTTTGAAGAAGTAGTTGAAACTGAGGATTCAAGTTCTTCAAAGTCTGAGGAATCTTCTAAACATGCTCCTAAACATTCAAAACAACTACTGTTCCCAAACTTAAACCCAAGAAAGACTCTAAAAAGGCCTAGACTGTTTAGCTAAAGACAGTAAAGAAAGATCAGAAGGCTCTTAGACAGGAGAAAGCATCTCTTAAGCAGCCTGAAAAAGTCAAAAAGAGGTACTTAATCAAAGGTAAGAGTGTTTCCATTAAAGAAACATTTTATCTATATATCAAGTACTTTGAGAAAAATAGGTTATACTAGTATGAGAATCTAGATAATCTTGGTTTAAGGAATTTAAGCAATCTAAGGGGTCTAGTATATGGAGAAATGGTAAATGAATTCTATAAGAGGCTTAGTGCTTGACATTAAGAAGTATGGAGGTCCAGTATCTTTAATTATAAAATCAAGATATCTAAATAGGATATCATCAATTGTTTTGGGATTAAGGAATTGAATGATGATGAAAACTTGTTAGAAATGTCTAAGGAGTGTGTATTCAGAGAATTGAATGATTGTGTAGATGTTGGTGTTGCGAGAGATATATTCAATAATAAATTTGAGTTATTAGTAAGAATCTTGCGCAAATTTGTATTTTCCTTGGAAATGTAGCTCAACTTCTATATCAAGGGATGATGCACTAATAATTTTGGCAATGCTTGGTAAAAGAAGTGTTGATGTGGTGAATTTGTTGATGAAACACTTTTGGTAACATAGCAAAGCCAAAGCTTATAGGAATATGTTAATGGCACTCTTTAAATACAAGAAAATCAAGATTTCAAAAGAGACAACCTGTCCTTTTTACCCTACTAGATTAGGATAGAAAATATTCAAACAAATGGGGATGTATTAAATAACAACTTATGGCATTCCAACAATGGGGGTGTGTATGTACACCCATCAAACATTAGAAGGAAAGTAATCATTATAAAATCAAAGAATGAACGGGAACGAATTGGAGAGTTAAAAGGAAAGGAGGAAAAGAACCTACAGATGAAGAATTAAGAAAGAAAGGGAAGAATTGGACGTATTGAATTCAAGGAAGTGACTTGATCACTATTAAATAGTAATTTAGAGAATATGAAGATAGAAGCTCCAACACTTAGACTAGAGTGCAAGCTTAGCATTTGTTGAACCTAACGGTATAAAGACTGTCATTAACAAAGTTGTTAAGAATCAGCTTATCAATATGGAATCTTTGTTTAAAGAATGGATTAAGGAGACTATCAACATATCTAAATTTGATCCTGTACTTCAACCCACTAAACGACAAATTGAACATCCTGAAGCTGATCAAAACGTTCAATCACTTTAGGTTGATTACCATCAAACTCCTATCCAATCTTCTGTAGCTACTAGAATCTAAGATTAACAAAATAATCAAATACTAGAGGAAGACCTAGAGAAAACTCCAGTTCTCTTTCCTCAATCATTTGAACTTGAAGATCCTCCTCAAACTAAAGTCAAGACCACCCCTATACTCCTTCTTCAGTCTACTTTGGAAGGACCAACAGGGATTGTTTCAATAGGATCTAATAAGAAGGCCACCACGAATCCTTTACATTCCATTCCTGAACCCCACATTAGTATTCAATAATCCACTAACTCTAATCAAACTCCAAAGAAGCTAGGTGTCACTTACTTTACAAAGTCAAACTGTATGTAAAGAAGAAGACTAGGTGAGTTAATAAGTAGATGTCCTATGTTTTTGTTTTATTTAGAGTTTTGTTACTATCTTGTAGTATTTTGTCACTATGTTTTTTATTGTTTGTTTTGTGTCATGTTGTCATTCTTTCTAGTATTTTGTAGTACAGGGTATCAGATCAATGTAACTCTTTGTACTTGACTTTAATGAAGTTCTCTTTGGTTTCCTAATTCATTTATCCTATTTTGTTATTTTATTATAATGGATTAAGGGGGAGTTTTTTAAATGTTCTCTGATGATAATAAAAAGGAGGAGAATAAAGTTTGCCAAAAATATGTTATTAATTGAATTTATAGTTAACAGGTAAAACATACACTTAAAGCATATGAGTGAAAAACCTAAAATTTGTTTTGACTTATTCAAATTGGAATTTTTTTTTAAGTGGTTAATAGCATATGATTTTAGAATTATAAAAGTGTTTTGTTATTATAAAAAATAGGGAGAATGTTAAGTTCTCTTAGGACTTTTGATGACAACCAAAAGTATAGTATGAATGAATGTTAACAAGTGTGTAGGAATTTTGAGTCAATTTAGAAAGTTTGTCAGATGGTTTCTATTTGTATTAAATAATGCTTCGGAGACCTAAATAGAAGGTTCAAAATACTATTAAGGAGATAAACTCAAAGTGTATTCAGAAGGTTATATAGAGAATTCTATTAAAGGGAAAAGTAAGTGGATTTAGAGAGTTGATCAGAGACTTTAAAAACATGGTCAAACCATTGGAAGCTTTTTCAGAGCTTTAATCAAAGAGCTTAACCGAAAGAAGTATCGGAAGAATAAATCAACATTTTATCTAAGACCTAACTCCACTTAATTAGTTATATTTGGGAAATGTACTTAATCTCATTTCACATTAGTTAGTATTATGATCCTTAGGAGGATTTTGATTAAATTAAACGATGAACAAGGAACTATGAGTTTTTGAAGGAATTATACTTATCCAGACGTCTAGAACCATTTTGAAGAAGGCTGCAGATAAGATATTTTCATACCCATTGAAATATCAAAACAGTTTCGAAAATTCAAGAATATTAAAATTGAATTTCAAATTGCAAAGATTTCTAAAGATTCTATTAGTAGAAAATATGATAAAGTTTATCCATTAATGTGGAAAGTTTCCAAATTTCGTAGGTGCTATAAATTAAGGTTAGTTGAAATCTCAAGTTATTTTTCGAAAATACAGGACTAAATTAGAACGTTAGAAGATTTGAAGGATAAAGATCAAGATTAAATATCAAAAGCACTAGTCGTTGGTGAAGTTAAGTATAAAAGGACATTGGATTTAAATTCACAGATTAGTAAGACATGAAAAAGTATTGTGCTATTTTGATAGCTACATAGAGGATTTCTCATAGACTTCTTCAGAGAGTTCACTGAAGCTTAATATCCAAAATTTTCTTCTCCTATTTTTGTGCTAAATTATTTGAGAGATTCCTTATATTTCTCATTTTAATCTATAAGTAACATCAAAGTGTATGAGTGTTATGTATCTAAGAGAAATTAGACTTGTTTCTCTATCGATCTGTAAATAGGCTAAACTGTAAGAAAGCTAGATAAGGAGAGTAGAGAATTGTAAAAGCCAAGTGTGGCAAGATTTGTAACTTCTCTTGATTTGATTTTGAAGTAGTGGATTAAGTGAAATGGTAGCTGTGAAGAAGACCGAGTCTCTAATGGTTGTGAAATTAGAAGAGAGCAATAGGTATAAGATCGAAACTCTTTAAATTTTGATTCTGATAGTCTTCTCCCTATCTCTTTTACTTTAACTTATTTATTTATGTTATCGTCTTAAGCACATTGAACTATTAAAGTACAACTATTCACCAATATAAGTTATTAAGAGGAGTGTTTTTAATTATATTTGAATAGTTTTCTAAGTTTGCCAATGATATCAATTCACCCCCCCTCTTGATGTCGTACACGAAACTTACACAAAGGGTTAAGTCAATTAATTTAGGTGACTTAAGGAGATTTGAAAGGGTTGTTTTATAATAGGGATTATTGGACTGCCTTCCCTACTCGCAACTTTTCTAAGAGAAGCTCATGCATTTAACTCTCCATTGGCCAGGATGCAACAAGAACCATGGAATAATCTATTAATAGGAGAACTTATTTCAATCATCAATCATTAACATGACCTAATGAATATCATCAATGGCCTAACTCTATAAATACTCTAGGGTTCCTCCTTATTCGATGATTTAGAGATTTATACAACTACCATGATGTTGTTATACTGCCATTGTGAAAGATCAAATATAGTTTAGAGTAAAGAACACTGTACCTTTCAGCAAGATTAGCAAGGTGAATGCTTTGTAACTCTTCCACTTATTACACGTGTTTGAAATTCTTTAAGATTGCTTACTTATCCTCCTTTTCACTTACTCTCCAAATCATATCCACATATCATTATCATGTCACTACTCTAGCCTTGTATGGTAGAAGACTCATAGCATGTACGTGAGTACTGCAATCAAATCCTCGCACCTTATTTGGTGACTTATTAAAGATTTGGGAATTTGATGACTTAATAACAACACCTATCAAGAAAAGAACAATTGCCTTTGTTGATGGCACTATGCAAGAATAGGAGATAAATAATGAAGTTATTTAACAAATTATGCCATTATCAGATGATGCTAGTTGAGGCAACAATACATAAGAAGTTGTACTTGGTACTGTGCAGTGATGTATACACTTCAAATTTAGGCTAAAATACTACATTTCTAAGATTGCTTTTAACTTAGCCATATTTTTGCGATTACTTTTAAAAAAATACTATATATTTTTCCTTTTTTCTCTTAATATATTATGAGCATTTGACATCTTTTCCCTTAACATTTAGATTAAAGGAGAGTAGACAAGTTAAGTTTATGAAATCACCAAACAATCTTGTTTTGGTAAGGAAACATTACAATAACTTAAAAGATATTAAAAAAAGAAAAGAAAAATAGAGGTACTCTGGCTAAATAATTATAATAGTTTCCTTCTTTCCCTCTCATTTTAATGAATATATTCCCTTACTTATTTCTTCCCTTTATATCCCTCCCCCTACCCTCACCCCCCCTCTCCTCTCTCTCTCTCTCTCTCTCTCTCCGTTTTCCTTTCTTAATTGTGATGCTAAAAGAATTAAAAGCTTAACCTTGACCCCCTATTACTAAGTTGAAACTCAACTCAATTAAATTCATATGAATCTAATGATTTTAAAAAAGATTTTCTAATTATATTTATAATGAAATTTGAAATTGATTAATTTATAATATTTAATTAGGGATTTCATAGTTGCCATTTTGTGTCTTATGAAGTTATCTATAATGTTAAAGGCTTTGGCCTCACTTTGTTATCTTACAAGATGTTACTTTATTATTATAGGACGACAATTATCATTTTACATATCTAAAAAGCAATATTAATAAAAATTCTCTCACTCTTCATTGTCATATATAATGTATGCAAATCCATGTGGTAATTGATTTGGAGGTTATTTCTTCTATTATGATTCATGTCAATATTTCATTAGTATTTACATGTCATCTTTTTAATTTTGAATTAAGATTCAAATCTTTTGATGCATGTGTTAAGAAAAATAACCAACATCAAAATCAATTCTAACCATCCCATAGAATAATACGATAAATTATAATAAAAGAAAATTCACACTAAGGATACATAAGATCATCAATAGGGAAATTTGCCAAAGCTATTTGAATCAATAACTCTACTTCGTTGTCAACCCTAACAACTTTTAGGATATTCGGCAAGAAGGACTTAGTCAAATTGGTAAGCCTACTCTTTAGGGTGTGATTTGTATTTAATAGGTAAGAACATTTAAAAATTGAATAAACTATTTAAACGGGTATGGAATTGGTAAGAGGATGTGTCTATGTTGAAAGATTTAATGCTCTTAAGGAGGAAATGGAGTGGAAAGTTTGAAGGTTTGTTGGCTTCATAAGTTGTTAAGGTAGGATGATAGAGGTAAGAAGATGAGGAGGTAGAAGTACTTTAAGGGTTGATATTCATTTTGCAATGAATAATGAATGAAGCTTTTATTTTATCATCCATATAAAATTAACCTGATGAATAACCATTAAAGTTGTTATTTTATCATTAATGTAAAATTAATTTATTTGAATCCAAAATTTTATGGAACAAACTCTATTAGATTATTTTGACTAATTTCCAGAACCTCGACATAAAGTTTAATTTAGATTGGAGAACATTGCTCTAACCCCTAAATTAGTCATTTGAAGCCATGAGGTGTCACATTCCACTCAACAATTTCTAAAGCATGAGTAATGAATAAAAAATGAACAAATTATGAAAATTAGAGGCTAACAGAATAATGTTAAAACGTGAACGATGTTAAAACTTGCTCTATGCTCAATATGGATATTGTACTAGCTTATTGAAGTGCTATTAGGTAACTTTGTGCTTGGGGATTGACTCATTGGATTTGCTTATAGGTTTGCTTTTGAAAAATTGTCTTTAAAAGTGAGTACATTTCTGACTTAATTGTTCTGTTGTGTTGTGGTCTATCACTTAGTTGCCAAATTGTGTATGATCACTTATTGTGACCATTATAGGAGGATTTAGACTTAGGAGTTGTTGATCTTGATGAGATTAACGTTCTCTCGATTTTGTGATATTTGATGATTGATTAAATTCTGAATATTGATTTGGCAAGTGCACTAGATTACTAGTGTATAGAGCAAGGTAGGAATTTGATATCTTGTACTAGCCTAGTGTGCAAATCGTAAATATATGATTGATTATGTTGATATGATGATTAGATTGATATTATGGCTACTTTGTATAATGTGTGAATATTAATATTAGCTTGATGAATGAGTAGTAAAATTGATTGAATTGATTACTGAGCCATTTGCATAAGCTTGGTTATTAGCATGCACATATTGCATACTAATTATGACAAGTGGTGTGCTAACAAAAGTTACTTAAGTAAATCAACTCCCGTTCACAACTTGGTAAGTTTATAGTACGATATTTGAATTAACACAATAAATTCATGGTACGATCCTTGAATTAGCTGGGATGGGTCCCTAGATTTTAGCTAGTGAAAGGCAAAGAAAGGAATAAGCATTTTGAGTTGCCATTGAAGTTAAGTGTTAAGCTAAGACTATTATATTGGCTAAGTGAATTGAAATTCCAAAGTCAGGATGGACGGATATCAAGATGAACAAATTGATAACTAAGATATTGTAAGATTACGATCGAGTAAAGTGGCTAGGTATGAAACATTGATGCATTACATAAATTTAGCTTATTATCATTTGCGTTCTGTTGCTTGATGTTAGTTGTGGATTTGTGAGTGTGACATGGTGTTGTTTTTCTTTCTTGTTGTTTATTCTTTTAGTGCTTTCTTTGTTTTATAATGAACTAAGGGGTAAGTGTTACTACAGGTACCAAAGTTTGAGAGTTTGGATTAGACTTAAGACACTTAGAGACGGTTAGCCAACTTTTAAGGTTTGGGATTGTCTTTGGCTTGTACACATATACATCGATATTTATTTTATGGATATGAATATGCATAGGTAGACTTTCGTCTTGTATATAGTATATAGTATATACATATCCTTTCTATGTGATATAAGGTTGATCCGGATAAAAATGAGTTGTCTTGCTTGACAGGCAACTTATATATGAATTTAGACTACAAGTTGAGTGTTCAATAAGCAACTTTCAAATGATTATGCATAATTGAGTGTTCAGCAAGCGATTTTCCAATGATTATACATTCAAGTGATCTTCTCAGAAATGAGTGTTATTGAATGTGAAAAATAAGTTCAAGTGGAAAACTTTGACTAGCTCTATCCTTATTCCAAAAATAGTGTAACAACTTGTCCTTTAGATACTAAGTTTCAGAAAATACAATTTATTAGATAAGTTTAAACAAAAATCTGAAGTAGGTCATTACATCACAGTTATATGATCTTGCTAGTTTTTAGTGATAGACAATATTTTGAATTCAATTAAACTGGAAAGGGGGTTTAATTTTGGATAAGCTAAGTCCAAAAGGCTTGAAAATGTGAAGTGGACTCCATTATTAAGTCCAACCTGAGTAATCACTATTTGAGCTCGAAATAACTTTTTCAGTGGACTGGCTCTGGAACAACTCCATATTGCGATCTCTACAAAACCTTTTTTCTTTTTTCTTTTTCCCCTACTTTTTTTCTAAACGAAAACGACCATGAGAAAATAAGTGAAATGAAAAAACGTGTCAAAATTGGTTATTATGCAGTGACAGGAAGGGTTGGACTGATACCGATACTCTATAGGGGCAACGAGACTGGAAATGGGAAGAAGATAATACTAGTGAAAAAAATAAATAAATAACAGAAAGAGAAAGAGAGTATGGACGCGGTGACATTCGGCGTCATAATCGCTATAATCGTTCTCTTTTTGGCTGCCGTTTTCTATATCACCATTGAAGGTACTTGCAAGCGCCGCTCCACCTAAAACCCTAACCCCAAAATTTATTCTTGTCTCAAATTTTTTTTTTTCCTCCTTTGGTGTACCCTGTACTCAAACTCATTGTATCAATCAATCTATCCGGGAAAATAAGACAATCGAACTGTAACAGAGTATACAACGTTTTGAGTTGCTAAACTATGGGGTTTAAGATCGAATGTGCATTGTTGTTACTACTGGTTGTTCTTGTTTTTTGGGTGGACGTGTGCTTGTGTTTGGAGCATGACCATGACCATGGCCATGAACATCAATGTGGGCTATCTTCGCCTGCATCTACGGTTCACGATCATCGTCACGACTGTGCTCACGGCCACCACCATCATGACCACCACCATCATGATGATAGCGCTAAGCTCCCAGAGGAATTGGCTGAAGAAGAGGATCTGAAACTGTACGGATTCGATTATCAACACCACGTTCACGATCACGATCACGATCACGATCATCATCACCACTATCATCAAGGGAATCAACTCCTCTCCGGTTTGGGTAAGGGCGATTCAAGAGGTTCTTTATTTCGTTTAATTAGCTACTGTTTCACTTGATATTTCCATTTCTTCATCTGAAATTGGCTCCATTTACGTGAATCTAATTAAGCCTGGTCATTCATCTCCAACAAGGAAACTACTTCTGCCCCAAAATCAATGTTCTTGATCCACAATAGTAATGGATTCAATTAAAGGGTTACATAGTTAATTCGTGAGTCCTTATGACATACCGGGTGGCTGAATTTTGTTGCTAGGTTTATTTTGTTACTCAAATTTTTGCTAATTTCGATGGAAAAGATAACGAAGAAGTAAACATTAAGGTTTGTTTAATCAAATTACAATTTCAGTTCAATAGCCCCTCTTTTTGGATGGTTGGGCTGACTTTTCAGTACAATTTCTTGCTCTCGAGTTCCAAGTTTGTGCTATGCTAGTAATTGTGAAATTAGTTTGGTATCAATATTTGACCATGCTGTGCAGCTTTTTTACTGTGAACGTTGAAATGCTATGATGGGACAAAAAGTGAGCCACTAAGATTAATGGGTCAACTTGGCCATTTCCAATATGTGAGGGTATTTGCCTATTTGGTTTTTAAGTTGCATTGCTACCTAAACTTGATAGCCCAATATCATTTCTCATCATTGACCTATGTCAGCTAAAAATGTTAGGCAATACATTCTCTCTGATCTAATGATGGATTGCAGCTAGGAATAGATTAACAATCATGTCATCTCTGTATTTCGAGCTGCTCCCTGAACAAAATGCTCCCTTGCATTTGGAAACTCTGGTTAGAAGACGAATTGAGTCATCAAGCATGATTTAGTCAAGTTGATTTTTGATGAGGAAGTGAAGAATTCATTTTGGTCCTTAGTGTTAAATAAAGCACCTGTACTTGATGGATACAATGTGAACTTTAAGGAAAGTTGGGATACTATGAGAGTTGAAGTAACCATGGCAATGAAGGGCTTCTTTTCATTGGGATCTCTCCTTACATCTGTCAATTCCACAGCTCTTACTCTTGTAACAAAGGTTGAAAGCCCTTCTACCCTAGCTCATTTTAGACCTGTTGCTTTTTGCAAACTCTACATTAGGCCGTTTCCATGATACTAGTTGGAAAACTCAAGAAATTACTTCATCATTTTATGGGGAATGAGCACTGTGTTTGTTCATAAAGAAGATGATGAATATATGCAAGAGGAAAACCCTATTGAACCTCTTATGTTGTGAACAGTAGCTAGGAGTAAAAACAGGAAAAAAACTAACAATAAATAACAACCAAATCAAAATCCATCTCTATCAAATTCAACTAACCCGTAATACCTAGTATAGAAAAGGAAAAAAATTAAAGTACCTACCAAAAATAAAAAATACAAAGAAAGCTATGTGATACACCTAGAAATATCTAAGACCATTCACTGAAAAAAATAATTAATAAAAAATGATTTTCTATGAATACTTCTTCTTTGTGTAAATTCTCCTCCTCAATTTCTTGGTTAGGCAGAAAAATGTGTATTTTCTTTAAATATAAATGGTGAATTTGCAGGATTTTTCCCAACTACATGTTGGCTTTGTCAAGAGAACCCATTTTGCCTTTATTATTTTTGTCTTAGTAATGGAAGTGTTCTCATAGATTTGAAGGGGAAATCAAGAAATAGTAACCTTAAGCTACTTCGGAGATGTAAGGAGGAGAAGTAAACTTGCATGTTTTTTAATGATGATTTACAAATCTTTGCTAGGGCAGAAAAAAAAATTGGTTTTGTTAAGGAGGCTCTAGATGAATTTAAAGTGCTATCAGGCTTGGCTGAGAGTTTGCCAAAAAGTTGAGTCCTCTCAAGTGGAGTTGGCCACAAGCAACAAGAAATCCTTAAAATCATGGGATCACCTCTTGGTACGTGACCTATCATATATTTGGGAATGTGGTTTGTTGCCTCCAAGCTATTGAAGCATCATTGTTTGGATATTGTAAACTGGGCCGCTCATAGGATTTGACATTGGACAAGTAAGTTTCTACCTTTTGTGGGGCATGTCCAACTTATTAATAGTTTGATTTTGCCATTCTAAGTATATTGACTTCTATCTTTGCTTTACCCAAATTCATATGCATGAAATTGACAACTCAGTTCAAAAAATTTTTGTGGAATGGAAATGATGAACAAAAAACTAAAGCAAAGGTTAGTTGGGATGAAGTTGTAAGCCAAAAGAGGAAGGAGGGCTGGGAATTACTGATGTATTCACTTGGAATAAATTAGCACAACTAAAACATATTTGGCACTTGTGTATTGGTGATATGGATGCCATTTGGCTGAATTGGGTACAAGTTAAATTGTTAAAAAGGTTGCAACTTTTGGTATTTCAAGGTCTAGCACAGGCCTCTTGTAGCTGGTGGAAGATCTTTCAAACTAGAGTACTAGCAAAGCCCTTGCTTAAGCATGCAATGGGAAATGGCAATGAAGTTGATCATTGTTATGATGATTGGTATCCTAAAGGGCCCTTCGTAGATTGGGTGTCTGAAAGAATGGTATACTCTTTGGGTCAGTGAAAAGGAACTCGTTTATGCTCAATCATAGGTGAATCCGGTTGGTTGGGCCTATGAGAGTAGTTTGGGATCTGATGAGAAGGACTTGCTCAATTTTTGAGCTCCAAATTATTGGCAGAATGATGGACTAAGATGGAGAGAGCACCATACCAAAGAGGTAACCATTAGGATGGGTTACATTATTGCAAAGGTGTAGGGAACTTGCATCTCATGGCACGATCTTGCTCGTTTCAAGAATCATATCCCTAGACATGGTTTTTTCACTTGATTAATTGCAAAACAGACTTTAAACCTTGGACAAGTTGAAGGAATGGGGGTTAATCAGTATGAACTCTTGCTAGATTTGCAATGACAAGGAAGAGGACCACAGTCATCTATTGTTTGAATGCTCTTTTGCATAGGAAATTGGGAATGCTGTTAAACAGGAGGTTAAATGGCTAGCAAATACAGAGCAACTGGCCTGTGATCATAGTGCCTACTTTAACAGCATACAAATTAGTTTGGGCAGAACATGGCGTAAGGAAGCAAGTGCAATATTTACATATGGAGGGAAAGGAATGAACAAGTATTAGGATGCCAACATTTGCTTCCTCAAAGAGTTGCTAGAAGAGTCATTTGATGCATTAAAGCTTTTTGTTAGAGCCTTTAGTTCTAGATTTGGAGAGCACTGGTTTTATGCTGGTGCCTCTTCAATAACCTAGTTTTTTATGGCTTTATAAATTAGTCAGGGATAACAGGTTGTTTCTTTTGTTTGCATGGGGGAGCTACCCCTATTCTTTTCTTATTATTAATGAAAGTTTAAAAAAAAAAAAGAATTCATCCAGTAAAGATAAAATTGTTACATTCATGGGTTATGGATCTAGTCACAGATTATATTTGTATGGAAAGGGTTTGAGGGCTTGTGAGAAAGAACCTCCAAACTATTTTAGAGTACTTGTTACAACTTCTTTAGACTAATTTCAAAGGTTACTCTATCTACCCCGAAAAAAAAAAAATAATAATTACTGTAGACTAATTTCAAAGATTACTTTTCTTGCTTGTTTTATGATTGATTGTAGTAGCCTATTTATACAGGGTGAAAAGGAGACTAATGTAACATGAAAGATAGCAATATGAAATCCTTTTTATGCTAGATGATTATTATTTTTTTTCATAACAAAAAACCTTTTACATGCTAGATAAAGATCCTATTCACTATAAACAAATATGACAATTTCTGCGAGTATATATGTTTTGTGGTGCATTTGTGAAGTGCATTGATTTGATAGTAATCAAGGCACAACTTGAAACATATGCCTTAATAAAAAGGGGTTTTCTTATCTCAAAAAAAAAAAAAAAAAGAAAAAAGAAAATCCTTTTGAAGGTACTTAACGCTAAACCTTCCTGTGCTACAGGTCTCTGGGCTCATGCATTGGGCTGCTCCTTTCTTGTTAGCATGGCTTCATTAATTTGTTTAATAATTTTGCCACTTATATTTGGTAAGGCACTTATATTAATTGCTAACTTAAAGCTTCTTCTTCTCGCTGTTGAACAATATTCACAAATACCTGATTTTGTCATTCCTTTTTGCAGTGCAGGGAAAACCATCAAAGGTGGTTGTTGATTCATTAGCCTTATTTGGGGTAGATTCTTCAACCCTGTATTAAAAATGTAGATTCGTATCTGTTCCAAACAAGATTGCTTGATTTATGAGAAAGTGTTATTAGGGCATTTTCTTCTCTGTTATAAATTACATACAGATTAAACATACTGTAGTCTAGGAATCATTCTCCTAATGCTAGATGATTGTGGAAGAAGCCTGAGTTAATTACTTACAATAGAAAAGATGAGTTAATTCCTCTGCTTAAACTCATTATTTAATCATCTCTGTCTGTCATTACAAAGCCACAGATTATCATCTAAGGATATGTAAAGTTACCAATCATTGAGGCAAATATCAATTTATTTTTGAACTTCAAAACTCATTCAAATAACCTCAATACATCAACCTTGTGCTTGGGTTGAGAAAGGAGTTTTTGTTACAATTGAGAGGGATGTTGGGATAAACCTTATGTGCCAACTTCCCCTTCATGTTGCAGCTTAAGACCACCCTCACTATCCATCACTACCATTAAGGTGGGCTGGCTATAGGCTCAAAGGGAAATCTCCATTATTCTTACACTGAATTTCTAGAGAAGAAGGGAGGAAAAGGGGAAGGAGAGGGGGGAGGCGGGGGGTGGAAGGGGGATTTTGTGTACCGTGTGATAAACCTTATCATCCCTTCTACCAATCTCCAAACAAATACTTAGGAGTGGTGCTTTGATGAGGATATATGAGTGGTGAGTTGCCATATTTGACAGAGTAGAATGTTGATGGACAAAAGAATATGAAGTTACATGGTAAGATTCTTGGCCATTGGCTTATGAAATTGTTAGAAAGAGTTCTACAAGGGTGTTTCGGGACTCTACAATTTGGAATAAAACCAAAACTTCTAGGGATGCATTATTTTATGGTTAATTGCACAAGAAAGGCAATATACTAAGGACAAGTTGAGGGCTTGCGGCATAGTCCACTCCAATTTGCTACTATGTAACAAAGAAGAGGAATCTCATTCCCACCTTTTTAGAAAATGTGAGGTAACTATGGAAGTATGGAGAAATGTTGAGACCCTTTTGGACTAGATGGCCTTAAAGTCACTCAATCTTCTATTGCTTCTATGCTCTATGCATCGAGTAGACCTAATGAAAGGCAAAAGAAGGCTAGTGCAGTGGTGTGCTATTATCTTTGGAAAGAGAGGAATTCTCACCAAGTGGGAAATTGAGCTTGATCTGTCTCTGCGCTTTTGAGATCTATTTCTTTGTGCCTTTTGTGATTTATGTTTTTTTGCTTATGCTGTTTCTTTGGAAGCACTAAGCGGGTTTTATGGCCACTTCATCGACCGTAGCTTCCTTTTGCTTTTTTTTATGGCTTATGTCGATTTTGTAGGTATCTTGTGTTCTTCCTTTCTTTGTAATTAGAACTCTTTTTCAAAAAGAAAAAAAAAATACAAAAAAATCTAATCTTACCCAAAAAGATCCTTGGCCATTCTGTGTTGATTATGATCAACAATGGTGCTAGCGGCAATTTTGTTTTTCAAATATTGGCTTTGGAATCAGGCTTATGTATGGATGATGCACTGAGTTTGGTGTTAAGTTGGAGATGGTTTTGTATGAATCGATGAGTTGCATGTTGTGGGTTAGCTGTATATTGAGGTATGGGTACAATTAGTGCCAACTGCTATTTATTTTAGCTTAGTCGAGTTTGATTTCATATCAGTTATTTCTTGGTTGGAGACTTGCAAATTAAAAGTGGATGGGGGTCTTATGTATTTAAAATACATTCAAGAAGGAAAAGATATCTGTTTTCGTGGGGATCTCCTATTTTGCCATTCTCCCATTGCGTCACACTTTCTCTAGATGTTATGAATATGAAATTCTGTGGTATGTTGTGGAAAAATGGGGTGAGAATTACCTGTTGCTTATGGAATTCTAAGTGATGTATCTCAATAGATGGTCGGGGAACTTGTATAGCTCTTGGCAAGTATCTAGTGGTGCCGCTAATTTCTTTGAAGCTAAATAAGCACCTTTGCAGCAACTTAGTTAACAAAGTTGCTGGTAATCGGTTAAGTAAATTTCTAATATACTCTGGTCTGCTCCAACTTATAAAGAGCATTCTTTCTTCATTCTAGGTGTATGGAGTATCAATTTTTGTCTTTCCTAAGCAGGTTTTAAGGAACTCATGACGAAATTCAAGAGATTTCTCTGGAATGGAAATGATGAAAACCAAGCAGTAGCCGTTGTAAGTTGGGAGGATGTATGTAGACCTAAGGAGGAAGGAGGATGTGGAATTATAGATATTTTCACCTGGAGCAAGATAGCTCAACTAAAACATATGGCACTGATGCAATGGTGATCTTTATGCTCTTTGGTGAAGTTGGATAAGATTAAAGTTGCTAAAAGGAAGAAATTTTGGCATATTAGACAGGAAGCATCTTGGACTAAGGAAAACTTTACAAACTAGAACTCTTGTTAAATCTCTGCTCAAATGGGAAGTAGGTAACGGTTTGAAGATACAACTTTCATATGATGATTGGCACCCTAAAGCCTCCCTAGTGGAATGGCTGGGAGAAAGATGCATCTATTATAGTGATTGGCCAAAAGAGACAAATTTGTGTTAACTTATAAATGGTAACAATTTGGAATGGCTTTGATCGAAGCTGAATTGGGAAATTTTCCATCTCCTGCAGTGCATAAGGAGGATTGGCAGTGTGGTGCAGCAAACTTCAAAAGATTTATCCATTTTCACAGGGTATAAGATTCTGAAAGGTAGTGGACAGAAGGTTTCTTGGCAAAATCTTGCATGTTTCAAGTTGCAGGTACCTGGGCATGGCTTCCTTACAGGGTTGATTGCTCAACAAAGGTTATATACTGTGGATAAATTAAAAGAATGGTTGTGACAAATACCAAATCTTGCTACCTATGAAATGCAAACGAATAAGACCATAATCTTTTTCTTTTTCAGTGTGCTTGTGCAAAGGATCCTTGGACACAAGTCCAAATTTTTTTCATTGGCCAACAAAGCAAGGAATGCAACACACAACCACATTTCCTTTTTCAAGAGATCTGTTTTGAATCTGCAAATCCTATGGAGAACAGTTGCTTCAGCAGTTTTATATTACATACGGAATGAAAGGAACTAGAGAAGAATTGGGAAACATCCTCGTGACTACACTGTCATTGCAAGAAGAATTTTTTGGTGCATTATGGCTCTCTTTTTGGGTTGATCAGGCCTGAAACATTAGCGGCTAGATTTTGCTACAGTGCCAACCATGATGAGGGCGCTGAATTTATTAAGGTGCTTTTATAGCTCTTTTGTAGGATACCATGTTTTCCATGTACAGGGGTGATACCCCTTTATCTCTCATATTAATAATGAAAAGCCAAAAGGGTAAAAAAAAAAAAAAACTCCATTTCACCACCAAAAAAAAAAAAAAAAAGTTGACATTTCAGTGTCTTTGAGGAACATTCTGGCTTTCCTTTCCCATGATTTTACTGAAAAGAGAAAGACAGCTCATGGTAACTTTGTGTTGATTATGGGGCATTGGACCAAGGGGCAATTGCCAATAAATATACAATTCCTGTGATAGTTTACATGATAAATTGCATGGGCGACTTATTTTTCAAAAATGGATCTCCAGGTGAATTAGGGTTTCCCAAAAATGGCTTTTCACATACAGTAACGGCTGGGTTTGTGATTATGCTCTTCAGGTTAATGAATACCCTCATGAATATTCAAGCTACCATCACAAACTTATTTTGCGTTGTTATGTTGCTTTGTGTTAATAGTTTTAGACAGTATACTCGTCTAAAGCTTTGATAGTATCTTTTGACAATATACTCAACTACAATGCTGACTGAGTCACATTTATTGCATCTGTGGGTGGTCTTGGAACTATTCTGTTGTCACCATTTTCACTGCAAACAAGAAAAAAAGCACATTTGGCCACCATTCCTTAGAGTATCTGGGGCATATTCTATCCTCTGCTGGTGTATTGATGGATTCTGACGAGAACCAGACTCTTCTCAATTGGATGTTTCCTCAGTCTGTTACGGGTGTTCATGGTTTTCTGGATCTCACAAGTTGTTGTGGCAAGTTTGTTTGCAACTTTGGTGAAACCCTTAACCAACTCACTGAAGAAGGATTCTTTCCTGTGGTTTCTAGATGCTGATGTTGCTTCTAAGAAATCATAGCTCGCCATAATGTTCAGCGTCTATTCGTGATGCTAGACTTCCCAAAACCGTCCTCTTTTTTTTTTATTATTATTATAATAATAATAATAAGAATGTGATGCCTTAGGTCATGGTGTAGAGGCAGCTTGGTTCAAGATAGCAGACTTATAGCATATTTCAGCAAAACTTAGTTGATCATACATCAGTGAATATGTTGAGAAATAACTTATGGCCTTGGTCCTTACTGTCCAGCTTTGGCCAGTACATTTGGGAAGTTGCAGATTTAGCATTTACGGTGATTGGTGCAGCTTGCCACACATATTGCAGCAGCAAAATGCCATACTGGCTCAACGAAATTGGTTAGCCAAATTGCTTAGCTAGACTTAGACAATTAACAGACCAGTTAAGGAGAATGGTGCTGCTGGCACCTTATCTCGACAATTTGATGATGTGGAGTTGCTATCTTATTCAAGCCCTATTTGGTTTGACCGATCTAAGGTTGAAGAAGCAAGAGTGGATCCAGAATTGATGGTAGTCACGGCTGAACTGCAAACTGACCCAGCAAGTATTGTGGGTTTCTATGCCTTCTTTATTGCAACAAGCTCATTATCTTTGCTAAGTCAGCCTGGATGCCTTCTCTCTTGTACAAATTGCATGCTTCTCTCAAAAGGGGACACTGGTGCATATTGCACTTATTGCCACTCGCAGATAGTGCTATTAAATAGGGATGCACAAGGAGGACATCTTCCATATATTCCTGAATGTGAGATAAAAAAATATATGAGTTTAAATAACACCTTAATTTCCGGGATCTCTAGGAGCAGTCCTATCATGTCTAATTGTGATGCCAATCCCCTCTTCTTGACCCTGTGAGAGCAGCTTGTGTAAGCTCTTTATGATTTCCCTCATGGAAATTTTCTTTCTTGATTAATGGCATGAATGCAGTTAGGCTAGAATATTACTTATTTTGGCCTAGTGTATATTTTCTTGCATGTGCTAATAGTGTCTGTAAATTCTATTATCTTCAACCAATTGTTGAGCTATTTTCGTGTGGTTTTTATTGATTTTTTAGGCTGGAGCTATGCTAGGCGATGCTTTTCTCCACCAGTTGCCACATGCTTTTGGTATGAATTATATTTATTGCTATGGCCCATGAAAATACTTGAACCGTTATGCATGTGCTTCTTGATCAATGACTTTGCTGTTAGTGTGATATGGCTTAGTTCAAATCTTGTAAAAGAAACATGTGTGCTATTGGAGTCTCTTAATGTATTTTCTTGTATTTTAAATTAATTTCTGTAGCATCCATAGGAAATTAACCAACAATGCTTGTTTCACTTCTAACAGCTGATGGATAGCAATTGGCAGAAAAATTATTTTAGTGCTGCATGTTGGGTTTGCTCACTTTGTTCTTGAAAGTATCCCCTATTAGCTTTATTCTTATCATATATGAAATTGCTCTAGCATGATGGCAAAGGGGTTAAACCGGGGTTGAACCATGCTAAAAAAAAAAAATCATGGTATAAATATTATGACATATCATCGTCCAGAGTTTTTTTAGAGGTTACATAATCTAATCAAATTTAAGAGATGGAAATATGAAGCTTAACCTGTAGCAGACAAGCGATCTGACAACATATAAAGGATTTTTATTCATCATCCTCAAAAAAATTACTCGTCTTGTATGCCAATTTCATATCAAATTTTAGTGGCATGATGTTTTTAGTATAGACTTTTTGGCTTATTTAATTTATTTTAGTATAATCATTGTTTCATTCTTCTGTAGTTGTACTAATCTGTAGTAATTCTCCTTTTGCTTGATGTAATTTTGACTGGTTCTTGTTTAGTGTCAATGATGACTAGTTTCTCATGTGGCAGTTAGTCCCATATTGATTCGTTTTTGGATGCTGATCACTTTGTTGTTCTATAAATGTTAAGATTCTGTGCTGGAGTACGCAATAACCAAGGTAAGGTTTGTACAATTGGGCAGTGATTCTGGCGGCCCAATCAGTGTTGTATTATATGCCTGTGGCTCTTGATTTGACTTAGCTATTATGCTATTAGGCTCTTCAGACCCGACTGGGTTGCATGGTGGCAATTGAACCACCTCGGTCTTCTGGGTCAACCTGGTTCCATGTCAAAATGGGCTTTGATGATGGACTGTCCCATTTAAATGGCCAATTCTGGTTGAACTGGTCGGGCCAATCTGGTTTTGACAATAATGGTGAATACTATGTTTGCTGAAGGACGTTGCCTATCTCCCTTTTGTTTTTTCAACTTTTGGATGGAGAGTGTAAAATTTCGTCCCCTCTAATATAAAGAATAGCAAACTCACCTTTTTTTCTATTTTTAATAACGGAGGGGTATGGTAATATTATGACCGGCTATCTCCGGGCACATGAACTACTCTATAAAATCTATGCACTGGGTAAGAATAACTTACACTATTTATGTACCCTAAGAAGTGTCTATAGTAGGATTTGAACTCAAAACCTTATGCAAATTGTCACGAGTATATCTTAAATCTTAATCATTAGGCCTACTCCTTGAGAGTAATAGCAAACTCATTTGAGGGTTCAACCATGCTTTTCTCACATCCATGTAAAAATTGTTGGAAGTAAGGTTAATAATCTTTAACAAGGAAGAGTTTGGGGGAGTTCTTGGTCATTTGAAACAAGTAAGCAAAATTTGGAAAGAATCCAAGAAGAAAATCTTTGCTGCAACACTTGTAGAAGAAAAGTTGTATGAAGAACGAGAAGGAACTAATGCACTTAGCATTTTGGAGGAGCTATACAAAGCAAAAATTAAAGACAAATTGGATTGATTTGGGTGATAGGAATTCGAAGTACTTTTCCAACTCAACAAAACAAAGAATACATTGCAATCTTATTGCTAATATCTCCAAAGAATATGGCAGCACCACTTCATTGTTAAGTGAAGTGAAATCAGTCCTTGTGGACTATTTTAAGAAGCTTTTTTGTCTTCTGAACATGCGATCAGAAACAAGGATCTCTTATCATCCTTGTTGAGATTCAAGCAATATGATTTACAAGGTCTTAGTTCCAGCAAGGACTAAGAAGGATATTCAAAAAGCTCTTTTTGAACTATCAAGCAATAAATCGCTTGATCTTAATGGTTTTGGAGCAATTTTTGCAAGAAAAATTGATGTGGTGGGAATGAAGTCGTTATTGCTGTCAAAGACCTCAGAAAATTTCTTAAACAGGTTGATAAGACCTAAGGATGCCAGTGTTAGTATTTAGTGTTGATATATTGTAGATGTTAGTGTACGTGTTAGTATTTTAGGTGTTGTATATGTGTAGTGCAATAAAAGTAAAGGAGATAAGTGGAGTGGCAGATTTGTAAATATGTCAAAGTAGAATATCATAAATAGTAGTCAGTAGTAAGAGGGAGGGATAACCAGTCCTTGTGATAGAAACCGAGTTAGTTGTGAGCTTTTAGCTCATGACTCCCTTTTAAAGAGAGATTAGGGTTTGTAATCGAATTTCTTCCATAAAATAAATAAAATCACTTTAGTTTTCTTCAATAATCATAGCTAGTACATATCAATTAGTCCAATCTGCCATTGACTTGCTGAAGGAAAACCTTAGTGTCTATCAACAAGCAATGGTAGTGACAACCTCTTGGCTTCAAGATACGTTGTCGCACATACTGTTCATGGTAGAGGAATTGTGGGTAGTGCATAAATGAAGGGGACTTATACCTAGCGAATTACTTTTGATGGAGATCGAGTTAATGGCTATACTGAAGTTAATAATTGTCAGCTCAAGTACCTATATTGTAATAGTCTCGCTATGCATATCAATGGTTGATGATAGCATAGAGCTTATATTTGTCAGCTTTTAGTGGAAGCATTTAGTGGAAGTAATGCATGGTTATCAATAACCTTGAAGAACAATGCCTCTTTTATCTTAAAGTTCCTATTTTAATTTTCTAGCAGATTGATTTGTTAGCTTTTGTTGATTGAATTTCACTTACTCCTATCCCATGCTTTAGTAGAGCTAATCTATAAAAAAATAACTATAGGGGTGGAAGCGAAACCATGTACTTAGTAAATAACAAAGGATAAGCGTCATATGTAAACATCTAAGGTTGGGCAAGTCAAGTCTTTTTAGAGTATAATACAACAGTATGTAATCCACATGATGTTGATCAATACATCGTAAGACTATAGAAATTAGCTTTACTCTAGTTTAGGATTTGAGGAGTTTCATACCATAGCCAACCACTCATGGGACTAATCTCTCACAAATATAAGATTGTGAAATAGACATTTCCCTTGTTTGCTCTATACTTATTTTGGATTATGTGCGATACTTTTTAACTTTGAATGGCAATCTTCTCTTCTGTTATTTAGTTCTGTAAGGTTGAAAAGAAAGAAACCACAATATTTCCTCACAGTATGGGTGGTGTTGGTGGGAATCATATAATAATACGGGATGCAATGCATGTCTTAATTATAATATTGGTCAAATTTATAAGGTGATCAAGTGGTATAATCATCTCCAAGCATAGTATTAAATACATAAGCAAAGCACATCAAATAAGTATGCTTAGCTACCACAATTATTATACTAACACACTTAGATGCGTATAATTAGGTAATTATAAGTATTATAACGGTTTATGACCCCTTATTAACACAATTAAAACTGTTGTGTGGCAGGCTACTTACTTGGATTGCATGTGCTCAAAATTTCCAAACTTTATGTAGAAAATCCTGAAAATGTGCCTTTACTTAATCAATCTATTAAGGTAGGATAGATTGGGGATAAGTTTTATTGTTATGTTATATTTGAAATTTTAGCTAGATAATAATTCTTTGATTTGATCCTTATAGGTTGTCTTATTTATATTTTTTTACATGTAGGTATTCAATAAAAGTAATAGATCTATTGATAGGACTGTGAACAGTATATGTATATATAAAGGTTTGGAATGTAGTATAATATGACTAAGGGTTAATATTGCATTTGGTATGCAACTTTAGTTATTTTTGTAATTTAATACCTAAACTTTAAAAAGGGTAATTAACTACTTGATGGAAATTTTCGATGTCACTTAAACTACCTTGCTTAGCTTCTTAGTTGATGAGGAAGCTCTGACCAACCACAATTTGCCATACGTTAAAGAAAGACCAAATTATTAACTTAATAAAATAATTAAATATATATAAACAATATCAATTAATTAAAAATAACTAAAAAAATTAGATAAATAGAAAAAAATCCAGAAAATTAAGAAAAAGTGAAAAGTAATAAAATTGAAAAACAAAAACTTTCGGCCACATGTTTTTAAATTTTGTGGAGAAGAAAAAGCAAATACCTTTAGTTGATTTTTCCTTTTTTTATTAATTTTTAATTTTTCAAAATTTCTCCTATCAATTTCATTTTCCTCCTTTTTCTTTTACCTCTTGCCTTATTTGACTCCCTCTCTCAATCTCTGTCCCCTTCTTCAATAAAGCACTAAACCACTTCCCTTGATTTTTCTTGATTTGTAAAGCTTGCCCTCCTTTCTGTTCTCTTTTCTTTATATTGATTGCAAAGTTTGTTCCTTTTTCTCGATCTTAGTCTCTTTTTGTTGTAAAATTCCATTTTTGGGGTTTCGAAGAGCGAGAATTGGATCATTTCAATAAGGAGACAGAAACTGTGATTCTTTTTAGTTTTGGGTGGAAGGGTTGATGGGTCTATAGTGTTTGTAGAATTGGAAGAGGAGAGAGAGCTAGAGAAATTGGGGATTGTTTGCTTGATTGAATTATTAGGGTTTGAAAAATTTGATTCAAAGGAGAAATTGGTACTATGTTGTCTCTCTATTGGAAAAGTAGAAGCCGATTATTAGAGTTTTCTAAAGGTCTACAGGTAGAAGAGTGGAAAAAATGGATTTTGGGGTTTTTTAATTTTATTACTTTTTTCTTTTTCTTTTTAAATTTTTGGAATTTTTCTTGATCTTAGTATCCTTTTGCTGTAAAATTCCATTTTTGGGGTTTTGAAGAGCGAGAATTGGCTCATTTCAATAAGGAGAGGAAAATTGCAAATCTTTTTAGTTTTGGGTGGAAGGGTTGATGGGACTATAGTGTTTGCAGAATTGGAAGAGGAGAGAGAGATGGAGAAATTGGGGATTGTTTGCTTGATTGAATTATTAGAGTTTGAAAAATTTGATTCAAAGTAGAAATTGGTATTATGTCGTCTCTCTATTGGAAAAATGGAAGTTGATTATTAGGCTTTTCTAAAGGTCTACAGGTAGAAGAGTGGAAAAAATGGATTTTAGGATTTTTTAATTTTATTACTTTTTCTTTTCCTTTTTAATATTTTGGACTTTTTTCTATTTATCCGACTTTTTAATTATTTTTCATTAATTTATATTGTTTATATTATTTAATTATTTTATTAAGTTAATAATTTGGTCTATTTTCTTTTAACACTTAGCTAGTTGTGATTGGTAACAACTTCCACGTCAATTAAGGAGTTAAGTGATATTAAAAATTTTTGTCAAGTAGTAAATTGATCTTTTTAAAATTTTAGGTATTGAATTGCAAAAATGATCAAATTTGGGTTATCAAATGCGACATTCATCTTATGGCTAATATAGGAAAAAGCTAAGATGTAAAGTAATTATACCAAGATTAATATAAATGGTAAGGTAACACTGCAAAAATGCTTAAAACGAAAGGAATTTATAAAAATAAGATATGTTTTGAAGTATTTTGTATTGCTGGCAGCATTTATTATTGTTG
The DNA here is from genome assembly GCA_024138015.1 of Lumnitzera littorea. Classification (NCBI taxonomy): domain Eukaryota; kingdom Viridiplantae; phylum Streptophyta; class Magnoliopsida; order Myrtales; family Combretaceae; genus Lumnitzera; species Lumnitzera littorea. The sequence continues at coordinate 39,673,303 of JAMXBB010000006.1, read as the reverse complement.
GTTGGTAGAATAAATGTTGTTAGGTAGTAAAGATTGGTGTAATAATGTTTGTTACACCAACCATCATAGTTTTATCTATAAATAGGTCTTCTTATGTAAAAATTCTTATAACTTCATATGTACAATTAAGAATCATTTTTCTCTATTTTTCTTTCATGGTATCATAGCCAATCAAGCCTTATTCATTGGGATTAATCCAGAACGAGTGACAGTTCTAAAAAAATAAATAAATAAAGAAGTGATATTAGGATCCAATTGGATCCTACTTACTTGAGAACTCTTTTTGTAGAACTTAGAACTCTATTTCCTCAATGACTTCTCTTATGGTTGATCAAATTGCTGTGCTTCAACAACTGCTAAGCCAAGTGAAAATAAGTGATGGTAAGGGTAGTAAGCAGCTATTATCTATTGCTTAATTAGGAAGTTTTTTGGCTGTTTTTCAAGGCTTTGGCTGTAATAACTAGATTATAGATACTGGGGCATTTGACCATATGTGCAATTCTCGATATTTTTTCAAGTCTTTTACCTTGGGGACATTTGAGCAAAATTTTAGTGGCAAATGGTGACCATGTCGTGGCTAAGGGAAAGGGCACGACATATGTAGCTGGTTTGGAACTAAGAGATACTTTATTTGTTCTCGAGCTACAATATAACGTTTTATTAGTAAGTAAGCTTATTGAGGATTTGGATTGTCAAGTAACATTTTCTTCAACTTCTTATGCTTTACAGGATCGATTTTCGAGAAGAATGATTGGCAGTGCTAAGAGACACAATGGTCTTTCCTATGTCTCTGGAACAGGTTCTAATTCTAAAAATAAATCCAATTTGAAATCCTTAGTTTCCATTTCAGGTGAGTGATATTATGTTGTGGTATAAACAACTTGGTCATCTAAGTTTTCTTTATATGAGCCAGCTATCTTGCATCATGGCAAAACTATCAAAAAGTTCTTACCATATTTACTTTTACAAACCACCTAAACCTTTTAGTTTAATTCATAGCGATATTTGGGGGGTCTTCTTGTAATTCAACTATAACTAAGCATAGATGGTTTATGACTTTCATTGATGACTACACTCGTGTCTGTTGAGTCTTTCTCCTTAAAGAGAAATCTAAAGTGTGTCATGTCTTTAAGCAATTTCACAAATTGGTCTTAAATATGTTCCAAAATAATATCAAAATTCTCCGTACCGATAATGGACAAAAACATTCCTCTAATGAATTTGGGTAGTATTTGAGAGAAAATGGTATAGATCACTAGAGTTCTTGTGCTTACACACCTCAACAAAATGGGGTTGCTGGGCATAAGAAAGGACATCTTCTTAAAAGTTACTAGGTCCATGATGTAAGCATACTCTATCCCAAATCATTTATGGTGAGAAGCTTTGTTAATAGCTACATATCTCATTAATAGGATATCATAAAAAATCATTAACCTTTTGTACTCTTGTAAGTGTTCTTGTTGACACTTATCCACATGCTCCGATTCTTAACTCTCTTTCCCCAAAATTGTTTGGTTGTACAATTTATATTCTGAACAATTCTCCTAATAGACGTAAACTATAATCTAAAGCCCTTAAGTATGTCTTTATTGGCTACTCTAAATGCTTTCATCCGCTAATTAAGAAAGTTTATGTAACTGTTGACGCTATTTTTTGTTTTTTTTTAAATCAAGCATATTATGATGCCTTAGGACATGGGGAGTCCAAAATTCCTGATCATGAAGACAGGTCACTCTTGTTACTTGATTTTCAACCCAAACACACACCACACCCTTCGAGTAGTAGGTTCAGGTTCTCAAGTGTCATCTCCTTATTCTCCTGATACTGCCCAAATATCTTAGCCTACAAATTCATCACAATTTGATATTTAAACAACATCATCTAATCTAGTGTCACCGGAAAAATTTCATCTTACCTTAAATTGTGATGATGGTCCTTTTGATCTAGAGAGTGCTCCAGAGAAGCCAGAAATAAAAGTATACTTAAGGAGACTTAGAAATCTAATGTACAGCTAGTTATTAGTCTCGTAGACTTTGGTTCAACCAACAGTTGAAAGTAACTTTGAAATAGAGGATGACTTGACTTTGCCTATAGCTTCGAGGAAGGGAAGAAGGTCACGTGTTAAATATCCAATATCAAATTGTGTGTCCTACTCAAAATTGTCTCCTAAGTACAGGGCCTGTCTTGCACAAGCAAATAGGGAGGAAGTTCCTAAAAACATCCAGGAGGCAATGAGAAAGACAAATGGGAGAGAGGCGGTATTGGAAGAGATGAGGGCCTTATATCAAAAAAACACTTGTGATATGGTAGATTTGCCTAAAGGGAAGAGAGCTATAGGGAGCAAGTGGCTATTCGGCATAAAATATAGATCTAATGAAAGTATCGAGAGGTATAAAACTCGTCTAGTTGCTTAAGGATATGCTCAAGCTTTTGGCATAGATTATGAAGAGACTTTTGCTCCTTTAGCAAAATTAAACTCTTATTAGAGTTGTCTTATCTCTTGTTGTGAATTTGGATGGGCTGCTATATTGGTTGGATATCAAGAACGCTTTCTTAAATAGAGATCTGGAAGAGGAGATTTATATGAAATTGCCATCAAGATTTACATTTGAAGGAAATATAGGCGAGTTTTGTAGACTAAATAAATCTCTCTATGGCTTAAAATAATCCCCAAGTGCTTGGTTTACAAGGTTTAGAAATACTTTGGCTTGGCTTGGTTATAATCAAAGTGAAGTTGAGCATACCTTGTTTGTTAAAGTGGACACTAGTGGATTGAAATCCATTCTATTAGTGTATGTTAATAATATCATCATCACAAATAATAATGTTGATGAGATAGCAAAATTAAAGCAAAGTATTAAAAGTGAATTTGAAACTAAGGAGCTTGGAGATCTAAAGTTCTTCCTAGTAATGGAAGTGGCTAAAAGCAGGAAAGGAAAACTGCATTAGCCAGAGAAAGTACATCATAGAGCTTCTAAAAGAGACAAGTAAGTTAAGATGTAAACCTATGAGTACTCCATTACCTCAAAACTGGAAGAGTTGTTCCCCTGAAAGAGATACTCCAGTGGATAAAGGTCAATATCAGAGAGTTGTTGATAGAATAGTACATTTATCTTTAACTCAACCGAATTTAGCCTATCCTATTAGCCTTATCAGTCAAGTCATGCATTCTCTTACTAAATATCACATTAATGGAGTAAATCATATTTTAAAGTGCCTCAAGGAAACTCCCGATAAAGTTCTATTTATTAAAAAGATTGAAAATAGAAGAATTGAAACTTTTTTTTATGTTGACTGGGGAGGAGATGTTTCCGATTGTAAGTTAACATCAGGATATTGTACTAGGCTCTAGGGAAATCTTGTGACTTAGAGGAGTAAAAAACAGATAGTAGTTGCAAAGAGTATTGCTGAGGCAAAATGCAAATCAATTGCTCAAGGAATTTGCGAAATTATCTGGCTTTAAAGATTGTTGCAAGATTTACATGAAGAATTTGAGGACACTATTGTATGTAGCGGCAGTAAATTAGCATTGAATATTGTCAATAATCCAATCCATCATGAGTGTATGAAGTATGTTAGGATGGATTGTCATTTCATCAAATTCGAAATTGAAGAGGGTGGACTTTAACCACCATGTGTTCCTTTTCGCCAACAAAAAGCCAATATTTTTACAAAGTGCCTATCAAAACAGATGTTCTTAGAAAGTAGCAAGTTAGAAATGATAGATATCATTTCCTTAGCTTGAGGGGGAGTGTAGGAATAAGATATGTTTTGAATTATTTTTTATTGCTAGCAACATTTATTATTGTTGGTTTGTTAGGTAGTAAGGGTTGGTTTAATAATGTTTGTTGCACCAACCATCTTAGTTTTATCTAAATGGGTCTTTTTATGTAGAAATTCTTATGACTTCATATGTATAATTGAGAATCATTTTTCTCCATTTTTACTTTAGAATTCAATCATAACTATTATTTTGGAATTTTAGTATATTATAATATTTACTATAAATTAGATAAAGTGAATTTGGCCATAAAGGCAAGAAAATTAGAAAATATTTCAACACTTGGTAAACATGGTACCTAAAAATCACATTGGATATAATAAATTATGAGAAAAAGTTTGAGAATTTTAAAAAGTTATTAGATAGGGTTTTGTGATTTTTGTTTAAAACGGACATTTTTTAGCAAATTAGCAGAAACTTGCAAAAATTATAAAAAATACCAAATATGCAAAATTAATTCTAAAAAAATTAATACAAGAGTATACGATTATAAAATACTTATAAGTAAAAGGACTCTTTGAAACAACATAAATTGGAGACTTTAAAATTATTGAAGTTAGAACCACTAAATTAAGCAAAAGCACCGCCTGGTGATAGCCACTACCACTCTAACCTTATCTAACCTCTTAGGAGGAAAATGGAGAAACTCCATAAATTTTCCTCTAAATTTTAATGGCTTGAATTGAATGGTGTGAATTTTTGAAGTTTGGGGGGGACGCATGCGGTTTAATAAATTAATATTAAACTGCATGTGTCTAAAAATTATACAAAAATTAAGATGACTTTCTAAAATGTTGACAAACCTCCAGTTAAAGTTTGGTAAATTATGGACAAGTGTTCTATTTTTGGTGAATTTTTTATATGTGTTGGCATAATTTGATAATTTTATAATAAGTATAAATTCATGGAAAAGTTTTATGATATTTCTGAACTTTATGATTTTTTGTTTACTTTCCTAAGGATTCATTGGATATCTTTTATGAAATATCGAGCTGTTTGACATTCATAGAGTTGATTTGATAATTTTTAGGTACTTTACGGTATTTTATAAGGTATTTTTCTCATATTTTAGCAGGCTATCCAGTTATTTTATTATTTAATTTACTTTTCTGAATATATTCTTTATTTTTATTTGGGGACATGTAATGATAATGTGGGGCATGAGTCATTATTATGCTTCTTACCTTTGTTTATTATTTATTTACCTTGCTTTATTACCAGTTTTTTATTTACCATTCTATTTTTACTTTTTACTACTTATATTTATTTTTTAGGTGCAAATTGGTCTTTTTATCATTTTCAATCCTTGGTAGATGCTTTGTAGTTAATTTCTTGACTTTTTATCTTATAATAACTAATCATTTTGTTATTTGTTAATAATTTGTACCTTCTATAGTATTATTTTATATGTAGGGTTATAATTTTAATTTTAACTTTCTTTACTAGGTAATTATTAGGTTAATTATTCTTAATTCTCTTAAGCTTCCTTCTTTTGCTGGTCTAATTTTTCATTATCAGTATTTGGTGCTTTCTACAGATGTCAATTTTGTAAACCCTGATTTTATTGATGGGCCGGTGTTCCTTGTTAATTCACATATTCTAAGGTTATTTAGGGTTATGGTGTTGGTAATTGAATTTGTAAGAGCCTAAGGTTTAAGGTTTGTATTTGTGTATTTACTTAAGTAGGTCAACAGGCCTTACAATAATGTTGTTCGACTGCTAGTTGTAGAAGATGATAGATCTAAAATCGATGATGACTCTCAGATCCATGCTGCTTGAGTGGAACTTCCTTTGTTCAATGGAATAAATCCAGCTAATTGGATCTTACTAATAGAGTAATATTTTGAGATGCAATGCACTCGTAAAGGGCAGAAAGTGGATTTAGCCATGATGAACATGAGAGGAAGGGGTGTGTACTGGTTAAGAGCCTTACAGTGTTGCATTCCCTAACTAGATTGGATAACATGAAAGAAAAATGATGAAATGATATGGAGAATGTGATGAAACGATCTGGACTCAGAAGATGAAGTTTCATAAGTGAAGGTTTAGAAGCCTTGCAGTGTCGCATTCCCTAACTTGATTGGATAACATGAAAGAAAAATGATGAAATGATATGGAGAATGTGATGAAATGATCTGGACTCGGAAGATGAAGTTTCATAAGTGGAGGTTTAGAAGTGCTCTAAGAGAGAGTTGACGATCAAACATAAGATAAGTAAGGGAAAGTTTACAGTGAGTGGAAGCTTCCTCTTGTTGAAGAGTGATATGGAGTTTGAAAATCTCCAGCGACCGGAGGAAGGTGGTTGAGTAGATGACTTGGAGAATGCCGTTTGGCTATCGCATGGAGGTTAGCGATTGCATAAGAGAGTTTGAGTGAGTGCGAATGACCAGGTGAGACTATTTGATGGTGGAGATCACTCTTGGACCTCCATTGGTGGCTACCAAGTGGTGAAATATGATTTTACATTAGAAACTATGGACTGGAATGGGTTAAGGCGACCTGAAATTAATGTTACAATATTTCTTAATGTATTGATGTTTGATATTGGCTGCCTAGCTGAAATTTTTTCTCAGAGGTGGAAGGATAAGCTTCAGCAAATTAAGAGGACACATCGTGCTGCCTTTGCTCCTTCAATTATGGACGATCGCAGATTCTCTATACACTGCCTGCACTATATGGCTATGTTTGATAAAGTGGGTATTGGTTAGTTGTTGGTGCTTCTTTAATCAGTCCTTGAGGGCAAGGACCTTTTCCATGGGGAGGCAATTGACAAGATGTAAGGATGCTGGTGTTAGTATTCAATGTTGATATATTGTAAGTGTTTAGAGCACATGTCAATATTTTAGGTGTTGTGTGTGTAATGTAATAAAAGGAAAGGAGATAAGTCGAGCGGCAGATTTGTAAATACGTAGAAGTAGAATATTATAAATAGGAGTCAATAGTAAGATGGAGGGATAACCAGTCATTTTGTTGGAAACCAGTGAGTGAGTTAGTTGTGAGTAAATGTGCTCATGGAATTTGTGAGCTTTTGGCTCGTGGCTCTTTTTTAGAGAGAGATTAGGGTTTGTAATTGAATTTCTTCCATAAAATCAATAAGATCACTTTAGTTTTCTTGATTAATCATAGCTGCTTCATATCATAGGTCAATTCTACATCCTTAACCTTAGCTCCTAAGGTTCCTAATCCTTATATTAGTGAGTTTAGATCTATTTGATGTTGTAGAACTATCTACAGATGTATCTAGTCTTAGCGAATAGACTAAATCCTTTTTCACCCTATCTCATTGGGTGTTAACAAGCTGCTTTTTTATAGGGTTGGATGTATTTTAGAAAATATTGTGTTTTCTCAAGAATTATTAAAGGGCTATTGTTGATCTAATGGAGCAAAGTGAGTGGCTATAAAAGTTAATTTTTGGTAAGCTTTATGATACAGTTGATTGAGGCTTTTTAGAAGACTTACTTGAATCAATGAACTTCTCACCATGCATTATAGATTGGATAATGCAATGTTTCCCGAAATTTTTATCTACTTAAACGGTGGGCTTGTTGGATTTTTTCCAAGTTCTAGAGGGCCTTGCCAAGGTGATCCAATCATCCAATCTCACCCTTTCTATTTATATTGGTTATGGGGTTGTTTCATGTATTATTCAGACTTAACTTTGCATCAAGACTTCAGATTTCATTGGCGTTGTAAAAGTGGAAATCTCTCATATTTGTTTTCTGATGATCTGATGCTATTTTCAGTTGCTAACATGGATGCCCTTGCTTTGATCATGCAAAGCTTCGATGGAATTTGCCTCCTTATCAGGCCTGGAGGTTAATGCCAGGAAAGCAACATTTTTTAGTGCAGGAGTGAACTAAAGCTTGAAAGGAGGTATCACTCATTTGATGTGTTTTAGAGGAGGTGAGCTTCACATACTCAGGCATCAAGATTGAGGGCAAGGAGCTAATGGCAAGATTTATCCATAAATTGAGGTATTGGACAAGCAGTAATTCTTTCTTAGGCAGGACGTGTACAGCTCTTAAAATCCATTTTACTCTCCTTGTAAGTGTAATGGTCATCAGCCTTCATTTTGCAGAAGTCAATCCCCAAAGAAATTTCCTACTGTTTTGGATATTTCCTATGGAATGGAAGGAAGAGGGTAGAGCTAAAGCAAAAGTTGCATGGAAAACTGTTTATGGATTGCAAAGAGAAAGGTGGACTTGGTATTGTAGTTCCTATCATACGGAACGAGGGCTGCTTAACTCAAACATGTTTGGAAATTATGTAACCTTTCCATCAAAGCTTGCCATTGATTTGGATGTATTCTACCTTATTAAAGGCAAGAGCTTGTGGACAATGAAACCACCATCCTTGTGTTCATGAGTGTAGCATAAATTACTTGGGCTAAGACAATTCTTCAAGCCATTAGTAGCTTGGAGGATTGGGAATGGTAATTCTTTGTTCACTTTGGTTTGACAATTGGCACCATATGGGTCCTTATTGAGACTATGTTCTATTTTAGGTATGCTGATTGGGAATGGCCTAAAGGCAATCTCTAGGATGATGTTAAAGCCTCATGTCCTTTCACACAAGCTAATCATCTAAACACTTAAGTTTGGAAATCCTAAACCAAATAAGGACAACACTATCAAGCTTGCTTATGAAAATTTAGGACATCTAAAAGTACAACTGTTCCTTGGACTTTCCACACTTTTTCTCCGTTCTATGGTTAGCTATGTAAGGTTAACTAGTGACAATGGACAAGCTCTTAGATTGGGGTACGATCTCTTATAATTGTTGCTTTCTCTATGATAATAACACGGAGTCCCACAAACATTTGTACTTTAAGGGACTGTTTAGTTACAAAGATTGAATGGAACAAAGAAAATTGGATAGGATAAATATAAAGAGGACTGAACAGTATAAACTTATTATACTGTGTTTGATTTGTATAGTATTAAATGCAAAATTTATATTAAAGCATTAATTATTTATATTATAAAATAAATTATGTTTTGTAATATTTAATAAAAATAATATTAATTAACTCAATATTATAATATAGAGGGGTATTTTTTGAAAATATAAAATACTTTCTATTTTTGTTTTGTAAATTTCATTTTTTTACTATAGTATAGATATGACAAAATTTGAGTCCAATTTATCAATTTAATTTTTATTTAGTTACTAAGCAAAGTTTTTTTTTTAGTAATGTGATATATATTTCATTCCTTGATGTACACAAAAAATGTACAAAAAGAGCACACCAAGAAACCTATAGAATCAAACTAAGCATCAACAAAACAAAATGATATTTAGTTTGATAAAATGACCAATAATCACTAGATGCTCATTGTTAATGAAGAATACAACATAAAGTAATACTTATAGCTATTTCAAAAGAAATTGCAAATTCTTCTACTCTTCTCCTATTCCTTTCTCTTCATAGGAAATAGCAGCTAGTAGCAAATGCTTTTCTCCGATTTGCTTTCATCTATCTATTGCTAATAGCATGTACAAAGTTTTCTAATCTAGAAGCTTTCGATGGTTTGTGACTAGACCATGCAATGGTGTTTTCAATATTCTTTTGAAAATTCCGTGCATAGAGACATAGCAAAAATAGATGGTCGTGATTCTCTGCTCCATCCAAACACAAATAACAGCAATTTATGTCAATTAACCCTTAATTATACAACTTATCCATAACTAATAGTTTCCTTTGCACAATAAACCATAAAATCAACGAATGTCTAAGCATGATGCATTTGTGCCACACAAGAGAGTACCAATCCACACTCGTTCCATCGCTTCTTGCTAAGGGATAAGCATTGTTGATGGATAAGCTTCTCATTGGTGCCTCCTTCTAAAACAAAAAATTCAAAGAGTTCAAATGTAGGCTAAGGTGTCTTAGATCTCTAGTAACAATTTGCCACCTATCTTTAGAGGGCCATCTCCATTCTACATTTGTAACGAATGTGCTTAGGAGAGTATCCTTGGGGTATCCCAAAGTGACGCTTGTTCTCTTTTCCAATCAATTAGAGGTCCATTAGGGTGCTGATTATTATACTAGAAAGAAATACGAGTACCATCTTTGATCTTTCATTTGAGGAGTTGTCTAGTGAGAGGTCTAAACTGTAATGTTTTCCTCTAAGCTCAAGAAGCATCATTAGGGATTTTCATATGCCAAAAATTCCTGTTTTTAAGGATTTCATTTTTTATCTAACTAGGCTATAGGGAGGATCCAACTAGGCCATAGGGAGTATCTGTCATCCATGCACAACATCCAAATATGCTTTAGTTGTGTGACCTTGTTCTAGAGTTTGATGTCTATAACTCTCAATCCACCTTCCTTTTTAGGCTTGCAAATATGCTTCCACCTTACTTTAGCTTTAGCCTTGGAATCTTCATTTCTGTTCCAAAAAAAGCGCTTCAATTTTGTTTTAATTTGATTAAGAACCTGCATAGGAAGGACAAAAATGGAAAACCAGTAGACTTGTAGAGAAAAGAGAATGCTCTTCACAAGTTGTAGGCATCCTGCATAGGATAGAAATTTGCTGATCTAATGATTAATACGGGTTGTATATTTATCCAACAGGACTTTGCAATCAGATTTTGAGATACTTGAAGATGAAATGGGCATACCTAGGTACCGGATAGGTAAGGAACCAACCTCAAAACCTAGGATGTTTAGAATCAGTTCTTTTTCCCCTTGGTTTACACCACAAAGAAAGACATGGCTCTTCATAGGGTTGGCTTTCAAGCTCGAGAGGTGATGAAATTCATTCAGGCCATCCTTGATATGCTTTATTGCAGAAGGAACACCCTTAACAAAGATCAAAATATCATTTGCAAAGTACAAATGAGAAAGTTTTTTCATTTCGACATCTCTAATGAAAGTGAAAATCATCCATTTATTCTTTTTCCTTCATAATGTGCGTGAAAACCTCTATCGCTAGAACAAAAAGGTAGGGAGACATGGGGTTGCCTTATCTCAAACCCTTAGATTCTTGAAAGTATCCCAGAAGCTCGCCATTAATATTGATAGAAAACAGAGCAATTAATACACAAGGCATGATCCACATCACAAATTATTGTAGGAAGACAAAAGTTTTTAACGGTTGCTCTAGAAAACTCCATTTGACATTGTCGTAAGCTTTCATAAGGTCTACCTTCAAAGCACATCTCTTCCCTTTATTATTTAAGTGATAGCTCCTAAGGAGTTCATGGGCAATGAGAATATTGTCCACAATTTTTTTCCCTTAACAAAAGCCCTTTGTTCTTTACTAACTAAAGTTGGAAGGATAGACAAATTTTAATCATTCCGAAATAATTTTCGAAATGCACTTGTATAAGGTGTTGTAGCAAGCTATAGGTCTAAACTCTAAAAAGGAAGACGAGTTTTGAGAACTAGTGCTAGATAGGTAAAATTTACCTCCTTGAGCATTCTCTTAGATGCAAAGAAATCCTTGATTGGAACACAAACATCATTGCCTATAACGTGCCATGTGTTTCTAAAAAAGTTTGCTCCATATCCGTCTAGCCTTAGAGCTTTGTCCTTAGCTAAGGACCATAAGGCATTCTTGATCTCCTCGTTTGTAACTGGCCTTGTTAAGGTCTATCCCTCTAGGTCAGAAATCCTCGTACCAATCAATTCCTCCAATCTACTAGCATATGAAAAGGAAGGAGACCATTCTTTGAGAATAGATTTGAAGTATTGAATAACTGCGGTTTTGATAGATTTCATAGAATACACCCTCTCAGCTTGATCATTCTCTCTAGAGCTAAAACAATTTTTATATTGTCTTTGTTTCAACGAATGGAAGAAAAACTTGTTTTTATCACTTCACTTGAGCCAAATAACTCTAGTTTTTTGTCTCAACCTAGAATCCTCCAAAGCAACTAAATAATAATACTTGTCAGGTAATATCTTCTCTTTGTTCTAGTCTACTTGGGAAGGGTTGTTTCTGTTTAAGAGTTGAACAGAAGATAGCTCTTCTTTTGCATTCATGACTCTTTCAGACAGCTCAGAAAATTTAGACTTGTTGAGGTTCTTAAGATGGCTCTTCAGAAGCTTCAGTTTTTCAGAGACTTTGAACATGGTGGAACCCTAAACATCCACATTCCATGCATCTTTCACAATTTGCAAGAAATTTTCACTCTCCTTCCAAAAATCAAAATACTTGAAGAAAGACTTCCTTGCTGCGTTTGCCCCTGAGAGATTAAGTTTCAAGATAAGAGGACAATGGTCGGATGCTCATGGGCTTAGGACATGGATTTCTGAATTTTGGAAAGACTCCATCCATTCGCTATTTATAAGACCACAGTCTAACTGACGTGCAATGGGATAAGTGTTATTTGTACTTTAAGTGTTCTTACACTTTTGCAGTTGGAGCTTAGTCAATAACAGGCTTTGTCTCCACATTAAGTCAAGGGAGTGGATGGACAAAGTAGACTTCCTTTCTAAATCCTCCCTTTCTTTGGAAGTTTGCTCTTGGAAGCTGGCCTTTTCAGCAACCATCTACTGCCTTTGGAGGGAGTTTGTGATAGAAGAGTATGGAATCAATTTGTTCTTGCTACAAATCTTGCAATTAGAATCTGTAATGTAGTGTCTGTGGCTTCGGCTTAGCCTTTTTGGTGTAGATATACTTCTTAGCATGATGTACTTGTGTTTTTCGTTTGTGTTGGCCTCTGAGCCTGATCTTATACTTCCTGTATTATAATTTTTAAACATTTTTTTTTAATAAATAATATGACTTACTGAATAACCCCCCAAAAAAAACAGAAAAACAGAAAAATGATGAACTCCATATAACAGGATTTCAAACCACAATCATTTTTTATGCAGCTTTTGGATCATTTGTATACCGAAAACCTTTGGATTTTATAATTACTCGTTGGAATTTGTAACTACTTGACAAGATTGTAGGATGTCTAGCCTTTGTAGCATATTGTAGAAACACTAGAAAGTAGCTCATCAGAATTGTCCCCACCCATATATGATAAATCTGCTTGGCATTGATATGTCTTTTATTAAATATTTTAGAGAAGAAGAAACTGTCTAATGATGCCACAAATCTAACAAGCCATTGTAGGACTAAAATACTGACAGGTCATATATTGTGTGGCTATTGGTGAAAATTAGAAAAAAGAAATTTTGTTGGGTTTGTAGTTTTTTTTTTTCCCTGCCATTATTGGGTTTGTGTTTCAATCACCAGTTTCATTTCTTAATTGTGGAATTTATCTTGCCTAATATATATTAGTGGGAAGTCAATTTGTATCACTCTAAATTATCAATGGCATTTCACTTCCTTGCAGGCGGGGAGCATTCTCACACTCATGACCACCATGTGGACGATCTCCATAATTTGCATGATGGACTTGAACATGGGCATGGACATAGTCTAAAGGACCTCTCAGTGGGGATATCGATCCTAGGTTAGTAATAGATTGCTACAAATGCTTTTAGTGCAATTCCTCCTTTTTGGAATAACGTTCTTGATGTTTATACTTATCCACTACTGGTGGCATGCATTTCTTTGTTATGATGTTGTTAAAAAAGTGTGGGTACTTTTATTCTACTGGTCCCTATGTCAGTTAGATATATAAAATGCTTCTTAATGGTGACTAGGAAGAAGAAATATATATGAAGCTTTCTCCAAGATATGGATAAGAAAAAAAGAGTGACAAAGTTTGTAAACTAAATAAGTAGTTATATGGTGTTACACCATGTGATAATCAATGAGAAGGAATTGCTCCTTTTGTGTTTGTGTATGAGCACAGAAAGAAGAAAGGAATGTGATTGTTAGTGTAGCTATTAGTGGCATGCAGCATGTATTTGTTGTTTGTGTGTATTACGTGTCACGTCTGTATTGTTTGTGTGTGTTTGTTGTGTGCCAGGTGTGCATTGTTGACAATTGAAATAAAGCTGCCTTAGGGTTATTTTGTGAACAGGGTGATAGCCTTTTGAGAAAAATCAGGCAATGTGTAACTGCTGCTAGATTAAATTGCAGAAATGAATGAAGAAGGGAATAACATAATTATTCCAGAAATTTTCACTCTTTATTCTATGAGATTGTTGGGTTCTTTCTAACAGGCCCAAGCCATAACCAAATACAGGTAAGCAAGGTAGAAAATCAGTTCAATCCTATAAAATTTTGGTATCAGAGCCAGGTTTCATGAAGTTAAGCGATTACAACAACAGTTCGTAGACTTAATGGCATTTTATTGGAGTGATCGTGTGCAAATAAAGGCCATGTCCACCCAACTTGCTAGTCTCTCTTAAGAAGTTGTGACCAGGAAGGATAAGGAGAAGACAGAAGGGAAGGACGATGAAGAGTGCAGTGAGGCAAGGGGGCGAACAGAGGGTCTGATGAGGGGGTCAGCAGTTGGTAGCATCCAAGATCAGGGAATGGTTCTTCTGAAAGTGGCAAGACTGGACTTCCCGAAATATGACGAGATGTTGATCCTATTGGATGGTTGAATAGGTGTGAGCATTTTTTCAAACATCAGAAAACAAAGGAGGAAGAGAAAGTGGAACTTGTCACATTTCACTTGGAGCGTGAGACGCAATTGTTGTTGAAAGTTGAAAGAGACTGACCAATGTTGGAATGAGAAGAATTCAAGGAGCTTTGTAACACACAATTGGTCTGCCTATGCACGATAACCCATTAGGGGAACTCACCAAATTGTAACAATTCAAACAGACACGCTGCAATCACATCATTTACAGCAGCTTGTGGTGCGAGTCCAAAATGGCGAGCTGGGGCTACAATGGTTAGTCAAATGACGATTTAATTTTTTGTAAAGGCCGTGTGTATTTGGAGGAAACTCCAGCCTCTATCCATCCATTATAGATGCCATATATTCCACACATCTTGAAGGATATTAGAAAATGCTGTATCTGGTGTCGCTTGACTTCTTTTGGGCTGGTATGCAGTGACACAAACAAGATATTGTCAAATCTTGTTTTGTTTGCCAACGAAACAAAACCCAGCATCTCCTTCCAATGGGTTTGCTACAACCTCTCACTATTTTGACTCAGGTTTGGTTTGATATATCAATGGATTTCATTGAAGGGTTGTCAATATCTCAGGGAAAATCAATCTTATTGAATGTTGTCAATCATTTCTCAAAGTATACACACGTTGCTCCTTTGAGTCATCCATATACCGACGTTACTGTGGCTTGTTTATTTTTTGATAACATCTTCAAACTTCATGTTTTACTTGAGTCTATAGTAACTGAGATGTCACTTTCACTAGTGTTTTTTGGAAAGAATTATTCCGTCTTAGTGGAAATCGATTGAATTTTTCTTCCGCTTATCATCCTTAAAGCATTGGTTAATTGGAAGTAGTCAATCACACTGTTGAAATGTGTCTAAGATGCTTTATTGGTGAACATCCTAAGCGGGTGACTTGGTTAGTTTAGGCCAAGTGTTGCTACAATACCAGATTTCATACTTCACTTAAAGTAACCCCATTTGAAATAGTACATGGGAGATTACCTCCTTGTCTTTTAAACTATTGTCCGGGAAAGGTTAAGTTGGAAGTTGTTGACAAGGAGTTGGTCTATCGGGATTTGGTGTGCAAGCAATTAAGAGAAAAATTATTATGAGCACATGCTATAATGAAACTTCACTATGACAAGCTCTATAGGGAAGTCCATTTCAACAAAGGTGATTGGGCTTTGCTTAAGTTGCATCCTTACTAGCAGGCAACGATCGCCAACAACGAGAAACTAGCACCCAAATTTTATTGTCCATTCCAAGTACAATACAGAATTTGCACGGTGGCTTATAAGATCCTGTTGCCTGATAAGGTGAAGATACATCCTACTTTCAATGTGTCATGCCTAAGAAGTTTGAAGGCCCAGTTACTATCCCACCTGCTCTCCCTACTGCACAGCACGAAATAGTAGTTCCAACACCTAAAGCTGTTCTGGACAAGCACAAAACTTGTTCTCAACCAGAAGTTCTTATCCATTGGGAGAATCATTCATCAGCTGATACCTCTTGGGAAGATGCTCGAAATATTATCCATCATTATTTTACTTCCGTGCATGAGATCATGCACAGCAGTGCAGGGGAAGTAATGCCTCTTGGGAAGATGCTCGAAATAGTATCCATCATTATTTTACTTTCGTGCATGAGATCATGCACAGCGGTGCAGGGGAAGTAATGTTGTCATGTGATAATCAAGGACAGGGGATCGCTCCTTTTAAGTTTGTGTATGAGTGCAAAAAGAAGAAAGGTGTGTGATTGTTAGTGTAGCTATTAGTGGATTGCAGCATGTATTTGTTGTCCTTCCAAATAAACTCAATCCAAGTCCATTTTATCTGTCATGTCTAGTTCTGACATTTGCTTTCGCATAAATGTTTAGATTATCCATACTTTTCTTACTGGCGTCGATTATATCCTCATCTATTTATCGATAAAGAAAAAGAGTTGTTTACCTGTAAACATTGCATGATGGCTAATCTATCCTAGAATTCTTGTCATAGACAATCCTATAAACCTCTCTCATAGCGAAATCTAAGACTAGCTTGTGTTCATATTCTATTTGGGGTAAGATAGTTCATTGTTTTACTAATGGCCACACACGTGTTTGTAAGATTTATCTAATGAAAGAAAAGTCCATGTGAAATCTTTATACACTTTTGTAAGTACATTGGAAATGTTTCACAAGCACATATTTAGACTGTTCTTTTTAGAAAATGGGAAAGAATATTTTTCAAAAGATTTAAGAAAATATTTGTCCGATAATGATATATTACATGAAAGTTCATATGCTTGTACTTCACAACAAAATAAAATGGTTGAGAAGAAGAATCATTATCTCTTGGAGGTTGCTTGGTCATAAATATTTTAAAGTTCTGTTCCCAATTCCTTTTGGGGGGGAAGCTATTTTTATTGTAGCTTATCTTGTAAATTGCTTACCCTTTAAGACAATAAATTTCTACACTCATATTAGTGTTTTGCTAAAACATTATCCACAAATTCATCTTATTAATAGAATCTCATTGTTTCCCATTAGATTCTTCAATGTGTTTTCATAGTTTAAAACCTTAGTCCAAAAGGAATATAAGTGTTATCATCGGTCATCACAAATGTTCTTTATATCTTGTGATGTCCATTTTCTTAATAGTGATATTTTTTATGAAAACTCTCTCCAGGGGAAGAATGAAAATAGTGAGAGTTTAGATCAATCACAGTTGTTATTGTTGCCCTTCTCATCACATTTCTTGGCATTTTAGCCATCATCTTCCTCATCTTAAACCCTTCCTCACTTGAGTCAATCTTCTTCTATGTCCTATGAATTCTCTTGTTAGTATGAAACACATCAAAATTCTCCACTTCTACAGCCAAACTTCACCTCTAGATCTAATTTGGAACCATCAACCAAGTGTATAGTAGAAGAATAAAAAAACTTTTGTATAACCAATCATCAACCCTAGAAGAATGTTTTTGGACCAATTCATAATGAGATTTAGGAAATTTTTGAATGAATAGATAGTGAGATTCAAGAGGAAGTTGCAAAGAATTCTTTTGATGAAAAAGTTGAACATGACAAAAATGAAAGGAGTTGGTGTTTTGAAAGTGGAGCAAAATGGGGATGTATCAATTGGCTTATGAAAGGGAAAGAGATTGCGTGTTAGATATCCTATCTCGGGTTGCAATGCATAACAAGTTGTCACTAAGATATCAAGCTTTCTTGAGCAAAGTTAATAAGGCGAGTATTCCTGAAAATATTCATGAAGCATTGAAGGTACCTGAATGGTGAGAAGCTTTTATGGAAGAAATGAGAGCCTTATATTAAAATAGTACTTAGGAATTTATTGATTTGCCCAATGGAAAAAAAAGCCGTAGGTAGCTAATGGGTATTTAGCGTCAAACATAGATCAATTGGTAGTATAGAGAGGTACCAAGCATATCTACTGGCACAAGGGTATATTTAAACTTGTAGGATAAATTATGAAGAAACTTTTGTACTGGTTGCTAAGTATAACTTTATTCAAGTATTGTTATCCTTGGTAGCAAATTTAGACTAGCCACTTTACCAACCTGTTATGAAAAATGCTTTTATCAATGGAGATTTAGAGGAAGAAATCTACATAACTCCTCCTAGGTTTGAAGTTACAATTGAAAAAGGAAAGGTATGTCGGCTTAAGAAATTGTCTATAGGCACGTGCAATTTCCTAAGGCTTGGTTTCAGAAATTCAGTGATATAATAAGTCAACTTTGCTATGTTCAATCACAAGCCGGTCATTCTTTTGTCGTAAAGCTTAATGGGGAAGATAAGAGAGCGATTCTTATTGGTTATATTGATGATATGATTATCATAAGAGATGATGATGAAGAAATTGAATTGCTTAAACTGAAAACTAAATTGAAATTTGAAGTGAAGGAATTAGGAGAGGAGAATTTTCCTTGGAATGGAGGTAACCTAAAATCAACAGGGCATTTTTTATCTCCCAAAGAAGATATGTTCTAGATTTCTTAAAAGAAACAAAAAGTTAAGATGTAAACTAAAACACCATTTGAACAGAATTGGAAGGGTGAACTTATAAAATCAAACACACCCATACCAAAGGTTAGTGGGACGTTTGATTTATCTTGCATTAACCAGGCCTGACATTGCTCATGCTGTTAGTGTTGTTCGTCAAGCAATGCATGCTCCTACTAAGAAGCATATAGATTCCTTACATCGAATACTTAAGTAATCTGAAGGGGACACCAACTAAAGGCGTAAGGTTTTGTAAGTCCACCAGTAGGGAGATTGTAGACTTTAGATGTTAACCAGGCTAGTGATAGCTTTGGCTATAAATCTACATCAGTCTATTACACAGAGGTGTGGGGAAATTTGGTAACCTGGAGACACAAGAAGCAAACAGTGGCAGCTAGTAGTAGTGCAGAAGTAAAATTCCAAGCTATTTCATAAAGCATTTGTGAAATAATTTGGCTTCAAGGACTACTAGATGCTCTGAAGTTGCCATATTCCAAGAATACTCAAGTGTACAGTGATAGCTCATTTGCTATTTGTATCGTTAAGGGTCCGATTCAATATGATGGAATGAAACATGTGTATCGATTGCAATTCTATTAAGTTAGAGATTGAGAATGTAGGGACTAATCTAACATATATTCCTTCTCAACATCAAGAAGTGGATATCTTGTCAAAATCTCTACCTAAGATCATTTGAAGCTATCCTAAGCAAGTTAGAAATGATGGATATTTATTATGAGCTTGAGGGGGGATGTTGGAAGATTTTAAGTGAGTAATTAATGATGTATGGTAGAATTAATATTGTCTATGGGCAGGTAGGTTAATAAATTTTGCTACTAGTTATGTGTAAGATGTTTATAAATAGGTCTTCTTATGTACAGTTTTCAATATAACTTGAAAGTAACTTTATAGCATATATTTCTTCAAATACGAAAGAACGAAGCATGTTTGTATGGATCAAAACTTTATCAAAATAAAGATAGAAGAAAGAGCGTTAATCTAGAGTACATTCCAACTCATGAGCAAGAGGTTGATGCTTTGATGAAATCCTTGGTTAGAATGATATTTGAGCATATTTTGTGTGAGTTAGGAATGATGATATCTATTTCTTAGCTTGAGTGGTAGTGTTAGCAAATTTTTAGGAAATAAAATGTTTAAATATTTAATTATTAGTAGCTGAACTTATCTTGTAGGTTGGTATAATTAGTGTTATCAGGTAGTTAGGATTATGAAATAATAGTTGTTGCTACCAACTAGACTAGGACTGTCTTTAAATTGATCCTCTTATATGCAAATTTGTTATTACTTTTAAATATAATTTTACATTATAATTTCTTATGAAACAATAAGATACACTAACTAAGCTATATTTACATTTCGACATTTCTCCTCAAGTTGGCTTAAGTATATGTTCCATGGACAGCACACGGTCACCAATTAAATGTTCAAATTGTTTAGGCATTTTTTAAGAACATCAACCGCTTGTTTGGCAGTAGGAACCTAATTCATGTGAATTAGTCCATTGATTCTTTCAACAACATTTTACTTTTTTGTTTCACCAAGTTACCAAATTCCACCAGTACAAAATTGGATAATAACTTCCTATCAGTAGAACACCCATCCCAACTGCATCCCTGGACATTCCAGTAATGTTTCAGATCTGGATTTAAGAGTTGATTTTATGTTTGAAGTTTCACACAAGAACAAAGACTAAATCGAAGATACTACTGCAGCTATAACTTCAATTATTAGACCATTAGCAACTACTGTATTGGAGATTATGATTTCCAGTAGTGCATGTGACCACAAAATGCCTATCAAAGCAAAGCTTGAACATGAGCCAATTTTTTTGGCACAGCAATATGTGTTTGTTGTTTGGTGTTTCTCAGTTTTGTGCCTTTTTTTGGCTCAACTTGGGTTCAGAAGTCTTCCAGATGAATAGATGGTGATATTTGGTTTGATAAGCATATTGTTTGGTTGTGGTTTCTGATTATTGCCTCGAGAACAAGGTGAATGTTTAAACACATGGTGTTGATAGGTATCTTGTGTATATTAGGAGAATTGGGATGTTCAAGAGCAAAGAAAGCGAGGTCAGCATAATATTGCCAGCTGGTGCTTGAGAGTAGCTCTGCAACTATAAATAGTAGTTGTTGGTCTGAGTAGAGGCAATTAGATATTCTCTTTCTTGATAGGTTTTTAGGAGCTGTGTGAGTTTAGGAGCATTTGTACTCTTTGGCCCTAATTTCTGCTTTAGGGTTTATGATTAATCCTTTCTTAAGTATAGTCAATGTTAATGTTATTTGGTTTCTAACTCTGGTGCCTATTGATGTCAAGATCCCGTTGAACATAGAAACCATCTTATCTAAAGATTCTACTGCAACACACATGATGCTTCAAAGCAATATAGATGGTTTTCTGTTTAGCTAATCAAAAGAGGCAAGTTGGGAGAAAAGGTTTAAACATGAAGACATTAGTCCTTTGAATTGGCTTTTTTCCAACTCTCCAATTAGAGAAATCTTGAAATATCTGGGAATCATTGATACCTGTAACTAGCATTGCACCAGTTCCTAATGTGACTGATCTTCTGCATATTATATGACCATTTTGTGGTTGGGGCTGAAATTGATACCTGCTGGTGTGAGTCTGTGACCTGTTGTCTGATTTAATTTGTCTTATTAAATAAATAATTACTCTGTTTAGTTAACAAAAGCGAGCTTCTGGTTTGATGAGATGATTTTCTCTGTAACCCTCAATATTATGAAATAAAGGGTATTAGGTTTAATGTTGTTTGGATAGAAAGGATGGCGAAGGGGAGGAAAGTTTATTAGAAAAAAGGATTTGATATGTACAAGTATAATGTTATTAAACAATGCAAGTTTCCACATTTTTACCTAATACAAGGATGGTGAATATTAGAGTTCTAGCTGATAATTTCTTTCTTGATTCTCTCCATTCTGGTGAGAAATTCAGCAGTTTGTATCAAAACTACTCTTATGGTTTTCTCATTCCTTTACAAAACAAAAACATAGGAATATATACAATTGCTGTTGTGCTCCTTCATTAAGCAAAAAAAGGGGGAATAGAAGGCATTCTCCTTCTTTACCAGGCCTTTCATTTCCCTTCATAAAACAAGCTTTTTAAAAGATTGATTTGTTACAAATAAAGCAATTGAAAACACTTCTGATTTGTTGGCATCATCTTGAATCCTATTGCTTGTGTACTTTACTCTTCCAGCTGGAATAGTGCTCTTTCTTTTAGTGGAGAAGCTTGTAAGATATGTTGAACAACATGCTGGGGAGTCTAATGCCTATCATCATGGTCATCACCACCATCGCCAAGATAAGAAGGAAAAAAAGAATGATAAGCCACTTTCAAATGAGAGAGAGAATTCAGGCTCAAAGATTCAGTCTGAGAAAATGCTGGATAAAGATTCAAATAACTCCACAGAAGCAGAGCATCCAGGTCAAGAGGATTCACTTCTTAGAAAGGTAAGTTTTTCTTGTGATGATGGCATCATGGTGTGCTGCATATGAGTGTCATAACTGCTATGCTCGTGGGCAACCTTGTGAGACCTTCTAAAAAGGAAAATTTGATGCATATATTAGAGGAAATGATACATATGCATACATTTAATATATATATTATGCCTATCACTATATGTCTTAGCTTTTTTCTAATCTTAATCATTTTCCTGCTTAATCACTAGGATTTTGTCTTAAAATAAAATCAAGGGCAGGGAAGACAAACAAGAACATGAAGGGAAACAATTAAAATTATTTTACATTTTTGGTTAGTAAGAAGATATGGTTTGCGATAGGGCGCTCTGTGAAGTAGGAACTGTATGACTTGGCCCTCTTATGATAATAGACTAAGGGGCTAATATCGCATTTGGTACTCGAACTTTATCAAAATATGCAATTCATTACCTATATTTTGAAAAAATTAATTTGTTATCTAATTAAAGTTTTCATAGTCATTTATACTACTTGACTTAACTTTGTTAGTGTGTTTATTGACGTAGCATGACTTGACATGTGGTACCAGCTTGCATTGACACATGGCACCTTATTTTTAGAGAAAAAAAAAAAATTATTATTCAAATCAGCCAATGACTGAAGCCACAACTTTAGTCCAAGCATAGACCACACCCACCTTTTAGCATGTTTCTGTTCATGACTCTTAGGACAATCTATAATATATATGGGGGTTTTTCTCATGCAACATTCCATATGGGTCTGCAACAGAGGGCAAGGGGCTTTGAACTGCAACTTATAGATTTTTACAAGAGAAGGAGTCAACTTTGACTCAATTTTTCTTACTAGATTCAACTTTCAATTTAAAAGAAAATGCTCAATCCTTAATCTACTTTATAATTATTTCAAATCGTTCAAAGATTTCTACAACACTACCAAATCATGGAGTAAAATGAGATTGGATATTTATTACACGGTCAAGAAGATTACACTTATGACTCAATCGAATACTTAAATCAATCAATCACACGTATAGGGAGGCAAATCAACCCGCTGATTGTCTCACAAGGTTAGGAAGCACTTATATTTCTGATCCTTTTACTATGAGTTTTTTCAATTAGATAATTTTTGTAGATTGCTTATTCTTTTAGATCTGAAGTCTTTTCCTTGTGTATGATGTTGATGTATGATTTTGCAGTTATCTGGAAGCTCTTTTTATGGTCAAAAATTAAGGAGGGAGTAACTTTGATTCTCTAATGCAGATGATGTGAAATGAGTTATAGATATTTTCATTTAAAGTTTCCTCCCATTTAGTGGAAATGTTTCTGATTGTGCTATAGAATTGAAAATAACGTATTTTTGTGGAGCTGCAATGTGATGCTGATAACATTGATTTGAATTGTACTTGCACTTGCAGAGGAAGGTTACAACTCATGCTACAGACCCCTGTCAAGACCAAGATTCCATTGATGCTTTGTCAAACAAAACAAAATCCTTGAAAGAAGCTGAATCATCTGCAAATCTTGTCTTTGGCTATCTTAATCTTTTCTCTGATGGTGTTGTAAGTATGTTTTTGCAGTTCAAACATTGGGTTAAAATACCGTATGATTGTGAATTTTTTTTTATTGAACTGTCAAGCCAAAAATATTTTGGTGAATACTGTTGCGACACGTTTGGAAGATGTGTTTTCGCCTAGGTGGGATCCAAATATTTTGGGAGCTGATAATGCACCAAAAATTTGCACCTTTATGAAAATGCACATTTGATGTGTGTTTACAATGCAAAGCCTGTATCTAAGATGCTCTATCTTTGTAGCCTGTTTCAAGTGAGAAAACAAGTCTAAAGTGTGCTTTATTATGTTTTCGACATAAATGTATATGCATCTGAGGAATTAGCTAGTTGTGGGTTTGATCCCTTAAAGCTGCAGTTCAGCCTCTCTTTTATTTTCATTTTTCCTGCAAGATTTCGAACCCCCATGACTTCCTCCAGCAAAACTTATGAGAGGCTATACTCTGCGGTATCCTCCTTGTCAATAAAAATTGGTATACGAAATTTATTTGTCATAAATGTAGCATAGATGTGATGTCTACAATACACATAAAATGCGCCTTTTCATTTAAGGGCACCTTGCACTTGCATTTCTATGTAGAAAAGCAATTTCTAGATGCCCTTATGTAAATCAAGAGAAGTTCCATCTAGGCGAAAATGCATCTTTTAAATGTGTTTTTATGACAGTATCTAGCAAGTCACTACTTGGTGAAACTGTTTTTTTTTTTTGGACCATACGGTATTTTGACCCATTCTTCTTTTCACTCTGTCCTTGTGAAGATGGAAAAGAAATTGCTAGGACAGTAAGTGAGGAATGAAAAACTAATATGTAAGTTGGCCTATTTCTCAAAAACTCCTTTGCAGCACAATTTTACTGATGGGATGGCTTTGGGTAGTGCATTCCTGCTTTATGGATCAGTGGGTGGATGGTCTAGAACTCTCTTCCTGCTTGCTCACGAGCTTCCTCAAGAGGTTTGCTGTTCCTTGTTCATATCAAATAGAATAACAATCCATGTTATCTGATTTTCTGTTATTGTATGATCTATTTTGATACATTATTCTCAACCTGTTAAGGCAGGCTGTTTACTCACAGAACATTGTTGTTTCAAAAGTGTCCTACACCAGCCTATAGTGAGCTAGAGTGGTCACCTGTTACAATTAAGTCGACTTTCAAATACTCTTCCATTGTGTCCATCTTGTTTGGATCCAGTATCCCTATCAAGGCCTCCATCTGTTTGTAATTGAAACTGATTCTTGGATGTCTACCTTTTTAGTTAAATATTTTTAACAAAATTTTTATATATGTTTTTATTTTTTCCTTTGTATTAAAATATGAAACTGCATTAAGAAATCATGGAGGTGTGCAACATCCTAGTTTATTGCACATTATTGCAATGGAGAGTTTTAAAATTTAAACCCTATAACATACGAACTATTGTCTACTTGAGATCAGGAAGAAACATCATGGTTTGATTAAATGCATTAAATTTAATTTTTCTTAATTCTGCCCAGATGAGAAATGTTCCTCTCAGGACTATTGTCTATGCTCCATTTCTGTTCTCTCCCTTTTATTCAGTAACCGAAGCCATTCATTTAATGGTTCACACTGCCCTATCATGAGCATTATGTTGAGTCATAAAACCTTGGAGTTGATTTCTGATGAGCTGCTGGACTCATCCTTTCAGTACGTCCAATTGATTCAATTTGATTCTCTAAAAGGGAGAAAAGGTCTTACGGATTTTTTCTTCCGTCCTTTCATTTCCTATATAAAACATTTCTTTCTAAACTTCCACTACCTATAAGAAATTCCAAGACTATATACTATTTTCTAGCTTTCCCCTTTGTACTCATTTGACTCCTTTCCATCATTTTCATTCCAGCCCTTTGTTTGTAAATTCATCCTCCTTTTTGCAGTATTCTTTGAATTTTCCATGATTGTATATATTCATACAACCCAACTTTGCATCATTGCTCTTTTGAATCTTCCAAACAATTCTTGTGGTGATTACTTCAGCCCATAAAGAACCTTTTTCAATATGCACACCTTGCTTTGGCCAAGTTAACTCTAAATGCAGATCAAATCTCCATATTGACTTCCTCTTCTAACTCTCCATCAAGAAGGCGTTTTTCACATCAAACTCCTACAAGTTCCAGTTCAGGTTTGCTACAAGGAAAAGTAATGCTCTTACTTTATTCATCTTGGCAACTAGGGTAAAAACCAAAAAAAAAAAAAGAAAAAGAAAAAGAAAAAATCTCTTGGTAATTGACTCCATATATTTAGGTATACTCCTCATATATCAATCTTGCTTTGCATCTCTCCAAGGACCCATCTGCTACGTAATTGAAGAAACATACCCATCTTTACCTAATAGTTTTCTTGTTTAAAGGATGGTTTATTATCTTCCATATTCCTTTCCTGTCAGGGTTACTGAACTCTCATTCCATATCAAGTATCCAATTCTTCTCCAACGATGCTTCCTGAAAAGTCTTGGGAATTCTAATTAAATAAAGGGTTTTGAATACAAGATATGTGTACACTTTCATGTGTCTGCCCTCAGGGCAATAGGAAAGTGAATATCATTGGGCAAAGCTTATAGTGCTCATGCTCAAGACAAGGAGTAGGCTATGTAAAAGTTGTGGGAGTGGGCTGTTTTATGGTGACTGATCAAGTCTGCACTTGATCAGTCTGATTTTAATCAGCCAACTCTATTGACTGAAGGGCAGAAGAACCAGAATCTGAGAGAGCTGAGGCAGAGGAACCAGTCAACTTGCTGGCTGAAGAATTTGGATCAGAATTTGAAAAACTTGAAAATCAGAACTGGAAGCCATAGGAGAATTAGGAACATCAAGCCAAAATAAATCCTGTTTCTCGCCCTAAATTTGAGATGCTGGAATGGAGTGAAAGGCTTTATCTTTATTAAAAACGGCACCATGGAAACAAAAAATTTGTTTTGTGTAGAGGATGATAACAACGATACCCTTTTATGCTTTAGAGTAATCCAAAAATATACACTTCAATAAATGAGGATCAGGCTTTGTGTGATGACTTTTCTGCATGTGCACATATCTTAAGAGGCAAGGAGTGGTTTGTTACCCTGATAGGACAGCAGTAATTAAGCTTTTCCAGAGGACTCCTAAGATGACCAACCAGAGATGGCAAGCATTTAACGAGATGGGTAGTTGTTAGGAGTGGCTTGTTTCCAAAATTGTGATGGCACATTAGGAAGGAACAAAAGAGCATGAATGGTACTAAGCAAATAACTTTTCTTCCTTTTCACCACTCCATTTTATTGTGGTGTCTCAGTACAGGCCATTGGCTTCAAAAGATTCGGTTTATGGTTTATGTATTGGCAAGCCCATGATCAAGTCTAACACATTTAATTTGGGTCCAAATTGAGTGTGAATTTGGTTGTAAACATATTGCAAACCTATGGTTCTTCAGATTTTTTCCTTCAAAAAGAATTACCATGTGACCTGAATATAATCATCAATGAACATGACATGCCAATTTGCACCAATCACATTGAGAATTTTAGTAACCCTCGTGCATCAGAATGGACAAGATAAAAAGGCACAATAACACATCTGACTCATGCATTACATGCCCAAAAGACTTAGACATGGAATTGATACTCGAAATAGATGACTTTGTTGAGGCATAACCCATTTTGCTCCTCAGTACTACCAATCATTGTTTCAAAGACAGGTCTTGAAATTCACTATGATGATGGAAAAAAATTATGCTACTTATGTATCTTTAGTTAATTTGCCATAGACTACAAATTTTACTGTTGCTGAGGAAAAATATAGAAGATTGCAATTTCAAATTTAAGAGACACCAAACCGTGTCCTTTGCCATTTCACCATGGGATACATAAACTCCTATATCCTTATCATTCTCTAAAAAATTCTTAAAGCTAGTTTAGTTAATTAGTCATATGATCAATGGCACCTGTGTCGGCAGTTAATTTTTTTCTCCTATAGTTGGAGGAAAGGAAGGGGTACTACTACCTTTATTAGCTATCGTGATTGAAGATGAATCCACAGTGACATTTTCACCTCCAGCTGATACCTTGTTTAATTCAGTAGCTTCTAGGGCAATTCAGTATGTTTTGGTAACATGTTTAATTTCCGACTCTTGCTTGGATCATTTTTTGCTTCTTGCCACATAGATTGGCTCCCTTTGCTTCTTTGATTTGCAATTGTGAGGCTTTCCATGACTTTTCCTATGTCTCCCTTATGTCATAGGCCTTGTGCTTACCTTTGTTTGAGTTAACTTACAATAGGTTTGCACATAGTTCAGTGGCAAAATGCCTTTTGAAACTGACTTTGTCCATGTAAAGTTCTTCCCTTCTTTATCAATTAGTTAATGGAGCTTCTATTGTACTGAAGTTTCTCACAAAACTCTGATAAAAGGAAATAAGTCATGAAATCTATACTTTAGGCGATGATGTTGAAATAGGCTACTCAAAAATAGCTTAACTTCTTCATGATCAACCTGCATCCTCTGTCCAAACACCATAAATACTAAGAACACAACCTCATCTTGACAAAAGGACATGTTTCTTGAGATTGCCATAAAGTTTGTCATTTGTTAATACCAAAAATATAGACTGCAGTTGCTCTTCATGACTATTAACATTGGGATTATATATCAGGATATCATTAAAGTAAACTACTATGAACTTACGAATGAAGTCTAGACAATGTGACTCATATGTCTGATAAATGTGCTTGGAGCATTGGTTAGATCAAATGGCATTACCAATAACTCGTATAACCCATCTTTAATCTTGAATACAATCTTCCATTCATCCTTGAATCTCATGCATATATTGATATTAATTGATAATTCAATTTATTGTACGGCTGTCTATATACATACGCCATGAGCTACTCTTCTTCAGTATTAAGAGAGCCTGTATAGAGCAAGGATTCATACCTTCCTACATATAGCCCTTTTCAATAGGCTCATCCCCTTGCATCTTGAGCTCCCTAGTGTCCTCTAGGTTCATGTTTTATGCTGGACAATTCAAAGAGAATACATCTTCAAATTCCTTTAATAGCCTCTGAATCAGAGAAGGAATAGGCACCTTGTTTTCAATCCTAATACTTGTCTAATCTACAAAAGGAACATAAGTTCTCTCCTATTAATCACATCCCTCACCTCACTCAGAGTCATAAACAGTGTCTCCTTTTTGAGCCTAGTCATGTCAACCTGCGTAGCCTTGACCTCACTAGGACTTGTAAATTTCAGCTGCACCTTCTTTCCATCATTCTTCTGGAAGGCATTAGTATTATGGTAGCCATCATGTAGAACCTTCCTATCAAATACATGGCCTACCCTATAGTATGTGTGAGGCACTCATTGCTACCAC
The DNA here is from genome assembly GCA_024138015.1 of Lumnitzera littorea. Taxonomy (NCBI): domain Eukaryota; kingdom Viridiplantae; phylum Streptophyta; class Magnoliopsida; order Myrtales; family Combretaceae; genus Lumnitzera; species Lumnitzera littorea. The sequence goes on along the minus strand of JAMXBB010000006.1, from coordinate 39,644,640 downwards.
TTCTGAAAGAATTTTATCACTGTTCTGATTTGGATCAGAGATCAGTACCTTCACTTGCCTACCGGCATGAACAGTACCCTTATTACATAGCCAATGCAGTCTGTAGGGAAGAGGATGTGGCATGGTTGGTAACTTCAGCTTCTCCACCATTGCAGTGACAGTGACATTCATATATCTCCCACTACTTATCATTGATGCACACACATTTCCTTTAAATGGAGTTTAATATGAAATAAATTCTCTCTTCACTTATTTTTTGATAAGAGGGTTGGACGTTCAGGGTGTGCTGAATCACCATAACAATGACTCAACCTTCCACTCTTACTGAATTGTGGAACCTGAAAACATTGTTGAATTTGTTTATTGCTTCTACAGGTTGGAGATTTTGGTATTTTGGTACGATCGGGTTTCAGTGTGTCTAAAGCCCTGTTCTTCAATTTTCTCTCTGCTTTGGTGGCCTTAGGAGGAACTACTACTGTAAGTGTTTATACCCCAGCCATGAACAGTCATCCTTGATTGAGGTCTGAATTCAGAAATTTCTTCAATATTCTTTTCTTCAATGTAGGCTTTGCTTTGGGGTCAAGATCCAGGACAGTCATCCTTGATTGAGGTAGAAAAGATTGCTATGGTTGCATTTATTGTCTCAGCTACGTGTCTTCCAGATATAATCTCACATGTAAATATTTCAGGGATTTACTGCTGGTGGATTCATATACATTGCAGTCGCTGGAGTCCTTGCTGAAATGAACAATGAAAATCTGGGATTTAGGAGTTCACTAGTTCAATTGATCTCTCTCATACTGGGCATGGGTGTGGCGTTGGGCATATCACTTGTAGAATGATTGGTTGCGCGTGGTGTCTTTCTACAGTGAAGATTCATTTAACAGGTATGTAGATATGTTTATAGATTCTTTCTGCTCATACATTGAGACAAGTTCATTGGATATCTTTTCCAAATTTTAGTTAAATCCTTCATATTTTAACTGATTCATTTATGTTTAGTATGATTCTGTTCATGTACCCAAAAAAATCTCCCTTATTATCTTCATAGTATGAAAAACATTAATATTATCCTGACTGGGCTATTCTGGAATATTTATGTGGCAGATAATATAAACTTAACATTTTTCTTTCCCCATTTATAACCTCTCAAAAATTAAGGTCCTTTAAAGAAAAAAAGTTATAGACCATGTGTCTGCTATATGTTCATCAGTCCAAGTAGATATTGTAATGGCCCCATTTGTGGTTTTTAAAATTGTGAATGAATATTTTAATGGAAGGACTTATTTTTGATATTTGCAAGACACGATAAGTTGGGCCTTGTCTTTAGGATATGTATAAAAATAGTCCTATAACTTTTGTTGCTTTTCTATTTAGATCTTCAAACTTATAAATTCTATACCTATGCTCCAACATGAGTTAATAAAGACATCCATTATATTTTGTCTTACTAAATCTTAATATTTGCCAAAATTTAAGAAGTTGGAGATATTATAAGGATTTTGCTATTCCCTACTACTAATCTTATCTGGGAATTGCAGTTGCAGCAATTAATAGTAAAATAATAAGAATTGGAGGACTAATGTGACACTTTTTAAACCATCGGGCAATCTATACGGATTATGATCATGTTTTGTCGGGTAGAAAGAGTTGTACAGAATTTATTAGTAAGCGAGACCCTATATCTATCTTTATGAAGAAGGAATTATGTAAGGATAAGTATGCAAAAATACTGAAAATAGACATGTTAGCAAAAGAAACATTAGAAGACAGAGAGCTTAATAGCAAAGCAATAAATATTGAAGGACACATCTTCTTTCCCCTTTTCTAACAATAATCATTTTCTGCAACCAGTAGCTCCATTCCTTTACATGAATTGCAAGTTCATGATCGTCCTTTTATAGCTATTTGCTGCTTACTGCTAGTGATTCCATATATTTTGATGAATTCGGATTTTCCCTCTTTAATTAAGCATTATTTGCAGAGAGATCGGGCTAAAGTAATGCAGTTGAACTGATGCACCGAAGAAGAAGAAGAAGAAGAAGAAGAAGGAGCTACTTCATTGTCTCATTACTCATAGTGGTTTGGTTGTACCCTAGATCTAGCTACGGGGCGGGATTGAATGTTCGGGAGGAAGGCGAACGGCCGTGAACTTTCTATGGTTGTAGCTACCTAGGTCTGACGGCCAAGTTCAAATTAAATATCGTTGCAACAACTTGGAGATTGGATATTCCTCCTCGCACTTCGATCGAGTGCTTTATATATATATATATATATATATATATATATTCTCGGATGCTATTGTTGTTAGTATCTTTCTGTTAAATGGTATCTTTTAGCCATACATTGCTTTTGTCAGTTTACAATTTTTCCCTAGTAATATTTTTTAGCTATCTATAATTATTGTTTTAGACGCAACACGATAATAATCATTTCACGTAAAATGTATTCCCATGGTAAGAAGAATGGAAACATTTTTCCTAATCACGTGGTAGCTATATGAGTATGCAGTATATGATATAATTAAATATAAATGTATGTATATGACTTCACAACTAGGTTTTGCAATAATCTCCAATTTTCAAAAAGACATTTCTTTATCTTTAAATACTCAGAGAAATAATTCTCCAATTAAATTTTATGAAGGCCTATAAATGAGTGTTTAAACCATAAATAGTCTAAAAGTATCTATAAATCTAAATGCTCTGATTAAAGACTCACTTAAAAAAATGAAACTAAGTCAAAATATTAAACCTTAGGAACACTCTCAAAACAACTCCTAAACCCAAATCTTGCAATCACGGTAGTAGGCATTTTGCTGTCCGCGTCATGGTAACGATAGTATAGATTTATATTCCTTGTAATCTACTTGTACAACTGAAAAGAAAAAAGGAATGCGCTAATGCAGAATATGTCAAAACACAAACATAGGCACATGCCATACAGATCACATTTTCACATGCGTCAACGCAATAGAAATAACAATCAATCCAATTTAGTATTTTTAAATTAGCCAGCAATCACTACAAGTACTAGTAACCCGCCAATCGGATATAATATATTATTATATATATATATATTTATGTATGTATGCATCTTATATTGGAGCACTAACATTGTAACCCCCAATATTGTAAATTGGTATTAGAACACTAGTACTACAACCTTTAGATATCTCTAAATTTACCTCAAAATATTCTGTTACACGACTTCACTAGGGATACTTCACATATTGATCATCAAGGTATCACTCCAAGAACACTATCATTATGAACCTCGAGACTTAGCCACACACAAGCAACACATGAAATTATCATTTCGAATAGTTATTAATTCTAGTTGATGTCTAGCTAACCACACAAGCACAAGAAAAAAATAAGGTTAACACGTACTTGTTTCAACAAGATAAGAATCAACTAGATTGGTACTTGAATATGTCCATGATGACTATTATTTTTAGAGCAAGACACAAAGTGTGCCATTTTACTGAATCTGTCCATGATGACTATTATTGAATCTTTGCTTTGGGTGGCTCGGGGTAATTTGAGAATAAAAGCCATGCTCAAATCAATTGAGGATCTGGTCGAGACAAGTAAAAGTATTGCTTTCCCTTGTTTGGCCTGGCTTTTGGCTTTCTTGCAAGTAGCATAACTCTTAACAACTTGATGCACATTTCCCCTCATCTTAGGCTAAAAGAACCTTCCATTCAACAATTCATATGTTTTTCGTTCTCCGAAATGTCTAGAAAGCCCACCAGAATGAGTTTCTCTCATTAGTAACTCTCTAAAAGAACAAGTAGGCACACATAACTATCACCTTAGAATAGGTATCCGTCTTAAACATGATATTCATCTACTATTCGTCCTTTTGCACAACGTCTAAGTATAAGGCCAAAATGGGGGTCTTGAGGATATTGTTCTTTGATACTCACAAACCCTAAAAGTCTGGTTTGTAGCTCAGTAAGAAGAGCATGTCTTCTTAACAAGGCATCAATAACTACATTGGTCTTTCCTTGTTTGTCCTTAATCATAAAATTGGATCCTTTTAAAAATTCAACTCATTAGGTTTGTTTCTTTGATAGCTTGGTCTGACTTCTAAGGTAGTATAAATGACAAACTCTCTTGGTAATAAATAATATTACCACACTTGAAGAGATTAGATAAGTACAAAAAGTTCTTTATCATATACAGAGTAGTTCAACTGAGGTCTTCGTAACTTCTCACTATAATAGGCAATGGATTAACCATCTTGCATCAGCACAATACTAATGCCAACACCTAATGCGTTACACTATAATTTAAATATTTTCTCAAAGTCAGACAGAGCTAATACAAGTGCAGAGATTAATCTCTCCTTCACCTTGATAAAGCTTCTATCTTCTTTCTCTTCCCACTTGAATCCCATATTCTTCTTCATCAGCTTAATAAGGCATGCAACAATGGTACCGAAACCCTTAATGAAGCAGCAATAAAAGGAAGCTAGTCCATGGAAGCTCCATACCTCAACATAAGTGGTTGGGGTTAGCTATTCAACAATAACTTGAATCTTCTCATCATCAACACATAGGCCTACTCCACTAACTATATACCTTAAGAAAACCACTTCATCCTATCAGAAACAACACTTCTTTAAGTTTTTAAACAGTCGCTTAGCTTGAAGCACATCAAATATAGCTCGGAGATGGTCAGAATGACTCGGCAAGTGAGCATTGTACATAAGTATGTCTTCAAAGTATACCATAACACTTTCTTATCAAATTTCCTAATACATGAATTATCAATCTCATGAAAGTGCTATGGGTGTTTGATAAGCCAAAAGGCATCACCATTCATTTGTAAAGACCATGTCGAGTTTTAAATGCAGTCTTCCATTCATCTCTTTACCTCATTCAAATGTGATGATAGCCAAACTTCAAGTCAATCTTACTGAAGATTCTAGCTCCATTCAGTTCATCAAGCATGTCATCCAATCTTAGGATGTGGTATTGGTACTTGATCGTGATTTTGTTCTTAACTCTACTATCTACATACATATGCTAAGTACCATCATTCTTCAACATAAGTAATGCTAGCATAGCATAGGGGTTGAGACTCTTTTTCACATATCCTTTTTCCAGCAATTTGTTGACTTGCCTTTAGAGTTCAGCAGCTTACTTAGGATTCATCCAATAAGTAGGCTTGTTCACTAAGACAACTTCTAGTATCAAGTCAATGCAATGCTTAATCCCTTTAAAAGGGGGTAGTCCAATAGGTAGTTGTTCGGGGAATAGATCGGCATATTCATGCAACAGCTCTTGGACCTTTGGGGGTAGTACAGTTTGCTCCCTCAACTCCAACAACCTTTTGATTAATAGAAAAGTCGATAAATCAGACTTAATAGCTTCTCAGAGCTCGAATCGGCTTAGAACAAGTGTCTTCTTAGATCTTTGGGATAATTTAGCTTATAACTTGCTTACTTGGCTAGGGTCATGGGGTTTAAGGTAATCTTCTTCCCATCTTTCTTAAAGGTGTACGTATTCCTAAAGCCATCATAGATGACCTTTCGATCAAATAGCTAATGATAGGAATCAAAGGTCGATCACCTAATCAAGGGGTGTGGCCTTGTTTCCTTGGTGCGCCGAGTGATCAAGCAAGATTTGGCCCCGGATGAGTAGGACTTCATTTAAGCAGACCTAACACTTCTTTCGACCTCCCTTAAACTATTTACCTTCTTCTGAGTAGAAGGGCAAGGAGTCACCAATGCTACCAAGCAAATCCAATGCTGAACAATGATCCCACTTGCTACTAAGCTAACAAATGTCCAAAGCCAGGCTACTCTACTACCGAGTCGACCAGCTGAGGCTAAGTAGAAGAGTGACTATTTGTTGAGCTAACCATCTCTAGAGCCTAAATTATTAAGCTGCTAACCTATGGAGTTGCCAACTTGAACAACTTAGCTCAGCATCCAATAACATTTGGACTACTAAATTAAGGAGTGAACATGTGTCCTACCTTTTGACATCCGTACTGTCCTCTACAAGAATATTTCTTTTGTCTTAATTACTGAATTGCCCTTAAAAAATGTGTACTCTTCCTTTTCTAGCAAGAATCCTTTTTATAATTTCTAGTAACCTAGGACTTGTCCTAATTGCACCATATAAACACTTATACATGTAATAGCCGCATCAACTAAATAATCATTCAAAATACAAGATTTTATCCTTTTGTAAGCTAAGTATCCCTTACTTACTTACTCTCCTTTACTCTTATTAAAGCCATTTGAGCATAAACTAGTGGTGAGTAACCTCCGACTATACTTATGCATTATATCAAGTGTAATCTCAGCTCATATGAGGTATTAGTGCATCATATTCATCATCAGTATGTAAGAAACTCCTGCTCAACCTTTGACTCTTATTTATCTTTTAAGCTATCTTGAGGTTTGGACTTACCTGTAGTTTGTGTGATATCGGTAACCATTTATCACCCTTTCCCAGCAATTTGTATCATCTCGGTATCAAAGCTTGGCTACGTTTGAGTAAGTTTCTAATACTTGGTGTTTTTGAGTGACTTGTTGCAGTGTGTTGTGTGTGGAGTTAGTTGGTAGAGGTTTGAGAAGTGTTGAAGAGGCTATGTGTCATTGTAGTAAGTGTTGCAAAAGTGTTTTGGGTTGAGGAACTTTAGTGCTCTGCTTTTCCTTATTTTGTGTTTGCAAAACAAAGTGCGTATGTTCACTTGGTTTGTCATTGTACTGGGTAACGTCGTTTTCATTGTAGTGGTTTTTTGTGTGTAAGTGTTGTGTTGTTGTTAGAAGTGTGGTTCAATTGTTAGTATATTAAAGTAGTCAACAATGTCAAATTCTAATGTTCAAGGAACCTTTGGTAACCAAGAAAGTGGTGCTCGTTATAGGCTTAAACAACAAAGAAGTTATATGACCCAATTCACAGATGAAAGACTGGATAAGCTCATCGACTTAATGACTAGCCTGATGACAAATGAAGATAGGCAACGAATTAGTGATGACCCGAGTAGAGGCCGAGCAAATAAACTACTCGAGAGAGGTAATGGCCGACTTGGCTAAGCTAATTTCCCATTTTGACCACCTTGAGCTGGAGGAGTAGACAGAATTGCTCAATGAAGGCTTGCATTGGAGGAGATAGAACAAAAGGATGAGGAGTTAGGTAATGAGGAAGAGGAGTACTGTGAACTTGAAGAAAGGAATGTCCGAGCTCCTAGAGTGGAAGGACTAAGGTTGTAGATTTTGAGTTTTTCTGTTGGTAACAATGCTAAGGATTATCTTGACTGGGTAGATAAGATAGAAAAGCAATTTGAGTGTAATGAAGTCCCTAATAATGCCAAAGTGAAACTTGCTGTCTTAGAATTCTTAAGGTATGCCACCTTGTGGTGGAAAAATTTGTAAGCTACATAAAGAAGAGAAGGAGGAAGAGAAGTTAGAGATTGGGAAGAGATGAAGAGAGTGACGAAAAGGAGATTTGTTCCAAGATACTATCTACAAGATGCCTTCAAAAGGCTGTGGAAGTTCAGACAAGGAGGATCTAATGTTGATGCCTATATGAAGGAGTTTCAAATGCTGATGATCCAATGTGAAGTTATAGAGCCAGAAGACTAAACTATCCATAGATTTATTAGTGGATTGAAGTATGAAATAAGCAATATTCTCAAGACTAGAGATATTATGTCCCTGGATGAGGCAATCCGAGCTACTTAGAGAATTGAGCGACGTTCAAGTGAGCAAATTCCAAGCTACTGTTAATTGGGCTACTCCTAGCCAACCTATTTTGAATAAACCTATGCAATCAAAACCAAGTAAGGTCAATGACGTCCAACCTGTTAAAGCCATCCAAGTTAAAGAGAAGGAAACCTTAAGGAAGTTTGAGAAAGGATAGAGCTCAAGAAGAAAAACTAGCAAGATCGAGTGCTTCAAGTGCCAAAGATTTGGTCACATGGCAACACATTGTTCGAATAGAAGAGTGATGGTGATAAAAGGCGAAATGCCAACTATTGAGATAGATAGTATTGACGAAGAGGTTAAAGAGCTAAAGGCATCTGGACAAGTTGATTAGTCTAAGGAAGAGGAGGAGGAGGTTATGTATAGTAAAGAGGTTAACTTTATGCCCATAACCATGGTACTAAGACGAGTAATGAGTGTGAGTCCTGTACCTAAGGACGAATAGCGCAAGAACTTATTCTACATTGGATGCAAGGTTAATGGGATGTTGTGTGCTCTTATAGTTGACAATGGAAGCTATACTAATATAGCGCTTGCTTTCATGGTTCAACAATTGAAGTTGCCGGCCAAGCCCCAAAGTAACAAAGTTGCAACCGTCCTACTGTATAAACTAACCTAAGATGATAACCAACCTCACAGTTGCTATCGTAAATATGATTTATATGAGGCATCTACAACTACTCGCTTTGAAGTAAATAATTTACACAACATTATCGATAAAATTACATATGAAACTTTAAGTCATGTTTACGTATTGATATATATGTTATCTCAAGATCCCAAGGGATATTTACACATCATAGCAGTTTAAAATAAGTAAAATATTACACAATCAACTCACATATCTAAGAGTTATTAACAAAACTCTCAAAGACTTTGTTGATCATCCAGTTTAATCCTTACTCCCCCATAGTTCTTCAAAAGCTACTAACCTTTGGATAATTATAATGTGGCATTTGGATTATCACTTGCAAGAAAATCTATAAGGATATAAGTAACCAATAGCTTAGTAAATAGGGATGGAGACACAAGATTGTATAACAACACAAGCATGGTTCTCAAACAATTAATTAAATGCAATGCAACACACAAGTGTCATTATACAATGTTATCTAGGTCGTTGTGAAAGTAGAGAAATTTCGCCCGCTCTAATCCGGGTTTAAGGAGTTTCACATGTATGCAATAACTTACAACCAAATTTAGGCTTGTGCAATGGAGGCACTAGTCCTCCCATGACTATCCTTCAAATCACTGCCCCTATCCTTACCACAATCTCATCTCTTGTTACTTAGTTCGACTGAGGATAAAAAAGGAATCATTATGCAACAGTGCTATCCCTTTCAAAGGTATTAGTATTTGGTTGGAGAATCTTAATCTCCCTTAAAGGGTTGCCGTACGTATCCAATTAAGGTGTTTAGGTCGAATATAACTAAGTCTAGTTTAAGTGATCAAACAATTTCACTCAACACAAACCACAGTAAAACATTAGTATATAGCCAAAAATTCAGAGATACACAAGCATGCACACAAGCATTTACCTACAATCGCAATTAAATACAATCTTAAGCCTTTATGTATCATAATATAGTACCTTAAAATATAGTAATATATTGATCCTAACTTACTTGAAGTCTTCGATTTGCTCACTCAAGTTTGATGTAGGGTTGATTTGTCGTTGCACACTCCTATAATATGAATACTCCTTTAGTACTTATACTTTTATTACGTAGAAGCTTTAAATCATAATTTTACCTAGTTATCCATGTTTTTATATTACTTATAACCAAACTAATCCTAAACCAGTTTTTGATTCAGTTATAAATCAATTCCTAAATTAGGTTTTAGTTCAGCTTTTGGTTACAATTTTTTATATATAAGCCCTAGGAACTCGTTCCGATCCAATATGTGAAGTTTATCTAACTATTTTTAGTATTGCAAGCCTTTTATTTAGCTCATAATTAATATTCCGATCTATACCATACACTTTACTCCTAAATTAACTTTTGAATTTACTCCCAATGTGACAATATCTTACATTTTTAATATAATATCCTAAATTTATGTTTTGAATCAAATTTATTTTAGATTTTTCATGTCATAACATTTTCAATTTGACCTAATATATTCTACTTATTTAATTTCCCATCTTCACATATTACCTATTATTACATAATTAACACATAATGCACATATCTAACATCCCCAACATTACAAATACCATCTTCCATCATCAATTAATATTTTAAGATGATTAAATATGCCCTAAATCAGAATTTTCATCAATTCAACGTTAAATCACAAAATAAGCCTAGGAAATTGCCTTTTATTTATGATTTTAAGGCAAAAAAAAAAAAAATTAAGTAAAAATTTGGAAAATTAATTGCAAGAAAATCTCTTCATAGCAATGTATATATACTTTAAATAATACATACAAAAATTTTGGGCTTAGAACTACATCAATAAGATTATTTAAAATAAAAATGAAAATTAGCTTGGATATAGTGATTTTTTGAGGGTAGCATATCCTAAGACCTAATTTTATCAAATTAATATTTTTTCCTAAATCTACATATAAAAATACCCTAAAATACCAGCTTTCATAATTTTCCACATTAATTTGATATTTTTAATAAATTAAACAAAATTGAATTGAAATTTGAACTCACCAGAATCATCAGCTTATAGCCACCTCTAGCCACCCTAAGGTTGTTGGCACAACCAAGCATGGGTTCTACTGTGTGGTGGTGGTTTTGGTTTTGTCCCAGGTGATGGTTGGGTATGGGTTCTTCTTTAAAGCCCTAAATGCATTATATTTTGTCTAATATTTGTAAAAATACCTTCTCTTCTCTTCTTAATTCCTCTCTAATTTTCCTGCTCACAAAACTGACCAAAATGGATTACAAAGGGGGTTCTCTAAATTTATAGAGATGTTTAGGAATTTTCTTGAATTTTTTGTTGCCATGTATCCCATTTTCATTTCCTTTTTCACTTTCTAATTATCCAATTCTTATTTGCTGGTTTTCCCTCTTTAATTCCCAACTTTCCATGCCCATAATCCAGACATTTCCACACTTTCTACATATTTTTCTTGATTTTTATTAATTTTCCTTAATCATTTTAGTATTATTTTAGTATATATTAGACATTTTAAGTAATTTTGGGTATTTTTACTTACAAGTACATATATATATCAAAAATAAATAATCATAAATATTATTTATGTTATTTTATGATTTTTAGTGTATATAATTTAGTTTTATTGATTTGTTAATTATCATAACTCGTTTTAAGAGTTTCCGATAAATAACGAGTATTTTATGTATAACTTAATATTATAACATTTACTTATTTCATTATTGATTTTCCTAAATCTAAACTTATGGAATCACTTTTACTAATATTCCTAACTTCATTATAAAATTTAAGCTCGATTTGATAACTTATGCGATCACCCTAAATTTTACGTATTGAACTTGAAACATCTGATTGCAAGGCTTATATTGGCAAGTATCAAGACAAACTTCTTTGTCATGTGTTTCCTATAGTGCTTCACATATCCTTTTAGGTAGACTATGGATGTTTGATAGCCATGTTATATATGATGGAAAGAGAAACACTTGTTCATTCAAACATAAAGGAAGAAAGGAGCAATTAAGTCCCATATCTACTAAGCAAATTAAGACAATGTAAGCTTAGCTAAGCCAAGCACCGAAGAAGGAGACTCTGGTTATGACACATGCTGAGTTATTAAAAGAGATGAAGCTTGAAGAGTTGACGCTTGAAGAGTTGACCCTTTTATTGGTCAGGAGGATGGTTGAGTTAAGGGATCTAAGTGTTAAATTGCTTGTCGAGGTGAATGATCTATCAAAGGAGTTTGCCAACCTATTCCTTAATGAGCTGCTAGAAGGTTTGCCTCCGATCAAAGGGATTGAGCATGCTATAGACTTATAACTAGGAGTCCTATTGCTGAACAAACCAGCATATAAGTTAAACCTTGAATAGGTTGCCGAGCTCCAGAGGCAAGTAGATAAGCTAATGAATCGAAGATATGTAAGAGAGTCCTTAAGCTCGTACACTGTCCTAGCTTTATTAGTGTTAAAGAAAGATGGCACATGGCAAATGTGTATAGACAGTCAAGCCATCAATTAAATCACCATCATGTACAAGTACCCTATACCTTGACTTAACAACATACTTAACAAGTTGTAGGGAGTGAGGATCTTTTCTAAGATCAATCTCAAGTCTGAGTATCATCATATCAAAATGCAGGAAGAAGATGAGTGGAAAATCGTATTCAAGACTTGACATGGGTTGTATAAGTGGTTAGTTATGCCCTTCAGATTGTCAAATGTGCCGACCACATTTATAAGGTTGATGAACCATGCATTTCGAGAGTTGATTGAAAAGTTTATTGTTGTATACTTCGAGGACATTCTTGTTTATAGCTTTGATTTGGAAACATCCTACCTATCTTTAACAAACTCCGAGCTGAGAAACTGTATGTTAATCTAAAAAAGTACCACTTCTACCGACCAAAGGTAATCTTCCTAGGATTTGTTGTGAGTGGGGGTGGAATACATGTTGACGAGGAGAAGATTAAGGTGATCATTGAATGGCCTATGCCTACTTGTTTTGTCGACATGCAAAGTTTTCATGGCCTAGCATCTTTTTATTATCGTTTCATAAAAAATTTCAGTACCACTGTAGCCTTGCTGATCGAGCTGTCAAAGAAGAATGTTAAGTTCAAATGGGGAAAGAAGGAACAAATGAGTTTTGAAGAAGTAAAGAAGAAGTTGACTACTAACCCTATCCTAGCTCTATTGAGCTTTAACAAAGTATTTGAGGTAGAATGTGATGCATTTGGAATTGGTATTGGTGCCGTACTAATGCAATAAGGCTAACCTATTGCTTACTTTAGTGAAAAGCTCTGATAAGTTACACTAAATTATTCAATGTATGACAAGGAGTTCTACTTCTTGATCCGAGCTTTGATCGTTTACCAACACTACTTGTTGCCTAGAGAGTTTACAATTATATTAACCATGAGTTGCTCATATATTTGAAGAGCCAACCCAAGTTGTCTAAGAGATAAGCAAAGTGGATTGAATTCATGGAGGGATTTTCTCATATTGTCAAGTATGAGACTAACAAGAACAACATAGTAGTTGCTGCCCTATCTTGATGACATGCCCTCTTAATTGAGCTTCAGATAAGACTTCTTGGGTTCTCGATAATTAAAGGTTTGTATGCCAAAGACCTACATTTGGCTCGATCTATGCTTGATATGAGGATGGCCGATTAATTGATGATTATCACAAGAAGGGTGAAAACCTATTTAGAGGAGGAAAGTTGTGTATCCTGACCTGTTCAACATGCAAATTATTGGTGTGAAAGGCCCATAGAGGGGGATTTTCTAGTCATTTTGGTAAGTACAGGACCTCTGAAGTAGTAGCTTCAAGATTCTATTGTCAAGAATGATGAAGGATGTAAAATTTGTGATAGAGAGGTATGCACCCTATCACAAAGCAAAGAGTCGAGCCGAATGAGAACCTTATCTGCTGTTATCCATCTCGACCATAGCATGATCCGAGCTAAGTATGGAGTTCATATTGGGTTTATCGAAGACGTCCTACTAGAAGGACTCCATCATGGTGGTCATGTACCGCTTTAGTAAGATGGCACACTTTTTGTTATGCAATCAAACTAATGATGCTTTGGCTATTTCTTTTTCTCTTTTTGTAAAAAGTAGTCAAGTTGCATGGAGTGCCAAAAACTATAGTGTCTGACCAAGACCCTAAGTTCTTAACTCATTTTTGGAAGACCTTTTGAAAGGAACTGGGAACCAAGCTACTATACATCCTTCTACCCTCAAATAGATGGATAGACTAAGGTCATCAATCGAATGTTAAGGAATCTACTACAAGTTGCTATTGGTAGAAATCTAGCTGACTAGGATATGTGCTTACCAATCATTGAATTCACTTACAATAGGACTGCCCATAGTTTCACTAGGAAGCCACCCTTCGAGGTCGTATATGGATAAATTCCCAAGTTCCCACTTAATTCGATCCCTTCATCCAGCCAAACTAAAGATACCCAAGTCGTTGAAAGATTCGAATCTATCTGAGCTACGCATCAAAAGGTTGAAGACTACCCTACTCAAGCTGCTACTAAGCTCCAAAGGAAAGGTCGAGGAAGAAGAATTAGGGAATTCTAGCTCGAAGACTTGGTCTGGATTCACCTCAGTAAGGACCAACTCTCAAATGTGAGGAACAAGAAGGTATCCTAGAGAGAATATAGACCTTTCATTGTGATCGAGAAGATCAAACCCAACACTAATAAGGTAGATCTACCTAAAGATTGTAGAGTTTCCAACACCTTCAATATTGTTGATCTCTATCTATACAACCCCAGGGATGAGCTATCCAATGCCGATCAAGATTTGATCCAAAATCTCAAACAACCCGGAAGGGATGATAAGAATAAAGAATCGATCACCTAATCGAGGGTACGTAGCCTTGTTTCCTTAGTGCACTGAGTGATCAAGCAAGATTTAACCCCAGATGAAGAGCACTTCATCCGAGTAAACCTAACATTTCTTTTGACCCCCCTTGAACTATTCACCCTCTCCTTAGTAAAAGGAGAAGGAGTCACCAATGCTGAGCAAATCTAATGTCGAACAATGATCCCACTTGCTACCGAGCTTATAAATGTCTAAGGCCGAGCTACCTTACTAATGAGCTGACAAGCTAAGGTCGAACAGAAGAGTGACCGTTTGTTGAGCCAACCTTCTCTAGAGCCTGAACTACCAAGTCGTCGACCTGTCGAGCTGCCAACCTAAACAACTCTGCTCAGCATCCAGTACCATTTAGACCACTGGATTAAGAAGTAAACATGTGTCCCACCTTTTGATATCTTTACTGTCCTTGGCACGAATATTCCTTTTGTGTTGCTTATCGAATTGCCCTTAAAAAATATGTACTTTTCCTATTCTAGCAACAATCATTTTTACAATTTCTAGTAACCTAGGACTTAGCCTAATTACGCTATATAAATACTTGTACATGTAATAGTTGCATCAATCAATTAATAATTTAGAATACAAAATTTTATCCTTTGTGAGATAAGTATCCCTTACTTGCTTACTTTCCTTACTCTTCTCTAGGCCATTTGAGCATAAACTAGTGGTAAATGACCCCCGACCATATTTATGCATTATATTAAATATGACCTAAGCTCGTATGAGGTATTGGTGTGTCATATTCATCATCAGTGTGTTAAAACCCCCTGCTCAACCTTCAACTCTCAATTATCTTTTGAGTTGTCTTGAGATTAGAACCCACCCCTAGTTTACGTGATATTGGTATCCATTTGTCACCCCTTCCCGGTGATCCATATCACATAACCTCCTCAAATAGCTCTTCATTACCCTTAGTATATTCCTCCAATTCTGCTTTCTCTTTGAGTTTCTCATTAGTACTATCCACTTCAATCTTCGAAGCATCGCCTTTAATAATCATGGTTCATCTGTTCAAGCATTGAGCGGCCATGTATCCAAATCTCGAACATTTAAAACTTTTGATCTAATTGGTCTTTCATCCTAAACCTTGCCTTTTCTCGAACATTCTCAGTGGTGCTTCACCTTCATTTGGTCAACTCCTCTGCAGTTATGACATCTGTCTTCCTGCTTGGCTCAATACTGTATTAAGCTCGATGACTTCCTTGAGTAGGTTAGTTAGGTGTCATGTCTCGAAACGAAAAAGTCGTAATAGTCTCGCCATGCAAATTATTATAGGATAGAAGCTAACCTTATAGTCTTTATCTTAGACCCCATTTATACAAAGTGTCCATGACTAACTAGCTTTGAAGTAAACAGTTCACGAATTAAACATGTTATTTACCTACAAAAATATGAAAAATACATACTAGGATTTAAATATCCCGAGTAATGTTTACAAGATTTACTAACCAAATTTTAGTTTACTTAAGTAATACATGAATTGATAATAAAAGATTTAAAGATAAGATCTAAACTTCGAGAGTGTAATCAATTCTCAGTTTTATATCCTCGCTTCTTAGGATCTAGTAGTTGTTAACTTCAGGGTAGTTATAAAGCCGCTTCCTAACTATCACCTACAACATCTATAAGGATGTGAGTAACCAACCGCTCAGTAAGTTAGGATGAAGACATAAGACTACACCTCAAGCACAGGTAATGTTATCAATTAATTATTTAAATGCAATCCAATAAACAAATGTCATGGCACAATGTTTTCTGATCTATCGTGAGATCAAAGAAATTACACCCACTCTAATCTGAGTTGAGGAGTTTAATGCGTATTTCAACAGCTTATAACCAAACACAGGCTTATACAATAGAGATAATGCTCCTCCTATGACTACCTTCGAACCAATGCCTTTGCCCTTATCGCAATCTCCTTTTTTATCATTTAGTTCGACTAAAAATGAAGAAAAGACCATTATGCTATCTAGTGTTATCTCTTTCGAAGGGGTCAGTATTTGATCAAAGAATCCTAAACACTTCCCCTAATGGGTTGCAATGCATGTTCGATTTAGATTTACAAGTCATATATTTAATTAAGACCAGTTTAAGGCATTCGATCATTTCATGCAAAACAAACAATTATAGTCCAAAGCATCAAACCAAAATCATATAATCAAACCCAAAAACACGTACGTACAGGTATGCACACAATCAAACTATCTAACAAACATAATCAAGTATAAGCTTAAGTTTCCGAGTACTATAAAACAATACTCCAAAATATAGTAACGTATTAATCCCAAACTTACCTAAGGTTTACAAATAAAAATAGTAACCAGAAGCTAAAACAAGACCTAATTCAGAAACTAATTCAGAAATTGAATTAGAAACTAGTTTGGTTATGGGAAATATAGAACTTGAATAAGTGAGTAAGATTATAATTTTAAACTAAAAATAATTATTTCAAACTTATACATATATATATATATATATGAGTGGTTATGTCAAAATATGGATAATTCCTAGATCAAAATCTGATTCAAAAGCAAAATCAGAATTTATGGCTAATAAAAATATATTAGAGTTTGTCAGAATATGAACTAAAGGTTATATTCGCCTAAATAAACTGTAAGAAAAATGGTAGAAGACATATATAAGAATTATAAATAAAGGATAATTAAGTCCTGTTTTAGTTTCTGATTACTGTTTTTATTTGTTTATAAATAAAGGATAATTAAGTCCTGTTTTAGTTTCTGATTACTGTTTTTATTTGTAAACCTTAGAAATTCCTTCTAAACCAATATGTGAAATTCATCCAACTATACTTGGGTATCCTAAATCTCTAATTTAGCTCCTAACTAGTATTCACGGTACACTTTACTCCTAATTTAACTATTAAATTTACTTCCAATATGAGAATAACCTATATTTTTCATATAAGTACCTAAATACATATATCATATCAAATTTATTTTATATATTATTATAATAATATCATCAATATTAATCTAATATTTTCTATTCATTTAATTTCCTATATACACATATTATATATTATTACATAATCTACACCTAAAACACTTATCTAACATTATAAATATCATCTTTCACCACCAAATAACATATCAAAATGTCTAATTATACCCTAAATTAGAATTTATACCTAATTAACCTAAGTCACAAAAATTAACTTAAATATACCTTTTACCTATTAATCCTTAATACATATTTATTGCATAATATGCATATTACATACAACCAATACCTCGAACTCCACAAATACCATCTTATATCAGCAACTAACATCCAAGAATATATAATTACATACCAAATTAAAATTTTACCAAATTAATATTAAATCACAAAATTGAGCCCACTAATTGCCTTTTATACATGATTTTAGGACCTAAAAATTAAGTAAAATCTTAGAAAATAAATTTTCAAAAAAACTCTTCGTAACATTGTCATATATATGCTAAATAGTCTAAAAAAAAATTTTAAGGTCAAAACTACATCATTAAGGTTATTTAAATTAAAATCGAAAATTAGCTCAAGTTTAGTAATTTCTTAAAAGCAATATATCTTAAGACCTAATTTTATCAAATTGATATTTTTTTTTCATAAATCTACACAAAAAAAAAATATCTCAAAATACCAAATTTCATAATTTTCCTTACATATTTGATATTTTTAATAAATTAAACAAAAATTAAAAGAGAATTTGAACTTACCAATTGAAAGGCTTCCAACCACCAGCTGTGGCTCCACCTTGTCAACACAACTGGGTAGTAGGTCTACTGTCAAACGGTGATGGCTATTCTTCTCCAAGTGGTCATCGAGTGTAGGTTCCCTCCTAATACTCTATTTGTAAGCTAATTTGTTAATTTTTGGTTAAATTAGTTTCTCTTCTCTTCTCTTCTCACCTCTCCCTAAATTTTTCTAAACTTTAAACTAAGTAAAATGAATTTTAGAAGAGTTAGTCTGAATTTATAAAGGTGGTTAGGTTCTTCTTTAATTTTACTTATGCCAAATGTCCCTTATCCTC
Source organism: Lumnitzera littorea (assembly GCA_024138015.1). Taxonomy (NCBI): domain Eukaryota; kingdom Viridiplantae; phylum Streptophyta; class Magnoliopsida; order Myrtales; family Combretaceae; genus Lumnitzera; species Lumnitzera littorea. The sequence goes on along the minus strand of JAMXBB010000006.1, from coordinate 39,626,362 downwards.
TCCTTTTTTTTTTTAACTTTCTAATTGTCCCAATCTTATTGGTTGATTGTTCCTCTTTTATTTTCAGTATGCTACACCTATTTACGAACCATTTCATACTTCCCTTCAATTTTTTCTTGATTTTTCTTAATTAATCAGTACTATTTTAGCTTATTCTAAGTACTTTAAGTAATTTCGAGTATTTTTATCTACACATAAATACATATATAGTATAAATAAATACTTATAAATATTATTTAAGTTATTTTATAATTTTTAGTGTACATATAATTTATTTCTAATAATTCATTAATTATCGTAACTCATTTTATACGTTTCCAATAAACAGTAGGTAATATACATATAACTTAATATTATACTATTTAATTATTTATTTTCCTAAATACTAACTCATGGGATCACTTTTACTAATATTTCTAACTTTGTCATAAACTTTGGGCTCGATTAGACAACTTATCCGATCACCCTAAATTTCACATATCGACTCTCGAACATTTGACTACAAGGCTTACACTTGGCCTATTCCTTTTCTATCTTTCCACTCACTGAGCAATTTTTATAGCTTCATCCAGAGTCATAAAAGTTTATAGCTCTACTACATCTCGTATATCTAACCTCAATCTAGTTAAGAATCTTGATACCATACAAGCTAAGGGTTCATTGACCTCACATTGAATCATAAGTGTAGACACCTAATTTTTGCCTCTCTGTAATTTTATTTTATTTTATTTTATTTTAAAGGTCTTAATTTAAAAAATAAAATAATAATAACAAAAAATAAAAATAATAAAAAATTAAAAATGATGAAAATACCAAAAAAATAATAAAAGGAAAAATTATAAAAAATTTTTGTAGATTAGGAACAAATAGTTTTAGTTTTAGTTTAGTACAAATAATTATTTTAGGGAACCGAGTAGTTTAATTACAATTTAATTATACTGAATGTTAAGGCACAGACCAACGGTCTAACGCATAAGCATTGGAGCATTGGATTGAATTTAATTTGATGTCTTGGGTTCAAGTCTCAATAGGCACCTATGTCTTTATTTTTCTATCTTTGCAAAAGTGAAATGAATAAACGAGATTCATATCTAATTAAATCGTTTGAATTTAGTTTAATCTTATTAAATTAGATTTAAATTAATTTGGATTTAGTTGAATTGTTATCGAATAAGATACAATAGATATATCTAGATATGATTTGATTTGGACCTTAAATACACACATTCACGTTCAAAAAAGGACAACACTCACGATCAACTCATGGCATAGTTGAATCCGATCCCTGTTGAATCAAATTCCCACCCAGTCAACTCTGACCAGAATTCATGCCGTAATTTGAAGACATAAACTTCAAGTTAGGTCCATAATTCAAACACACAAAGTACAACTTAACAACTCAACAACAGAATAGCCAGAGAAATTCACTGTCGTGCTATAGACCTTCGAAGTATACGACTGCCACGTCCAGTCCAACAACAGCAGTATGACTCCGATTGCAGCAGTGGCTATTCGATCGTGTACAACCCACAAACGAGAAGCATCATTCCTCACGCATGTGCACGCCTCTATCCCCCTCATCCAGTCAGTACGCACGAACACATACACTTTCGATCAGCCGCATGCTGCAATTAGCACGTCGCTCCGTCGTCCATCAACACAACTGTCTTCTGCACCATCGACGGTCTGGACAGTAGCAGATAGGGCAGCAGTGGCCATCTATATAGTACAGCCACGACACACGATCAGCATAACTCCATCCTCGTCACCAATAGAACACTGTAGCGCCAAACAACACCGCTCATTGCTTAGACCTAATACAACGCGCCTATCTTCTTCGTCAACCGTGATTGCTGACCAATTCCATAACGCTGCGGTTACTTCTCCTTTGCCTACGCTACAGTTCATCAATCACAATAGCAACAGTGTGCTATTTTCGACCAGCATCACCAACCATACATGCTTCGTCATCACCATCTTCATGCGAACAGGCCCCTAAATAGCTGATCTAATCTCTACTACACTATCAGTCCACACTGTACACTGCAGAATCACCAACGCCACTACTACTTCACCGAACAGCCCAAGTCAGGTTCGATTTTGAGTTTTTTCTTTTATTTATTTGTTTCTTTATTTATTTAGTTATTATTATTATTTTATTAGTTATTTAGTTAAGTTTATGACATGATAGGTAAATAGATATATGTATATGTATTTATATGCTTAGATATATTTTTAGCATTATGATTTTAGGATTTTCTCACTTAAAAAAATTTATTTTGTAAATAAATAAAGATAAAAACCCCGTTTTAAATATATATATATATATATAGGACTTTTAGAGAGTTTTTATAAAATAAAATAAAATAAAAGACTTAGTGAATTAGAACTCTTTAGTTTTCTTTTGAATAAAATAAATTGGTAACGACGTAAATTCGGTTGGTTTTCAAAAATTAAAATAAACTAACACATTGAAGATTTTGGAAAGAACTACGATCGTTTGATCCCGGCTAGCGGGTACGTAGGCATTTTCGGGGCGACGATAAAATATGTAAAAACTTAGGTTCTTTTTCTTTTGATTTTATTTATTTATTTATCCTTAAAAATATTATAATTAGAAGAATAATCCTAATTTCAGTAAATAGATAGTGGTATCGTCAGGGTTTAATAGGTTAGCCCCCGAACTCGGAACCCTTTGGTTCTTCATGCAAATTGAAATCAAAGATCGGTAGTCAAATCGTAATTAATCTACCCAATTAGTTACGGTTTCTTTTTCTTTTCTCGACTTCGGTCGGGTGACGACTCCAAAAATTATTTTCAATATAAAACCGGAAAACCGGAATTTCTCAATTTCTTTAGTCAAGGATTAATATTAAATGGGTTAGGGTTTAGTATTAATCGGAAATGGGGAAATCGATTTTAAGTAAAAGAAATCGAAAAATCAAGCTCGACAATAAGCATTTGAAATTCTCATATGTACTTATCAACAGTGAGATTCCCTTGCTTCAATTCTTGGAGTTAAGCAAATGTGTCCTACAAATAAGTATTTAGCACAAATCTTGCTCTAAGAACTCTCTTCATCTCGAGCCAAGTACTGACTTCTCAGTATCTACCTTATCTTCTCATCATTAGAAAGTTTCTCCACTACATAAAAGCAAAACCTGAGAATTCTTTAACAATAGTTCTCACCTTCTCATGGTCTTCATATTAATAGTCATTAAAGATTCATTCCACTTTTTCTTCCCAGTCAAGATAGTCATCCACATCTCTAAAACCATTAAAGCTCGAAATCTAAAGCTTTAAATAGTCAGCAGCTCGAGTTGCACATGCTCTCTCTTCTACTTCCTCGTACTCTTCCTCATTATCCTCTTACATTCCTCTCAAATCTAATCTCCTACACACATTGCCTCTAACTCCTCCACTTCGAACCTACCGAGCTGGGAGTTGTCCTCACACTGGTCAGACATCTTATAGAGCACCTCCAACTTTAAGAGTAGCTTGGGGAGTGTTTTGATTATTGTTAATAGGATGGGAAATAAATGCATGAACAACTCGCATTAGTTCTGCTATCATAGTAGTTACTTCATTAATCCACTCATCGAAACTTCTAAGGGTGCTTTGCTAACTATGGTGAGTAACCCCATTATTGTTGTCTCTAATACTAACATTAACACTTGAATCAATCATTTTTTGACTCAACTTTGTGTTTACATCAACAAGCAGTGCTATTGTTACTCAGAGAACAACATACTCATTGTCTCCAATCAGTCAATACACTAACTTCACAGAAAATGCACAACTACTACTTGCTTTATTTTCCATAGAACGAAACAAAGTATAACAAAGTGCCAAAAATAGCCACCATACAAAAGCAAATTACCACTTTTACTACTCATTCAAACACTCACAGTTTGAACACAACTTTAGTAGCTACCTCACTACCTAACATACTTGAAATGCAAATAACAATCAAAGCAACAACACAATACAACAGTAACTTACTCAAAGTGAATCTTTGCTTTGATGCCAAGATAATACGCTACACCAAGAGCAAACAAAGACAGCCATATTGAGGATGGGTCCAAGCTTGCTAAAAGCTTGAAATGAAAGGTAATAGACGCGTGTAACAAGAAAGAGAACAAGAAAATTCTCATGAATGATAAGATGACACATCACATCAAGAGCAGATAAGGACAACCATATTGAGGATGGGTCTAAGCTTGCCAAAAGCTTGAAACAAAAGGTGATAGACGCGCTTAATAAGAAAGAGAACAAGTGAATTCTCATGAACAATCCTAAGGATATAACGAACTACGAAACCTTCGTAAACTCACAAACTAGCTCGATGAGATCACTCATCACTTAGCCTTGCTTAAGGGTTAGGATAAAAGTTAAGGAGTAAGCACAAAATGGCTCACAAGAAGATTCTGTATTGTTCAATAATTTTAGGATATGTGATGCAACTACATTGTACAAGGGTATTTATACCCATAATTCTAGGGCTACCTACTAAAAATGGAAACAAATAAACGGGTATTGTCTAAACTAAGTAAAATATAAGAAATGGATAAGGGTATAAAGGAAAATTAAAGAATAGAAGCTTCCGTTGTAGATTCTTTCATGCGGTTGGTTGGGACACATAGCTAACGATCACTAAGCAAGCTTTTATAGAAACAGATAAAAGGGTACAGACAGGCTCTGATAATGCCGATTGATCTACGAATTCTCAAAGGTGATGTCGGCTCAGATGCTGATGTGCCTAGAAGCTTAATAATCACTATGGCTTACTGTATGAAATAGTAACCAGGTGGATCCTTCGAGGTATCAAAGAAAGAGGGAATGGATAGGTTGGCAAATATAATAGCTTTCGTGAAGCTACTCATATGATGTGACATACTAATGAACACAACACAACTTAATATTTTAAAGTCCACTCATTACTAATCTTGAGCTACTCGACAAGATTAGATAAGAGTGTGATAAAGGGGTACACTCGGAGAATGGCATCTCACAAAAACAAGAATATTCATTTAACTGTAAGGAGTAAGATGATCTCGGCTACAAAAGATAAGGGACTATTTCTAGTTAGTCCTTAAGACAACAATGAAATGTGTGCAATTACAATAAGGATAACACAAGATAATAACTTAGTACATTGCTAAAAAGGATAAATGCAACAATTACTATAAAGAGAATATATTACAACATTAGGAAAAGTAATGGACAAGTGGCAACCTGTCAGTGGGTTCGTGCTTTCAAATCTTGGGGTGTTGTGGCTAAGTTAAGTTAATGTTGGGGTTGCTATTGCTAAGCTGTATTGAGAGCTACCGAGGTGATTAGGTGAAGCTACAGCTTGGTAGGATAGAAAAGGAGAGCTTAGCGTAGTGGAACCTTTGACTCGGCACTCGACAGGTTGACAATTAGGCAAGAGTCTAAATAGAGTAGAGTGTGTTTAAGCTAAGGCTTTAGAGTATTCACCCATAAGTCTTCCATGTACGGGAACTTGTTTTCGATAGATTAACAAGAAAGGATCCTCTTGGTGAGAGATTGTAGGCCTCGGAGGCGAGCGCGGGTAAGGGGTTTGGTGGTCAGCAATCCATCAACTCCCTAGGGTCGTTGAAGATTTTCCCTCAAATCTTGATCTTCGTCTCCTTTTAACCTATAGGGCGTCAGGTTAGTGATGTTGAAAGTTGGAGACACTTCATATCCTTCGGATAGTTCTAGCTTACAGGCATTGTCAATGATACATCAAAGGATCTTAAAAGCGCCATCCAACTTGAGAGATAGCTTGTTTGTTTTCTTCCCTGGGAACTATTCCTTATTGAGGTGAATCCAAACAAGATCTCTTAGGCTATAAATAATTCTCCTCTTACCTTGGATTCCCTACTCTCTTTATTGGGCCAAAGTCTTGGCTAATTGCTTGACAACCTTCTAATGTAGTTTATAAAACTCCTTAGCATGCTGCAAACCTAATTGAGTTTCTCCTTGAGAGGCTAAGCTACTAATCATGTCCAGTGGCAAGTTCGGATTAAGTCTGTAAACGATCTCAAAAGATGACCTTCCTATCAAGCTATGGGTGGAGCAGTTGTATGCAAATTCGATGATGGGCAAGCATACATCCCAATCAAGCAGATTCTTCCCAACAGTAGCTCAAATGAGGTTACCTACTATTCTATTCAAAACCTCTATCTGGCCATCTATCTATGGATGGCAAGAAGTATTGAATATAAGCTTAATGTCGAGCTTCTTCTATGGCTTCTTCCATAGTGTTTGCTAGAAGAAGCTCTTAAACTTTAAATCAAAATCTGATACAATACTCCTTAGGACTCCATACAGTTGCACGATCACCTGCAAAAAGAGGTTAGCAACAAATAAAGCATCATTTGTTTTATTACAAAGAATGAAGTGGCTCATTTCGTTAAACCAATCGACCACCACCATAACAAAATCATGTTTCCAATTTTCTTTTGGCAGGCCAAGCATGAAATCCATACTTAGATTAGTCCATGGTCGCTCAGGTGTAGGCAAAGGTGAATATTCTCCATATGGCTCCTTTCTTCCCTTGGCTCGCTAACATACCTTGCAACATTCAAGAACTTTGCACACATCCTTCATCATCTCAGGCCAATAGAAATGTTCTTTCAATAACTCGGCAGTCCTTTTCTCACCAAAATGGCCAATTAAGCCCCTAACATGGGCTTCTCAAATAGGAAACTCCCTGGCATAACTACTCAGCACACAAACTTGCTTTCCCTTCATTAGAAATCCATGACTCAAATACATCCCATCCATTACTCCTCCAATGTTGAACTTAGCCATTAAGGGTTCAAAGTACAAATCATGCTTATATTGATTAAGTAGGGTACCAAACCTAAGCATTTTAGCTTATAACGTTGCAATAAGAACATGTCGACGAGAAAGGGCATCAGCCATAGTGTTAAAACTCCCCTTCTTGCACTTAATGACATAGCAAAAGGTTTCCAAGTACTCAACCCACTTGGCATGGCATTGGGAAAGATTTTCCTATCCTTTGAGACACTTGAGAGATTCATAGTCTATATAGATAATGAACTCTCTCGGTAGCAGGTAATGTTGCAAATTTTGAAGTCCTTAGACAAGGGCATAGAACTCCTTATCATATGTCAAGTAATTTAGTATGGCACATCTGAATTTCTCATTGAAATATGTGTAAGCTTCTAAAATTGTATTTAGGACAACCGAGCCTAGATTTAAGACCTTTAGGGAAAGTTAATCGATTAAGTCCAAACTTTACAACTAAGATAGAAAAGTTAGTCAAAGTGACTTAGTGAAGTTAAATTTTAAAAATAGCGACCCAAAATCCCAATTTTACCCCTAGAAATATGATTATTTAATATAATACCAAATTGCTCGAAACTCCTAAAATCCAACTCGAATTACGATAAGAACTTAGAAATAAGTTAATTAAGCTATAAAATGAGATAATATAGTATAATTTACCATATGAATATGCTTGTATTTTTATGAGTATACTCAGTATAAATAATAATTGTACCCGTAAATTAACCCCAAATTACGTAATTATATATATATATATATTGTGTTGAATTCATGAAATTAACTAAAAAACATATCCTGAAAATAAAAGATATGTTAGGAACTTAATTACACAAGTATGGTTATGTATTACACGTGATATATACACATGATAAATATACTCGTATATTATTAAATAACTAAATATTAGTAAAATATACCTAAAATACTAAAATAATTGCAATCCTATCCTACAAACTCCATTTGTGGTTGGAATTGCTGGAGAATCATTGTGGCAGCTCTAGACTAAATTAAGGAGACGAGTCACCATTTGATTAAAGGAAAATGGATGCCTCCACCTTAAATATTATGAAGAAGAAAGGATGAGAAAAATAGAAAAAAAATTGGCACAACCAACCCTAGGTAGTATAAAAATGTGAGTGACTCCAAACGTGTAATATTTTACAACCTAAAAACTTAAGGAGTGAGAAAGCTCTAAGGACTTAGGAAAATAAATAAATAAATATATATATATAATATACAAAAACAAAGCAACCATTGTGCCTCCATCATACCTGACCCAGACGACCACCTGACAACCAACCCAACTGACCACCACCAGTCCAGGCAGCGTCTCAATGTTTCGACAAAGCCTTACCACCCCATGATCACCAAAGTATTCAAGAATACGGAGGTTAATTTCCTGCCTTCTTTTTCAATAATTTTTAAAAAATAGTAAATCTACTCAGAAAATTATGAAAAAAATTATAGTTAGGTTATTTCAAACATACTTTCATGTGATATATTTTTTTTGAAAAATTTATAATATTTAATGTACTTGCTTAATAAAGTTATTGTTTACTCGAAGTTTGATTTGCAAAATAAATATATTAAATAATGTTGTTTCTAGCTCAAAATTTTTGTGTATGATGTATAAATAATTGTTATGTAACCCGAATTTTGATATGAATATTTTTAATATTTATTGCATTTTTTGGCTTAAAAATAGCTCGAAAATATGTTGAAATTGTGAAATAAATAGAAATTATGAAATTAAATGATGAAATAGACATGTGCTGATTTCTAGTGAATAATAATAATGTTGTGATAGGCTGAAATCAATTTGATGCAAAAAGGATTATAATTGGGCAATTTAGGATAATTTAGGGGTAACATCGTAAATACAAATATATAAGCGATAAATCAAAAACTTGAAACCAAGTAATAGCTAAATTCCTCATATTTTCATAAGTTTATAAAAAATTTTGGAGAATTATTTGGTAACCCGAACTATTTATTACGAATTTACGTAATAAATTAGCTTAAATTACAAATCGGGACGTATTTTTAGTAATAATAGGTTGAAATGAAGTAAATAGTTGAATAAAAACTATGTATGGGTGTACTGATCAAATTAGATAAAAAGTGTATTTTTAATATAATTAATAATATTTTACTTATTGGGATATATTATGTGTGTATTAGGTTAGATAATACTTATATTGTAGTATTATATTGACAAATCAGGTAAAATACAATTTAATAATATAAATTATGTATAATATGATAATATTTATATAGATATGTATAATTATATTAAAAGTCATTTCTAAAAATAGGACTTATAACACATATCATTAGGTTTGTACGAACTCAACGATATTAATTTTATTAAAATCGGATAATCTTAAGTAATATAACCTATAACTCTATAATATTTTGGAATGTGTGTATTGTAGTAACCCTACTGAAATTAAAACATGATTTAGCTAATTAAAGTACGTTTCGATGTGATTGAAACGATATAAAATACGTAATAGTATAAATTACGTATATTATTAATAATTAATAACTTAACTCAATATATATATATATAATAAAACTATATATTATAGTGATAATATATTCTTAAATATATACCGTTTTAGATAAAACCTTAATATTTTTGTAACCATTATGAAAATTGAATTTAGGTTTTGTGTGTGTATAGGATTCCCCAATGGTTAGATTGTTGATAGCTCAAGTCTTCCATAGTGAGCGTTTGAACAAGTAAGTTGGGATTATAACTTTACTACTTGTTGGGATACTATACTAAAGTATCTGGAGACTTAGGAATACTTTTGGTTATGTTTGTAATTAGTTGTTTGTGCACATACCGTGTGTATATATGATACTCAATTGTGATAGGAGTTGAGCTCCTTGGTATACTGTTTTACATGTTGCATTGTATCTGTAGTGTATGAACTTAATTGGTCACCCCTGATTACAATTAATGATTATTCGACTACAAAAAAATTGGATATGCATAACACCCATTAGGGGAAGGATTAAGAGTGTCAAGCCAAATACCGACTTCCTTTGATGAGAATAGTTGAAATGGTCCTTTCCCCATTCTTAGTCGAACTAAGTGATAAGCGAAGAGGTCACAGTAAGGGTAGGGGCCATAGTTCGAAGGCAATTATAGGAGAAGGGTGTTTTCTATTATACAAGCTCGAGTTTAGTCTAATTTGAGTCATAATAAAAACTCCTCAATCCAAGTTGGAGAAAATGTAATTTCTCTAATCTCACAATGAACTGGATAATATTATGCAATGTTTCATTTGTTTGATTGCATTGCATTTCATCGTATCATAATTAATAAACTTACTTGTGATTGTTTGGTACTTTTCTAACTCCATCCCACTTACTAAGTTAGTTGTGCTTACATCCCCATAAATTCTTTTGCAGGTATTAAGTGAAGACCAGGATGTTCCGATGCCACTACCCTCAGGTTAGTGTGTTGTTGTTTAGGAACGTATGGAACGAAGAATCAACTGAACCTAGGTTTTTAACTTATCTTTCGAATTTTGAGGAAACTAATTGGGAATTCTCGGGGATACCTACTAGTTTTCTAACTTATTGTAAATAGTCTGCAAAACCTGTGACTTTTCGTAAACTATGATTGTAAATTATAACTCTGGATGTGAGACATTTATGTAAGTACTGTTGTGTTATGAGACAACAAGTTATGTAGAATAGGTATTTCGTAAAGCTATACCATAAGTTTGATTACTTGTTGGTATTAAAATGGATGCTTCAAGTTGGTTAAGTTATGCACGTCTTGTGTAGACTATATCTACGGTAGTAGCTGTGAGGTCGACTTCTATCTTAGATTAGTTTACATGACGAGACTATTATGACTTCTCATATTCGAGGCGTGACAATATGCATCTAGTCAATGCTCCTATAAGAGAATAACTCTAATATCAACTCTGGATGCATCACATTCTAGCTCAAAAACCTTGCTAAAGTCAAGCAGTACTAACATTGGGGTAGAAGTTAACTTAGATTTGATCTCCTCAAAACTCTTATGATCTCCTTCAGACCATTTGAATTCAATGTTCTTCTTAGTTAATCAATTAATGAAGCAGCTATGGAACTAAAGTTCTGAATGAGTCTTTAATTAAACGAAGCTAGACCATGAAAACTCTTTACTTCAGTAGCACTGGTTGGTGTTGGCCATTTGAGAATAGCTCGAACTTTCTCATCATCAACTTTGATTCCTCCATTAGAGACAACATATCCAAGGAATATTACCTCGCTTTGATAGAACACACATTTCTTCAAATTACCAAACAATTACTTTGCATAAAGGATATTAAAGACAAATCTTAAGTGCGTGACATGAGAAATGAGGTTGACATATACCAAAATATCATCAAATTAGATAACAACACATTTACCAATTAAAGATCTCAAAACATGATTCATAAGTCGCATAAAGGTGCTCGGCACTTTTGTAAACCCAAACAACATCACTAACCACTCGAATAGATTATCCTTCATTTTGAAAGCAATCTTCCACTCATCTCCCAACCTCATTCAGATCTGGTGGTAGCCACTCTTGAGATTGACCTTTGAGAATATTTACGCGCTATGCAACTCATTGAACATATCATCCAATTGTGAGATCGAATCTCAGTACTTGACAGTGATCTTGTTGATAGCTTAGCTATCAATGCTCATTCTCCGTAAGCTATCCTTCTTTGGCACTAGGATAGCTGGTACGACATAAGGGCTCATGCTCTGTCAAACATACCCACACTCAATTAACTCGTCAACTTGTTTCTTTAGCTCAGCTACCTGCTTGGGATTGAGTTGATAGGCAAGTCGATTAGGTAGGGCGGCTCCAACCTGAAGGTCGATGGAATGCTCTATACCTCTAATAAGGGATAAACCTCTCGATAACTTGCCAGGAAACAAGTTAGCATATTCTAGGAGCAATATTTGCACTTCGATAAGTAATGCTCTAACTTCCTTCAACTTTAGTAGTCTTCTAACCAATAAGAGTACACACTCTTTCTCCTTAACATCTTTGGAAAATTAGGCTCAGAGATCACTAAGGACTTTCTTTGTAGCGATCTAATAATCTTCTCTTGCAACTCCTAGACGTCTTTGAGGTTTATTGGGGTCAATATAACCTTCTTCCCATCCTTCTAGAATATACATGTGTTCTTATACTCATCATGGAGTATTTTAAGATAAAAGAGCCATGGTCAGTTAGCAGTATATGTAAAGCACACATAGGTAAGACGTTACACACCACCTCATCCTTATATCTATCACCAATAATAACCGGTACTTTGACTTGCTCGGCAGCAAGTAGACCTTCCTTCCCATTTAGCTAATGAATCAAATAATGCTTAAGGTGAGGATAGGTCGGCAACTTTAGAGCCTTCACTACTCCTTATGCTATGACATTGGTATAACTTCCTTCATCATTCACTCAGCAGTTCGTATGGAAGAGATTCTCTCTCTATTTATTCTCATCAGAGGTAAAGGTATTAAGAGATCTTCGTACAACCATATAGTATTTTCTTATTTCAAGTTAGATTTGGGCATCAGAATCTTCCTAAATCTCGTCTAATAGGTGATTAACATCTACCTCTTCTTCCTCGCTTTCTCTGGCACTTTCTACTTCAAACTGGAGCTTGTCTCCCTTAATGATCATGACACATTGGTTCGGGAACTAACTAGCCACATATCCAAAACTAAAGCAATTGAAACACTTTATTTGATACGAACTCGTAGATGAACACACAAATCTAATATCACCCGTAACCGAAGGGGTAGGTCTAAGCTGCAAGATGGCTTGAAATGTAAATAATAGTCGGGGGTGGGCAAGGGGTTCCCATGCACCGACGATAGATATGACGCACCAATGCCTCACACGAGCTCAAGTCATACTTGATATAACGCATAAGTATAATTAGAGGTCACTTGCCACTAGTCTATACTCAAATGGGCAAGATAAGAGTAACTCAAGAGTAAGAAAGAGGATACTTAGCTTAAGAGAAGGTGAAAAGTTCGATGTATTCTTCTATATATTCTCTTTTCGGTTGTTCATTATGTGACTATTTATAGTACCTTGTTAAGGCAAGTTTGACGTTACAGATAATTACAAAAGAATGAATTCCTATTTGCTTAAATAAAAAAGAAAATACTCTATAGGGAAAATACAAAATCGTGCATAGTGAACGTCATTTGTCGGAAAGGATAGTACAGTTGTCAAAAAGGACAGTGCGTGTATGTTTTTACTCTGCGATTCTGACAATGGTATGTTCCAAGCAAGGGTGGACCTCTGTTTAGGCCTGTTCAACATTAGAAGGGGCTGGACTAAGGTTGGTTTAGGAACGGCTCACATTCGGGTCAGCCTCGAATGGTTGGCTCTTGACAATTGTCAGCTCGGCCTTAGCACTATAGATATTGCTATATTCAGGCTTGGCACTTGGACTAGTGTATAGTGGAGGGTTCGGTTCTATACGTCGGTTGGTCACCTCGGTAACACCTTAGATGGTATAGAGAGCGAAGTACCTCGATAGATCAGATTGGGACAAACATTACTCCTCGACACTTAACTCACCTCGGATAGCTTGATAAACCACCTAAAAGAGCCCTCGGGCTTGGGAGCATGTAATCGATCCTTGATCCTTATCATCCCTTCCAGGTTGTTTGAGATTTAGGATCAAATCTGGCTCAACTTCAGGTTGCTCGTCCTTAGGAGTGTAAGGTTGGAGGTCAGCAATGTTGAAGGAGTTTGAGACCCCATATCCTTCGAGCAATTCAATCCTATAAGCATTAAGGTTGATCTTTTCAAGCACTTTAAAAGGTCTGTTGGCCCTAGGAGACAACTTGCTCTTTCTTAAGTTTGGGAATCGTTCCTTGTTGAGGTGTATCCAGACCAAATCACCTGGTTGAAATTCTCTCTTCCTTCGTCTTTGGCTTCGCTTCTCAAGCTTAATATTAGCTTGACCTAGTTGCTCTACAACCTTCTAGTACATGGCTTTGATGGCCTTAACTCTCTCAACGGCTGGCCGGTCATCATTAAGCATTGGTTGGGGTGCTTAGTCCAATGGCAGCTTGGGGTTAAACCTATAGGTGACCTTGAACGGGGACATGCTTGTTAGACTATGGGTGGTCTTGTTGTATGCGAACTCAATGATTGGTAAGCATAGATCCCAATCGGTCATGTTTTGTCCGACAACAACTTGCAGCAAAGTTCCCGTAGTTCTGTTGACGACTTCGACCTGTCCATCAATCTATGGGTGGTAAGACGTACTGTACAGCAGCTTGGTTCCCATTCGCCTCTACAATGTCCTCCAAAAGTGGCTCATGAACTTGAGGTCTTGGTCTAAAACAATGGTCTTGGGAATTTCGTATAGCTTCATTACTTCCTATAAGAAAAGAAAAGAGATAGCCGAAGCATCATTAGTTTTGTACTTGGGCACAAAATGCGCCATCTTGCTAAATCGATCTATAACCACCATGATAGAGTCCTTCCTTCAGAACATCCTTGACAATCCTAACATGAAGTCCATACTCAGCTCAGACCATGGTTTAGTTGGGATTGGCAAGGGTTGGTAGTGTCCTTGCTCAGCTCGACTCTTCGCTTTTCGGTGGGTCACACGCTTTTCGATAGGTCACAAGCTCTAGCATGGATTGGACATCTCTCTTCATCCTGAGCCAAAAGAATCTGGAGGGTAATACCTCATAAGTTTGGCACTGGCGAAAGTGTCATGTCAATCCCCTTCCATACGCCTCGCATGCTAACAGTTCTCGTGTAAAACAAGTTAGCATACATAGCCTTCTCTTCCTAAATAAGTATTCGTCCTCCCTATGATAGTCATCCAACATCTGTCCTTCCTCACAACAGGCGTAGATAAGACCAAAGTTTGGGTCTTCAGCATACAAATTCTTGATGGTTAAAAAACCAAGTAGCCTCTTTTGCAAATCGGTCAGGAGGTTATGTCATCTCGACAGGGCGTCGACCACTACATTGTTCTTTCCATTCTTGTATTTTACAACATAAGAAAAACCATCCATGAACTCAACCCACTTAGCTTGTCTCCGGGACAACTTTGGTTGGCTCTTCAAATATCTCAAGGATTTATAATCGGTGTAGATCACAAATTCCTTAGGCAGCAGATAGTGTTGCCGTACCGTTAAGGTTCGGATTAAGGAGTAGAACTACTTATCATAGACGGAATAGTTGAGTGTAGCTCCTCGAAGTTTCTCGCTGAAGTAAGTAATACGTCGGCCTTCTTGCATCAGTACAGCACCTATGCCTAGTCTGGACGCATCACACTCTACTTCAAATACCTTATTGAAGCTCGATAAAGTTAAGATGGGGATTGTAGTTAGCTTCTCCTTCACATCCTCAAAACTCCTCTCTTTCTTACCCCATCAAAATTCAACATTCTTCTTTGAGAGTTCGATGAGTAGGGCCACAATCGTACTAAAATTCTTTATGAATCAACGATAGAACAATGCCAGGTTGTGGAAACTTCTCACATCGGTAGAACAGGTCGGCTTAGGCCATTCTATGATCACTCTTATCTTCTCTTCATTAACTCGGATGCCACCTTTGCTCACAACAAATCCTAAGAAAATCACCTTAGATTGGCAAAAATCACACTTCTTCAGATTGACGTAGACTTGTTCAGGTTGGAGTTTTGCAAGTACTTGTTGAAGATGCTCTCGGTGAGTCTCCAAGTCGAGACTATACACCAAAATGCCATCAAAGCAAACCACGATAAACCTTCCTAATAATTCTTAGAGCACATGATTCATAAATCGCATGAATGTGCTTGGTGCATTGGATAGTCCAAATGGCAGTACAAGCAATTCATATAAACCATGTCGTGTCTTGAAGGCAGTCTTCCATTCATTGCCTTCACGCATTCAAATCTAATGGTACCCAGCCTTAAGGTCAATCTTAGAGAACACTCCTGCTCTGCTTAATTCGTCTAGCATGTCATTAAGTATATCAAGCCTAAGTATGGGATACCTGTACTTGATGGTGATTCGGTTGATCACTTGGCTATCTATACATATCCTCTAAGACCCATCTTTCTTTAACACTAATAAGGCCGAAATGGTATAGGGGCTAAGGGACTCACGTACATAACCTTTCTCCATAAGGTCGTCTACTTGCCTCTATAGCTCTGTAGCCTATTCGGGGTTCAGCCTATAGGTAGGCTTATTTAGCAGTACGGCTCTTGGCTGTAGGTCAATTACATGCTCGACACCTCGGATTGGTGGTAAGTTGTTCGGTAGCTCTTTCGGAAACAAATCGGCAAATTCCTCCAATTGGGTTTTTACTTTGGTTGGTAGCTCTTCCTCCCCGGGTCTCATCTCTAGAAGCCTCCTAACAAGCAGATAGGTCAGTCTCTCTAGCTCCATTTTGCTTTTTAGTTCAGCTCAGGTCAATACCAAAAACTTCTTCTTCAGGGTTTGGCTAACCTAGGACTGCATGACTTTTACTTGCTTGGCAGTCACGGGACTCAATTTCAACCTTCTTCCTTCATGCTTCGCAGAACATGTGTTCCTCCTGCTGTCATATATAACTGCTTAGTCAAACATCCATGGTCGTCTAAATAAAAGGTAAGACGTACTCATGGGCAGCACATCACAAAGCACTTCATCTCGATACTTACCAATACAAATCAACATAGACACTTGTTTGTTCACTTATAGGGCTCCCTTATCATTAAGCCAATGAAACTTATAAGGTTTCGAGTGAGGCATGGTCAGCAATTTCAGCAGTTGAACCATAAATGTAAAGGCTACATTGGTACAGCTCCCACTATCAATGATCAGCGTGCATAGTGATTCATTCACCTTGCACCCAATGTGGAAGAGATTTTCTCTCTGCTCATATTCAGGCATGGGACTAACACTCATTGTCCTCTTCAACACTACAGCAATCAACATAAAGTTCCCTTTCTCGTTGTAGATGACTTCTTCATTGAATAATTCAGCCTGTCTGTCTTCTTTTAACTCTTCCACTTCTTCATCAATACTGTCGACGTCAATGGTTGGCGCTTCGCCTTGGATCACCATTTGTTCACTTGTTCGAGCACTGAGCGACCATGTGTCCAAATCTTTGGCATTTGAAACACTTGATCTCACTCGTCTTCCTCCCTAAACTCTAGCCCTTCTCAAACTTCCTTGGGGGTTCCTTCTCCTCGGCTCGGGTAATTTGAGCAGGTTGGGTCTCATTGGCCTTGCTTGGTTCCATTCACATAAGTCTGCTCGGAATAGGTTGGTTCCTGTCTAGCGCCATTCTATCCTATGGGCAACTCGGATTGCATCATCAAGTGTTCTAACATCCAGCGTTTCCAGGACATCTCCAGTCTCATACTCTAATCCACCAATGAATCGAGATACAGTTTAGTCTTCAAGCTCTACAACTTCTAATCGAATCATTAGCATTTGGAATTCCTTAACATAAGCTTCTACACTCGATTCGCCTTGTTTCAGTTCTTACAGTCTCTTGAATGCATCCTACAAATAACAGCTTAGCACAAACCTTCTCTGCATGACTCTCTTCATATCATCCAAACTCCTAATCTCTCGTTCTCCTTCCCTTCTCCTGGTAGCTTGTAAGTTCTTCTACCATAAGGTGGCATAATCAGTGGACTCCAACATAACAAGTCTAACTTTCGCATTATCGAACACTTAATGGCATTCAAACTACTTTTCAATCTTATCTACCTAATTGAAGTAGTCCTCGGCATCACCACTACCAAAGAAACTTGGAATAGGCATCCTCAATCCTTCAACTTTAGGGGCTCATGCATTCCTTTCCTCAATTGTGTAGTACTCCACTACCTCATCATCTTCTTCTACTTCCTCCTCGATCTCTTCAAGCGCTAGCCTTTGTCTAGCATCCCTACCAATTCCTTCCGCTCGGGGTAAGTGGGATGGGTGAGCTGGGGCATTAACTCGACCAAATTGACCATTGCCTCGCTGCTGTTGCTTATGTTCTCTAGTGGGGCTATTTTTACCTTGTTGTCTGTCTTCTTGGATAATAATCACCAGGCTAGCTACCAAGATAGTAAGCCTATCTAAGCGATCACCTACTGATTGAGGTGAGAAGCTTTCTTGTTACTCTTGGCCATGTCAAGTATCACTTTCTTGGTTTCCTAACGTTCCTTGCACACTTAAATCCGACATTGATGGTTACTTCACAATGACAATTTCATAACAAACACACACTCAACTACACTCTGTTTTAGAGTATTGAAAATAGGGGAAAACAAAGTACAGAACACTTCTCAACTAATAAACTTCAAAGCTAACAATGAAATCATTATCACATGAGAGCAGTGACAAACTATTAAAAGAACACAGTAGCAGAATCCAACTCCGAATTAGCCAAGCTCTAATACTAAGATGAAATGGACTCGTGGATGAATACACAAATCCAATTCACACATAATCAAAGGGGTGGGTCCAAGCCACAAGATGGCTTGAAAAGTAAATGATAGTCGGGGGTGAGCAGGGGGTTCTCGTGCATTGACGATGGATATGATGCAACAATACCTTACACAAGCTCCGGTCATGTAAGCCCTAAAGCTAAGCTAAGTGACCGTAGGAGTGAAATTAGAATTCAAAGTTAACGGCGATCGGTTAAAGGATCCGATCAAACCCAAATTATAAACTATTGAGAGCAATATTAGTAAAAATGACCCTGTAAACGTGAATTTAAGAAAATAAGTAGTAAAATAGGAGACTATAAAATTTTCAAATTTTAAGCATAATAATTGTTAATTACCGAAAAGACGAAAAATGTAATCTAATAACTAATAAATTATTAGAGATAGATTATATGTATATTAAAAATTTTAGAATGACCAAAATAATAATTAGGAATGTTCACATGTACACCACATGTATTTAGGTTTAGATAAAAATATGCGAAATTACCTAAATTGGCCAAAAACTAAGTAAATAATTAAAGAAAATTATAAATTAATTATGGAAAAATAAAAAAAAAAAAATCAGAAGAGGATAAGATGATCCAAATCAAGTCATGGCATGTCTGGATCTGCAAAATGAAGATCAACCAATTAGAATTAGGCAACATAAAAGCCAAAAATCAAGGAAATTGAGCAAAGTCATGTCTAATTAATACATAATAATTACCAAAATCGTCTATAAATAGGGGAAAAATTTCCAGAACTCATTTGGGCAGTGAGAAATCTGAGAAAAATCGAGAGACTCAAAAATTTGAGAGAAAATTTAGAAAAAAAAAAAGAAAAGAAAAGAAAACTGTACAGATTAGGCAAGTGAACCAAACCCACACCTCACCACCACCTGGGACCGAGCCGCTACTACCACCCTACTCTAAACCCACCGTCTGGGCCAGCTGACAACCTTGGACTGAGTTTAGACAGCCAGAAAACATCGAACCGGGTGAGTCTCATAATTGTCCCAATTTTGTATAATTTCGTAAAAATAGTTATTTTGCCCAGAAAATTATGAAACTTGTTATTATAAGGTTTTATTGTATATAGATTTAGGGAAAAATAGTGATTTAGTTTAATCACGTCTAGAAATATAGGGTTCTTAACAAATTGAACAAAACCGAGCATGATTAGAACTAGAAATAAATAGGCTTAGGAGTGTAGTTTGGAGCTCAAATTTTTTTTGTAGGATACTCATATAATATAGAACCGTGCTATGAAGCCATTTTTTTAAAATTAATTTTTAAAATTTTTAAGTTAATTTTTAGCCCTAAAATAATGGAAAAATTAGGTGATTTTGGGTTAATTAGGTGATTAAGATACTAATTACTGATTTAGATAGTAATTAGATGTTTAGGGATGCTAATCTCTGATGTGGAAACCTAATCCTAGCCTTTGGAGTATTAAGTATGGTTAATTTAGGGAATTAGGTAGTTAATGTAAGAAATTAGTAATATGTGAAATTGAAAATTAATAAATCTAAAAAAAATTATGGTTATTTAGATAATATTATAATAGAAATCAGAAAAATAATAAATCTGAAATAACATTAATTTTAAGTAAATGTCTCAAAATGTAAGATTTTCTCACATTGGGAATAAATCCGATACCCCAATTAGGGTTAGCGTGTACTGAATAGTTTAGAATACTAAATTAAGACCCAATAGGATATTTGAATACCCGAGCGTAATGTGATTAATGTCACATTAGGATTCGAGCATATTTAAGACTTAGGAATCAAAATTAAAAATCTAATTTAGGATTTAAACCCCGAAATAGAGTACAACGAATCATTAGTACGTAATAGGTATATACGAAAAAAATGAGTTAAAATATAACTTAGAATGTGAATCCATAAAATATAAGTACTAAAAAGACCTATTTGTCTTATACGACACCTAGCGACAAATCAACTTGCGACTAAGAGATCGAGCGATTGAGCAATTCCAAGTAAGTTAGGTTATTGCTTATTGTAATAGAGTACTAATTTTATGATACTCGGAGACTTAGGCTTGTATATGGTTGTGATTATAAGTAATTTACGCATGTGTTTGACGTATCTAAATTCATGCTGAAATTATGATGTGAGTGATTTTGTGTTATGATTGAATTGGTGTGAAATTAATTGAATACCCTAAATGAAATTTAATCTTACTCGACTCTAAGAACCAAAAATGTCATGTATTGCAACCCATTAAGGGATTATAGGATTCTCCAACCAAATACCGACCCCTTCGAAAGGGATAGCGCAGGATTGCAAAATGGTCCCTTCTTCATCCTCAATCGAACTAAGTGATAGGAGAGGAGGTTGCGGCGAGGGTGAAGTTAATGGTTCGAAGGTAGTTGCGAAAGGAGCGAGGTCTCCATTGCACAAGCCTAAGTTTGGTCTTGAGCTGCTGCATAACATGGAACTCTTCAACCCGGATTAGAGCGGGTGAAATTTCTTTGATTTCACAACGGATCGGACTACATTGTGCGATGACACTTGATTGTTGCATTGTATGAAAATAATTGATTGATAATCTTGTTTGTGCTTGTATGCATTCATGAGTCTCCAATTCAACTTACTGAGCTATAGTTGCTCATACCCTTATAGATCCTTTTGTAGGTTCTGATCTCTGAACAATTCAAATAGAATGCCGCCTTACAATTACCTAGAGGTTAGTCCTTTTGAAGTCGAGGGTGTGAGGATCAAACTACTGAATAATGATGTGTAGCTAGAATATCCCTGTAGTTAAGGATGAAAAACTAATAGTTATTATGTAATTTAGTGAACTGTTGTGTTTATGTAAAACTTCCTGGAAAGCTCTGTAGACTTACTTATAATTATACAAGTTTATTATAAATTTGTAATATTTATCATAATTGTAGTAGAAATGTTAATCAGACTGTTTACTTCAAAGCGAGGAGTAGTCGACGCCTTGTGTAGATCATGTCTATGGTAAGCACTGTGAGGCCAGTTACTATCATAGAATGGTTTACACGGCGGGACTGTTGCGACTCTGCGACTTCGGGGCGTAACAGGTCACACTTGATATGATGTACGAGTATGGTTAGAGGTCACTCGCCACTAATCCACGCTCGAATGGGCTAGATAAAAGTAGCTTAAGAGTAAGTAAGAGGACACTTAGCTTAAAAGAAGGTGAAAAGTAGGTGAAAAGTTCAATGTATTCTTCTATATATTCTCTTTTCAGTTATTACATTATGTGACTATTTATAGTATCTTATCAAGGCAAGTTAGACATTATAGATAATTACTAAAAAATGAACTCCTATTTGCTTAAACAAAAAGGAAAATACTCTACAAGGAAAACACGAAATCATGCGCAATGAACATTATTTGTCAGAAAGAATAGTAAAGTTGTTAGAAAGGACGGTACGTGCACGTTTTTACTCTATGATCCTAACAATGGTGTGTTACGAGTAGGGGTAGACCTCTGTTTAGGCTTGTTCAGCGTTAGAAGGGGCTAGGTGGGGTTAGTTTAGGAATGGCTCACATTCAGGTCAGCTTCGGATGGTCAGCTCCTGACAATTATCAGCTTAGCCTCAGTACCGTGGAAATTGTTATATTTAGGCTTGGCACTTAAACTAGTGCATAGCGGAGGTTTTGGTTCTACACATCGGTTGGTCACCTCAGCAACACCTTAGATGGTATGGAGAGCAAAGTAGCTCGACAGATCAAGCTAGGACAAACATTGCTCCTCAAGGCACAACTCCCCTCGAACAGCTCGACGAACCACCTGAGAGAGCCCTTGAGCTCGAGAGCATATAATCAGTCCTTGATCCCTATCATTATCTCTCCAGTCTTCCTATTAGAACTCTGACCTTGATCCTTTTTTACCTCAAGCTCTTTAGCCTTAGTCTTTCCTTGGCCATCATCAAGTCGGCTAGGCATTTGACCCAGGTAGTCAACCTTGGAATTGTATTGAGCTCGATCATATCTAGGTCAGTTCGATATACCAGTTCTGCTCAACAAACCAGGTCGACTACTCTATGCTTAATTGAGCTTATTTCACCTCTGCCTCTCAACCCTTTGCGCCACTCAGATGGTCTCATCCAGATTTCCAAGCCTTTGTACTTCTTCTACATTACCAATCTTAGATCTTAATCTAGAAATGAACCTAACTACTGTCTATGCCTCAGGCCTATCAACTTCGCATCGAATCATTAACAACTGGAATTCTTGGACATACTCATCTACAGAATGGCTATCTTGCTTGAGTTCTTGAAGACATCAGAAAGTGTCTTGCTTATAGTGTTTAGGAACAAATCTACTCCTCAAAACTCTATTTGTCTCATTCCAGGTTTGGATTTCTTGTCAAGCTCGCTGACGTACATTTTGTAACTTCTTCCACCACATTGCTACATACCTAAAAAATTCTAAAGCAACTAGTCTAATTCGCACTAAGTCTTCATAATCATAGAAGTTAAATATTTTCTCAATCTTTTTCTCTTAATCCAGGTAGTCATCAACACTGCCAAACCCATTAAAGCTTGGAATCTACACTTTAAGATGTTTGGCTCCTCTAAGAGCATAGAGCTCACGTTCTTTGAGTCCATCATACAGTTGTTCCTCCTTCCCATACTCTCAACTTCATCCAACTTAAGTCTCCTCCTTGTAAGCCTCTCAACATGTCGAAGTGGAGCTAGGTTCACATTAACAGCTTCTGGCGCTCTATGCTCAATTACTTGTCTTCTCGACCTATATCTCACATCTTGACCTCGTTCATCAACTCTCTCTTGAGGCCTAGTCTCTATTACCCTTTGTACTAATATAGCCAAGTTAGCTACAATAGCAGCAAGGTTTTGCAATTGCTCGTCGGTAGTTTGTAGGGCCTATTAGGTAATATAGTTGTAACCATGAGCGTCACTTTCGGCATCATTAATCTCTCCTTGAACACTAGGATTCGAAATTCTTAATATAAAACTTCAGGGAGTCCACTACTCAACACAGATTTTACATGACTTTGCTAACACGATTTCGCATGGTGACTTTAGAACTTGCTCTATTTCCTACTAGAGAAACAAAGTATAACAGAACATACAACTATAACAAGAAAAAACTACTACAATACTTAGCTTTTGGTTGCAACTCAAGTTATGATACCAAGATTCTATGATGTGCTTAAGAACTCAGTAATAAATAGGGCTTACTGTAGGAAGTAGTAACTAGGATTATATGATACACAAGCTAACATTAAGGTCCACTCGCCACTAACCTCAAGCAATTTGGTAAGTAGATAAGAGTATGAGAAAGAGGTGTACTTAGAGAAGGGTATCTTACAAGAATAAGAATATTCATTAACTGTAAGGTGTAAGATGTAAGATGTAAGATGTAAGATGTAAGATGATTTTGACTACAAAAGATAAGGAACTATTTATAGTAAGTTCCTAGGGTAATAAGGAAACATGTATAATTACAATAAAGGATAATACAAGATAATAACCCAATACATTATTAAAAAAGGGTAAATGATACAATTACTGTAAAGAGAATATAGTACAATGTCAGGAAAAGTGACAAATAGGTGGTAGCCTGTCAGTGTGTTCGTGCTTTAGAATCTTAAGGCGTTGTAGCTGAGCTGAGTTAATGTTGGGGCTACTATTGCTGAGCGATGCTAACAGCTACCGAGGTGATTGCGTAAAGTTGTAACTTGGTAAGATGGAAAAGGACAGCTCGGCAAATTGGGACCTCTGACTTGGCGCTCGACAGGTTGGCTTTGGTGCTTAACAAGTTGGTCTCAACACTTAATAGGGTGGCAATTAAGCAAAAGTCCAACAAAGCAAAGTATGTCTAAGCTAGGGCTTTAAAGCATTCACCTGTAGCTCTTTCATATATGGGAACTCATCCTCGGCAAGTTGACAAGAGAGGATCCTCTTAGTAGGAGATTGTAGGTCTTAGAGGTAGGTACAATTAAAAGGTCTGACGATCAACAATCCATTAAATAGGTTTAGGACAACTCGACACAAATATTGCCAAGCAGATGGGCAAGTTAGGCGAGCTGTTAGCAAGGTATAACTCATGTCAGAATTTGATCATTAAGAAATGTGAAGTTACTTAACTCGGCATACATAGTAGGTCGGCATTCAAGATTAGTTCGACTTCTTCTGGTGTAGGCTAAGACAAAAGGATGCACTTTGTCAAGCCTTTAAGCCCTCGAGCTTAAGCTCGGGTTAACAGTCTGATTGGTCAATTCCTATCACAACTTCGCTTTCTACAGTCAATGCTACAAAAATTGCTATCACCCCACAACTCATATGTAGGTAGTTCTAAAGGCTTCTGGGCTTCTAGTTGAAAACTGAACGATTCCACATTTGGAGTGTTAAAATGAACCATCATTTTGTGATAGTCTATTGTAGTAAATTTCTTGACAACAAATTATCTCTTGAAATAACATGAAAATGCAACATTTCTAGGACATAAAATTTTACCAGCATGACATCGGCTTATATTTCTACTCTATCGTCTGGATAGATCAGGTCTAAGGTCATTCTCGCTCCTAAAGTCAAATTCACATGCAAAGAATCAACTAATAGTAGGTCTTAAAATATTGGCATGCATAAATAATTCTAATATGCATGAGTAAGTGGTACCTATATCAAAAAGTACATATACGTTGGTAAAGTGTACTAAAAGCATACCTAATATGGTATCGCTCTCCTAAACGTCTTGATACTACTATTGTCATTGGAGTACAGAAACTCTTGTAAGGGCATTTTACCTCTCTCCTACCATTACAAGTTTATATGTTTATCCTCTTCCTTATGATCTAATAGTTTGTAATGCTGCTAACTACCCACTGTTGAACTGTTGTTAGTTGTGTAGCAGCAACACCATACATGAAACATCAATGACCCCTCTATTTGTAAGCAAAACAAAAGATCTAAGGAGTTGTTCTTTCAATACAATCTTAGCTAATGTGCCTTATTTTCCACATGAAAAGCAATCTCCATTCACCACCTGCAATTCATGTTGTTCACAGCGCTTAGGGCATCAAAGCCTCATAACTGGTGCTAGAGGAGGCAAAGTTGGAAACAAAGGAGTTGATCTCATAGGAAAAGGCCTAACAGATACAACTATAGGTCTAGTTGACTACAAAAGAGGTCTCTTTCCCTTGTGTTGGAAAATAACACCCCAAACCGACCTCTTTCTCAAAACCACTTCGCCTTTACTGAAATCCTTTACTACTTTGCTTTTCCTACTTTTATCCATCAATTTTTCCTTATTAACCACTACAAAGTAAGCAACCAATTCAAAGGATCTTACTTCATGCCACAAGGTAGGCTCTAAACCTTTGAAGAACTTTAGGCCTTAGATCTTTCATGGGTCCTCTGTACCTCAAGTAAAAATTTGTGCACGCAACTCAGCTCTACCTCATACTCTTCCATTCTTCGATTTCATTACTTACAACCATAATACTACACGATCATCCTTTCCTTAAGATTGTCTGGAAAGTACTTCCCATAGAATGAGTCCTGAACATCTCCTAAGTAATTAGGGTAGCTAGTAGTCCCCGTTCTCCTGCTCACTAATCTACTGTAGTACCTTCCAACATATACATGTCAAAATCCACCTTGCTATCCTTAAGGATGTTAAAGGTAGGGGCGAGTACGAATCGCTTTGGTTTGGTTTTCTATTCAAACCAAACCAAACCAAACCATAAAAATACAGTTTGGTTTTTTGTAACTTTAAATTAAACCATATTGTTTGAATTGGGAATTTTTCCAAACCATAAAATTTCAGTTTGGTTTATAAATTGAATCATATCTTGTAGGTTAGAAAACTATATTTGCAAAACATATAATCTCATATAAAAGGTATTGAATTAAAGTGTTATCATAGTATAAGTTGATAAAATTAATAAACATGCAACTAAAAATTTTCAAATATTTATTAATAAGTACTTCCATTTATAAAAATAACATATAGTACAAACTTTAAATCAAACTACATACATAATTTATACATTACGTTAATTAAAAGTGTAATACATATACATTCCAATAAATGTAAATCAAAAATTCTTTTAAGTGTTATATTATAACAAAAAACATTTTTAGTTGAAGTAACTATTACTATGTTTTGTATAAAACGGTTTGGTTTAATTCTATGAATTGGTTTGGTTTATCCTTTGGTTTAAATAAGCAACTTTCTAAACCAAATTGTAAGTTGTAAGAAAAACCATATTTTCAGTTTGCTAATTGGTTCAACTTGGTCAATTTTTTTCCCTTCTCTTAGTCAAAGGCATCAAAAATCTTCTCCAGTTCTTCTAACCAATGCTCCACACCAATTAGATAGTCCAGCTTCAGGTTGAATTCTTTAGATATCCTTAAAAATTTGTCCAAGTTAATAGGCCCGACAACTCTACCATTCACGCCAACTGCCTAACCCTGCATCCTGTTACTATTTAAATGCACCACCAGTTGCTCCTATTGCCACTGCAATTGCTCTTGCTCTCGAACCATCATACCTATCATGTTATTGACATTAGCTATCAAGCTCCACATTATTCCTACCACTAAGTAGGTTCATGTTCATTTTTCATTGAAAACCCTAAAGATTATTCTCTTTAAGAGCCTTATGCCCATGCCTAACTCCTAAAGCCTACTAAGTCCAACAAGTCTTCTAGAAGGCATTCTACAACTAAAGAAAAAGAAAAGAAACAACTTATGAATGAGGATCAATACTCCATTAACAAGTAAAATGGGATAAACAGGAAATAACAAAATAATTAAAAAAATCATAATTGAATAATATAATTTTAACTTTACACCCCATACTTTCCATGCTCTTCATATCTCGCTATCTTATGGATTAATTGCTTAGATTTTCTATGGATTCATAACCTAAGCCTAATACCACTTAGGTTATAACGCTCCATGCTTAGGATGCTACGGCACTTCACATGTCTCAATTAACTAATGATACGCTAAGACTTTACAATAATCTACAATCTCCAAAACACATTTCTTTATCTTTGAATACTCTTAACAAATAATTCTCTAGTTAAATTCATAAAGGCTCAAATGAGTATTTAAACCATGAATAGACTAAAAATATTCATAGATTCAAATGCTCTCATTAAAGTCTCACTAGAAAACTAAAAGTAAAAACAAAATATTAAAGCGAAGGTTCATTCTCAAAACAACTCTTAAACTCAAATCTCATTGTCATGGTAGTAGACATATGTGTCACTATCCATATCCCGGTAACAGTAGTATGGTTTTCCATATTCATCATAATCTTCCTATTCATCTAAAACTCCTACACACTTAAAAGAAAAAGAAATGAGCTAACGCCTAGTATGTGAAAACTCCAATCAATGCAATAAAAATAATAGCCAATCTATTTTGGTATCTTTGAATTAGCTTATAACCAACACACAGTACTCGCAACCTACCAAGTGAATATAATATATTATATATGTGTTTATCTATACATATATATATCCACTAAATTGTAATACTAGCACTATAACCCCTTACATTTTAAACCAGTATTGAGATACTAGTATTACAACCCCCTAATACCCTTAAATATACCTCAGGACATTTCAATATATAACTCTTTCGAGGACACTATTACAAACCAATTATCGGAGTGCTACCCTAGAAACACTGTCATTACGAATCCTTAGATCTAGCTACATACAAGCAATACAAGAAATTATCGTTCCAAATAGTTATTAGTTCTACTTCATGTCTTGCTAACTACACAAGCACAAGAAACAAATAAGGTCAACACGTACCTGGTTTGGTAAGATAAGAATCAACTAAATTGATCTTTGGTTCAACTTCTATGCTTAAAGTATTACACAAAGTATAAATGATTTTATTACTTTAGTCTTGAGTTTTAAGTCTCTAACTAATAACTCTATCTATGATTAATGCTACTCTAACTTAGTATTATGGGTAGACAAGTATCTAAGTTAAAAGGCCTAGTAAGTTTTACAATTTATTATAATTACTTAAAATTTTTAAATTAGTAATTAAACAAGTTAAAGGAATGCAAAGTAAGTGGAAATTAAATAAAACAAAAGAGAAGAAAAGTACATGGTCACATACATGTCCATATACCATAGTTGTGTAACCTTGAACATGTTCCAAAATACACCCAAAAACATGTATATACTCAAGGGGTCAATGAAATACACAAGTATCTACACGCTTGTTTACTCCCTTATGTACTTCTATATGCCTTCGATAGCCTCCAACAGGCCTGTGTTCAAAAAAGAATTGTCATTTGAGAGTTACACGAGCACAAACACGACTATGTTACTTGTCGTATTCATCCAACTCTTTAGTTTCCCTCTCTTTCGACCACCTCCTCCAAAAATTCTTCTCAATACTAATCCTAGCACTCCAAAAGGTTCGAAGTCCACTCCTTTTTAACTCTATGAACCCTTAATAGTGGATAAACACTCAATTATTCTCTCCCAAACATCTCATGATTAATTAACATACTCAACAAGGATTTGAATTTACCTTGATTGATCGCTTAATTTTTTTTTTTTTTAAGAGTTGTTAATTCACGCCAATGAATCTCATACTACAAAACTCCAACAAAGTCTTCAATTAAAGAACCTCTATGATTAGTTACAATTACAACACAATCCCCGTTATTAGATGAAGTGTTCCTTACATTTGTACAATTAAGATATGTACTTATGTCACTATTCACTAGTAGAGAGTTCTATTAGTGAAAAGAGAAAAAGAAAATGACAGCTTGATGGATGAAATAAAGTATAACTTACAGTGGGATTTATGCTTATATACTTATCTCCTGTTTTCTTAAAATCCCCCTTGCAATTACTACATATTTATTTAAATGCCATTGATTTTAATACATTTTCTTTTAATGAATTTTGTGAGTTTTACGGTATGTATCTATATATATGTTATTTACACAATCTATAAAACACTTTTTGTACATACATTGTTAATATGTTAATGACAATAATCTTTTTTTTTTTTAAATTAATTAGTTTTGATAATATGAATATACTTCAAACTAGCACTACACAACATTTACCTTTATTATTATTGTTATTATTACCACCTCAAAAGTTTCATTCATCATCATGACCATTGCTACAATTGGTACAATTGTCATAATGTTAATAATTTACCACATTAAGCCACTATTGCTATTGTCATGCTCATTACAACTCTATTAGCATTGTTACTATTAATAGATTGATCCCTGTTGCTATCATAATAATGGTACCATAAAAGTAGTAAGGAGTCAAGTATGTTGGTGGAACTACAGTGATCATAGTAGTGGCAGTAATGTTGGTAAAAGCAGTATTTGCTAAGACAACTATAGAATGAAGAAATGTAATTAAAATACGTACACAATAACAAAATATAATTATCAACATATCTATAGTGCAATTCTTGTGCATTAAAAAAAAAACTGTGTTATATTTAATATACCAAACATGGTATGAGTAACTTGTGTTGTACTATGCTCTATACCCTATTAACTTGTATTGTACTATGTTCTATACTATATAAGCGCTACTTATAATTTTTCTTTTTCCTTTATATTTTTTAGGTTAGTATATTATTAGTCATCCATATGCAAAACCATGATATTCACATTGTAGGTTTATATCGTTTTTAATGTAAATTATAAAAATATAAAAGAAAACTACAAATAAACCCTTTTAAACTTTGACTTAAGTATGGATTCATGATCTAAACTTTTAAATATTGCAAATCAATCTTTAAACTTTAATAAATTTATAAATAGCTCTTTTAAACTTTGACATAGCATGAAAATACCCCAAAATTTAATAAAGTGTATTTTAAGATCAACTAAATTTTGACTATAGTAACATTTTCAAGTAAAAACAGAAATATCATTTATACTATCAATTTATCAAAATTTAAAGAGGTATTTTATAATATTTAAATGTTTGAAGGGATAAATCCATACTTAGGTCAAAATTAAGAGCTATTTGTAATTTATCCGGAAATGAATATAACGATTTTAGTTACATCACGAAAGAATAACAAAATTGAACAGACACAAGCCATTATATCAACACAGATTGGAGATAGACTGGATAACATAGTATTAACCTAAATAACTAATGTTATGTTGAGTCTTCATTATATTTATCAAATCAACTTGTCTGTATTAGTTATGTCGTACATGGTACCCTACATGCATATGCATTGACAAATTATGGGTCCTTTAGAATATGGTAGGTTCCAGAATGAATATATCATCATAGCATGTTTCCTAACTTTTGACTTAAAAGTTCCTATATTTAAGACTGGAATTTATTTTATAACATCCAATACCTACCATGATACCTACAACTCATATAGGGCTTTTGCAGGTACCCACGTCCAATCCTATGCTCACCAGTCGCCCCTATCACGTCTATTTTTTCCTTTTTTACGCCAGACACTTTCCAATTTCCATGTACCTATTTTTGAAATTTAATTAAACACAAATACACACAGTGCACAAAAGGAAACACAACGTTACAAACCATAAATTTTCTATTATTAAAACTCATATATCATAAAAACTGAACAGAATAATATTATTTATAAAAAAAAAAAAAAAGGCAACCTAAGAAATTTTATAAAATGTGGTCTTGCCCCCTTCTCTTAAGAGATCATAATCCAACATGCTGTTTTATGGGCTTATCATATCCACGGAGTGCACAACGCCGTGTGAATTCAAGGTCTGTCCTTGTTCAATATTTATCAATGGGCTTGTCAATGCAAAATTCACTATATTAACGTAGTTTGAGAATGTCCTTACTAATGGTTTAACCACATTTAATTTTGAATTTAAAAATAAAAGTTATAAATCTGCTAACTCGTATTTTCAATCTCAATGAATTTAGAAGATAACACCTGTCATAAGGAGAAAGCACAAAAAAAATCTCTGAACAATTGTCTGAAATAGCAAAGACAGTAAGAAGAGAAAGCAAAACGTCAATTGAGGCTGGAAAGGTGCACACAAAAGGGAAAAAGAAAAGGCAGCTCTTGTAACTGGCGGGTGTGACTTATTCTAAAAGAAACTTTGGAGAAACACTTATCTTTTAAAATACAATTTCCTCTGTACATAGAGTTTGAGACTCTGCACATTAACAAATGGTTGTCTTTCCTTTCCCCATGTTGTAATTGCATCTACTCACTTCCTTTGAGAATGTTGTACTTGCAAAGAGGACATGTTGCATTCATCTTGAGCCATTTCACGATGCACGTAGAATGAAAATGATGGTTGCATGGGAGAGTATGGAGCTCTACACCATCCTCATATGAGGTGAGACATATACAGCATTCCTGTGATGAAGAAAGAAAAAGACTGAATGTGAAGACCAAATCCAAATAATCAAGGAAGCAGACAAGTTCTATTTTACCTTTGGGTAGCAAAGAGAGAAAACCTTTGAGAAATGATAAAAGAGCCTTTGTGGTGTACGAGACATTTGCCTCGTTTAGTTGCAACTTAACAAACTAATGTTCAGTATTAAATAGCATTCTCTAATGGTTTCTGTACCCCTCAAGGCTGTTAAAAATCAAGCCTTCTGCGCACCACTTTGCTTGATCTTACCGACTTTACTCTGCATTTGTTATTTAGGTTTACAAATGGATTATATAATCCACAACCTAGATTGTATGATTAACGTGCATGAACGACTTTGAGAAGAACAGAATATACACATGAAGAGACAACTACTTACAGCATCCTCTGGCAGAAGTATTCTTTCAACTGCTAGATACCCACTGGTTGTTTCAATTGGAACCATCTTGCCTGCTGCAACAACTGGCTTTTCACCTTCTCCCGTTGCCTGAAATTTGTACTTAGGAAGGTCTCTAAGATCTGCTTCAGATGCACCATCCTATTCAATCACAAGGGACACAGAAAACAAGTTTGCTCAAAGGTTGTTTATCGACCTGAGAAGTGATTAGATTAATATAAAATTTTTAAAAATAAAAGAAAGCACTTAAATGTACCTGTCCAGCAACCGCATAAAGAATAGCTATAATGCATGGCAAGCAGCAGCAAAGAGCAATTCCAATCAAACATGCAAGGACAACACAAAAGATGGCAAAGAACACATCAAATGCCAGAAACACCACAGCCAACCTGCAAAGATAATGAGAACTTGCATCATGACACCATTACACCCTATTTTCTGTACAAATATGATGTTCTATATTATTTCAATAATGTGTTTAAGTGTACAAAATAGAGTACAAGAGGTCTTTATAGACATGAAAATCTAGTACAATGAAACATTCATACAATAGTGTGAAAGACCATTCTACCCTCTACAGTAAACCTATACACATAATATATGTATGGTAATATTTTCAATGTGCTAACCTTCAGCATTTTTGCTATCATATTTCTTATCTCAAAGGTCTTGGTTCGGTTGTTTCATCCTCATCAAACTCATTTTCTGAGTTCTACTTTCTGCCAAATGCTTCATATTTATTGTTGGCCAACATTAGTTTTCATAGCGACAGATATCCATTAAAACAATCCCCTTCCTTCTATTTTTATTTTCACCTAAAACCATCAATCTGTTTTATGCATGAATTAGCTTATGCTTAATAGAGGAAAAGGTGGGAATGGATGGGGGAGTTTCCTAAATATATCTGTAGAAAAATGCAAAATAACTCGCAAATCATTGTTGAGAGAAAGCAATTATCACTTGAGAAATAAGTACAATAAAAAGAGTGTCTCACAAGGTGGATATACATACATACATATACATATATATAAAGTCATCCTTCTCAGTTACTTTAACCTGTGTTTATCTACCATCTGTTTTTTTCTTGGGTAATGATGTGTTATTACTGTAGCTCATAGCAACTCAAACAGTGGTACTTTGATACATTGCAATTCATCAGAAAGCAATCTTCATGATGAATTTAAAGGACCTTCAGAAATGGGCATGAACATACCAGTAAAGATGTGGAGCTTTTTGGAGAAGAACATCTCCTCCAGAAACTACCCAGTAAAAGCCCACTATCCACCACAAAAATGATGCCATTGTGTTCACTGACTCACAACGTTTAGTGACACTGTAGAGAGCACATTGTAAGATATTTACTCAACCAGCACATGCTTAACAAATCGATTAAAAGAAATTAAAGAAATGAAATATCATTCTACAGAAGTCAGAGACATGACATGACACTTCAGTAACATCGTCATATTGAATACATAAAACTTGATCAAAAAAGAAAAAAAAAAAAAAAGGGAATACACACAACATTACCCAAAAAGTCAAATGGATAATAGCTGAGCCTTAATACACAAAGGCATTTTCTCCAAAAACCACCAAGAAATAGTAAGGTAAATTTACAAACTTTCCCAACACTTGGTATTTCTGTTCTCTTTGTAAATGGAGCAGTCTACAAGGATGAGTCTCTTCAATGAAACATAGTGCTTCAATGAGCCATTGATTGAAGAACATATCTTCAGAACTCCACTTAGTTTCTGACAAGTACAAGGACAAGGTCACCCTTTTTCTAACATCATTGAGATTTTGCAATGAGCAAGGGGTGCTATCTCATCTTTAGAAGGGACTTTTTTGACTGGAGGCAGGAAAACTGCTTAGCTTCCAAAAATCCTGGTTGATAAAGGAGAGCATCTCCAGATGCAAACACCATCACCTGGGTCCCTCACAAGCCAAGGCAACATACATAAGGACTTGGTAGATCAGGCTGATTATAACTATGTCTCCTTCACTCAAGCATCACTTGAAAATCTAATTTTCCCACTAGTTTCCTTCATCATTATAAGCAGCAAACTCAGGACAAATAGCCCCCTTGACAATCTCAGAAAAAAAGAGCAAAATCCCCGTAAATGTTTCCTGTGTCATTAGGGATGGGAGGACAATGCTAAGAGCACACCACATTACTCAATATTGCTGTTGATTTTCCCAAGTGTAGATTTCGGCTAGAATTGCCATGAAGATCAATTGGGTTATTCAAGAAAAGAGTAATTTGTAGGCAAGAATATCTTACACCAAAAGGGAAGGGAATAGAATCATTTTTGTTGTTGTTGTTTTACGGATAAGATCAGATATTTTAACTAATATTCCAAAAAATGTGGGAGGTATAAACTCATATACAAAAACTCAAAAGACACCAAAGAGCTGTTGTGATATAAGATGATGCACCAGGTTTCAAAAGGGCATGTCCACCCATATTCCAACAACCACAACTCTCAACAAGACATTGAAGGTGTTAAGGCACAAAAAATAATTCTCCTGAAAATGCTTTATATATCCAAGCCCATGTTTCCAAGTCTTCTTTGAATTTGTTCCCTCCAAATATAGTATATCGCAAGCAGCAGCCACAATTATTTTCCCTTTAGTAATCACAGAAATTTTTTGTCCAGCTAACCTTTTGTTTCTTTTCCTTTATTTATTTTTTAATATTTGGTTTATTTGCTCGAAAAAATATTACCCAGATTATAAGTTGCTTGCTATATAGCTGTGAGAAAGGTTCATTTAGGAACCTATACCGTGCTATGAATTACACCTGCTAATTGTATCAGAAGGATGATCAAACAAGCCCCTATTGCCTTTTTCAGCTAGAAACCATGATGCAAGAATCAACTTTTTCTCCCTTTGCTAAGTTAAAAATGAAACACTATCATTCAATAAGATCCCATAAATAAACAACAATAATTACTCCACCACCACCAGTTGTTCTTCAATTCACATAATATTGCAAGAGCAAATTGCAAATACACCTCCTAAATCAGATTCATATAGAATAATAACTTTCAAAGTGTGACTTCACTTCCTTGTAACTTTTCAAGATGTTCTCATACAACCAAACTATTGCAATAGCACCAAATCGGTTGCTATTCGTGGTCTATTTTGGGTTATAGCAATAATTTAGGAGTTTTCCGCTTCTAAAAGTAATGGGAGATTATAGTTTAATGATATATTTACGGTTATCCCAAATAACGGTGCCAATTCTTTACAAACCAAAGTCAATTTAATTCAACAGAACCTATACTCACCTCGACCGACCCGAACTCCTGGAACCATTTCGATCCCCAGTGGTGAAACTCTCGTCCTCGCTATCATTCCCATACCCCAAATCCTCCTGCTGCTGCTGCTGCCCCTCTTGATCCCGAACCATCCGCCTGTTCCGTCTCCTGTACTCGAGCCATACCAGCACCACGTGCACCAGGCACTGCGTCGCATAGCCACAGATCCACAGCCGGATCGGCGTGTTCGGATGCTCGTCCGCAGTGCAAATAAGCATCACGACTGAAACCGCCACGAAGGCTGCGTTCCACATAATGTCCAGCACGACCACCGGCTTCGAGTAACCCCAGTCGGCGCGCCGCTGCTCCAGCTCGCGCGCTGCCGTCTCTCTAACGAGCATGGAAGGGCCACGGCGGCCAGTTGCGCGACCGATGAGGACGGCCAGGGTGGGGGTGCGGTCGGAGGAGGTGGTACCACCTTGGCGGGAAGAGAGGAGAGGCGCATGAGGGTCAGACGCCCTGACGGTGGAGGCGGAAGAATCAGAGGTAGAAGACGACATAGGTAACTATAGTGGCATAACGGAAACAAACTATGGAAAGAGAGAGAAAGAGATGATGAGACTCAGGAGTGAAGTAAACAAAGCTGTCTGAAGAAGATTTGGTGTGTTTGAGGAAAGTACAGGAAAGCGCAAAGGAGGCTTTTTCTTCAGCATGTATGTTCTTCAGTTGAATGGTAGATGGTTTTCCTTTTTCCCTTTTTTTTTCTTTTTAAATGTTATTGCCGGGTGCATTAATCAAAATGAAATGCCATTTGGCAAATATTTTTTTTGCTTTCACCGATATAGTTCTCTTAATAAGATTAATGAAATTTAAATTTCTTTTTATACTGAAATATAGTTGATAAAGAAAAAAAAAAAAAAGCACCATCATATCTTAACTTAAAAGAAATAAAAAATTTCATTCTATTCATTTTATTACGAGATGGATACTCTTAAGCTAACGGGCAAATATTTATTGCTAATTCGGTGTATTGTTGTCTTCAATAGAAAGGTAAGAAAGAAAGAGAAAGTTAGTTATAGATCTTCTCACTTTTAAGCGCACACGTCGAGCTCTAACCTGCGTTCGTTCCTTCCATCCGTCCTTTACTATGTCGTACGTAGCATATCATATCCTATGCTATTATGAACTGATACACGTAATGTTGCTGCCCGCATGATGAATGCATTTTATGTATTTTCAAAAAGTTGAAACTCCCGTGTGTAGGACAGGATAAATGTAGTTTTATTTTGCGACTTCATATCTCAGCTCAATTTCTTTTTTAAATGTAAATTGCTCTTTTTTATATATTACATTTTTAATGAAAGGGTTTGTAAAACAGAGATGATTCAAGCTTCACCACTTTTTCACTTCATTTGTTAAATGACATGAGAACTGGATGAATCAATTTCCTTTGGCATGAGACTTGTTCATGTTATATATATATATATATATTGGGTTGTCGATTCTTATGCTACATAATTATATTAGTCTATCATTAAAATTAAGGAAAGTTTTTTTGAAACAAAAAATGTAGTTGTATTATTGAATCTTTACAAAGAAGTTATCTATATTTTAAATTTCGATAAAGAGGTAACTCTTATTTTACTTTTGAGTGTTAAGATTGATTATAAGACAAGTGTTAAGTTTTGATTGATTTCAATTAGTTAATTTTGTAAAATAGTATTATTAAATAAATTGAATTAAAAATCTTATTAAAATAATTAAATAAATTTTAGAAAAATAAAATAATAAAATATCTACAAAAATTAACACAAAATTAAATAATGCAGATCACCTCTTTATAAAAAAACGAAACAAAACATAGATCGGTTCTTTATAAAAGACTTAAAAGATAGGCCACTTTTTTGTTATTCTCCTCTCAAACTATTAATTTTCCTCCCTTTTTACATTCTGTTAAAT
This sequence comes from Lumnitzera littorea, assembly GCA_024138015.1. Lineage (NCBI taxonomy): Eukaryota > Viridiplantae > Streptophyta > Magnoliopsida > Myrtales > Combretaceae > Lumnitzera > Lumnitzera littorea. The sequence goes on along the minus strand of JAMXBB010000006.1, from coordinate 39,589,111 downwards.
TTAAAGTTGTTTATTAGTTTTAAGTAATCCACAAGAGTTACATATGTCGACATATACACCTTGAGTTGCAATTTAACTAAAATTTTATGCCATCTTAGATTAGTTATATTTATTTTAAAAAGATACGTGAAAATAAGCTCATTAGATAAGCAAAATAAGGAAAATAATATTGCAATTTTAAAAAAAGTAAAAGTACCATTATTATTGCAAAAATAATCTCAAATGTACCTCACACAAATTCAATATTTAAAAATAAGTTTTTATCTTGAATTAAAATCAACTTTTCAAAAATCAAATTCACTAACTAAAATGAAGTCGACTTTTCAAAAGCGGATCTCCATTTACTATACCAAAGCTAACTATTAATGTGATGCTATTATCTATAGGTTAGAGTGTGTGGTTTTCATCCAGGAGACTTGGTTCAAATCTCAATAGGGTAACTTCTTGCATCTTGCTAGTGGCGTTTCCTATAGGATAGGGCAATGAAAAAAAAAAATGAAATAAAAAGTTCTATTAAGATTCAAACCCAAGTTGCAAGACATCACATTGCTTTTTGATTTTTCTCTTCTTTTTTTTTTAAAAAAAGCATGTGTTGATATGGCTTTTCTTAAAAAAAAAAAAAAGAACGCATTAAATAGCAAATTACAATGCATGTCAAGAAAAAAAAATTTAATTGCACTAACAAGTCAAATTGATTAATGAGTAGCATATAAATATGAATAATATTTATATATGAGATAATAAAGACATATATTTTTAAAAAATATATTAAATAATATTTTTATAAATTAAAATTTTATTAATATTTATATATCATTTATTTATCTACATTACTTATTATTACTACTAAAGCTTTTCTTTGCATGTCAAACTGTCAGTGAGATAGAGTTTCAAGAATATGTTAGTTTTGGAAATAAAAGACGAGGTGCATTAAATAGCTGGCAACTGATGTATGCATGTAAAAATAAGTAAACGTGAATGGTGCATTAGTTAAACGCCAGTGCGGTTTGAAATTCCATTTTAGTGAAAACAACTTTTTGAAAGTCCATTATAAGCTTGAATGTAAATTCGGCTATACAAAAACCGATTTTAGTACATTTCAAAATTATCTTTTCAAAAGCTGATTTTAACTGTAGTATTCTTAGAATTATTTTTAAAAAAACCTTATTTTGGAGATTTTTTTTAAAAAAAAAGAAAACAATAATATTAATTTCCTTTACCCTTAGATAAGCATTATGCAAACTTTAAAATACACGTGACAAAACTTCGGTAAAATAAAATAGCCACGGAGCTCCTCACACTAGACACAACGAAAGAAGATAAAACTAAGAAAAAATATCGAATCGTATAACACAATTGATTTATCGAGTATGATATGATATAAGAATCTTAAGGCATAAACCAAGACATTACAAGGCAGATAGGAAGCTATAAGGGATGTCCTTATAGTTGCAGATAAAAGCTCCACTCATCGCATGGCTTACGACATGAATATACCATAAGCTCTTGAGTTGTCCATCAAAAGAACATTTCATCCTCTTAATGTTGTAGATCTAGGACCACTAAACAAGAGATCCTACTAACTAAGTAGGTAAGGTCCTATAACATGAACAAAACAATTAATAAAATGGGATGAGATTATACCCAAACAATTCATTCAGCATGAGTCAAGAGATTTACCATCTAAACCACAAAGATGCCTCATCTTACATTACACTAGAAGTGATTGACTCTACCTTTAGTATTAAGAACTTCATCAATGAAATACCATAAATTTAGTGAAGTCGTAAAAGAAGTAAATTTCCAAAATTAATGAAGTTATGATCAAATAAATTTTCTAAAAGCCCTAAGTCTTTATCCAATTAATCAATTACTATAATAGCCTTAGGCTAATTAAAAGATGAAGGGTATTTTAGTAAATTCAAGTAGGAGATATTAAGGCATAAGAAAAATTAACTCTTGTTCTATTATCTTAATCCTTTAAGTTATTTTAGGTGTGTAAAATGGTAATTAGAAAATGGTAGATGTCTTAAGGGAATAAATATTAGGTAGTGAATATTTTAGGATTGAAAGGAATCATTAGACAAAAGAAAAACTAGTGCCGTATACGACAAGTGGCATTAACAATAATCTTAAGGGATTAAAGGGGTTTTGCTTTGGATCAAAGAGATAATTCAAATGCCTTTAAGGTTCCAATTCAAAAAGAAAATCAAGTTTATGTAAATAATCAATTCCAATTTCAAGTTAATTTCATTTTGGTTGTCAATTTAATAAGAGCACCATTAGTAATTTGGATCTTAATTCAATCATTGAGCTAAAAGTGGAAATTAAGTACAAAGGTGTTTTACCATGTCATAGAGCATGGACATTAAAGTAAGATGAATTTTGATTTTAAAAGGTGAAGTCAATTTGCTCTTATAATGCATGGCCTTTATTGATCTATGTGTTTGGAATAGTAAATAGGTATTAATTTTGCTATTAGAAAGTATTTTAGGTGTTTGAAGCAATGAAGCAAGAGTTCCAAAGGATTTAGTAAGTTTCAAAAACATCAAGGAGGTTTAAGAGCTTCAATTTGAAAGTTAATCTCACTATAATAAGTTTGATTGCATAGATGTTTGACATTTTATGGATTAGATGCATGAGTAAGTACTAAATTGAGTTAAATCAATATGAATATATATATGTGGCGTAGTGCTTAATTTTGGATATATATGGTTTGATTTGATTACTAAATGATATTAGGTGTTAATCAAGCTTTTAACTGATGTTTGATGCCATTAGATTTAAGTTGTTACAATTTAGTTTGATGGATTTGTGTATCTAGTTGGTGTCATCAACGTAGTATAAGTATTGGAGTTAATCTTGTTGAATTATGGAATTCTAATAATGCTTGATTGATAATTTAGGATCTTTTATGTTTAATAATGAGTTTTGATTCAAGAGATTGATACGTTTAGGTATGTGTGTATGTGTGTACGCATGCGTGCCACCACCTATGAGTAAGATTTAAGGTGCTCTTGATTTTTTTTATTAATCAGATCTTAATTTGTTGTTTGATATGTGTAACAACCTAGCCGGTGTAAACCCCACAACCAGTCCCTCAATGTTTCGATTGGTTGAAAGATCCGATCAAGCGTAAATTATAAAGCAAAACTAGAAATATTAGTGAAATGATCCCATAAGTTTGAATTTAAGAAAATAAGCAATAAAATAAAAGACTATAAAAATTTCAAATTTTAAGTATATAACTCGTCATTTATCGAAAATGTGTAAAATACATTCCGTAATTAACGAATCGTTAGAGATAAATTATATATATACTAAAAATCCTAAAATAACCTAAATAATATTTATGAATATTTATTTGCACTATATATAAATTTACATGTAGGTATAAATACGCGTAATTACTTAAAATACGTGAAATGTGCTAAAATAATACTAAATACTTAAAGAAAATTCATAATTAATTAAGGAAAAATCAAGAAAAATCAGGAATGATCCAGAATTGGGTCATAGCAGCTGGGAAAAATAAGAAAAAAATCGGCCAATTAAATTAAGACAACACAAAAGCCAAAAATTAAGGGATGAGGCAATTGTCTTGTCCAATTTAATACACAATAAATTCCCTAAAGCTCTATAAATAGAGAAAAAAATTCAAAAGCTCATTTGGACTATTAGAAATCAAAGAAAATTAGGGAGAGGTGAAAATTGAGAGAAAAATTTAAGTTAGAAAAAAATTAGGAAAAACTGTGCAATCAGGGCCTTTAAAGGAAACCCACACTAGACGAACAGCTGGGAGTGGATTGCCACCACCACCACACGATGGTGGCAGCACCCACACTGGCCGATAAGGCCACGGCGACTGGCGGTGGTCAGAGCCACCCAGATCGGTGAGTTCGATTTCTAGCCCGATTTTTGTATAATTTTGTAAAAATAGTAAATATTATTAGAAAATTATGAATTTTGTTATTTTGAAATATTTTTGTATGTATTTTTTAATAAAAATATTATTTTGATGAAAATATATCTCGTGATATAAGGTCCTTAAGAATTCGTGCAAAACCGAGCATCTTTCGGTTTAGAAATAAATGACCTTAGGAGTGTAGTTTTGAACCCAAAATTTTTGTGTAAACTACTTAGATGACACAGAACAATGCTATGAAGCCCATTTTCAAAAATTAATTTTTGAAATTTTTAGATAATTTTTAGGCCTTAAAATGAGGCATAAAATGGGTAATTTAGGGCTAATAAAGTAATTAAATGGTTAATTACTGATTTAGTGAATAAGTACATGTTTTAAAATGTTGAAATCTGACAAAGTATGGTACTTGTAGCATTTAGGGTGTTAGATGTAATTATTAGGTTAATTATGTAGTAAATGAGTAATATGGGAAAATAGTACATTTTAAATTAATTTTATAAATTAGGGTAAATAGGTGCAAAATCTGATTTAAGATGAATTTAGACATTTTGAAATTATAATTAATGTTGGGAGATAGTAACTAGAGTGATAGAAATATTATAAGGGTATTATATATATAATAGGTGATAATGTATAATATGTAATTATTGGAAATATAATAAATAGAAAATATTAGGACAAAAATTGATATTATATAAATAATAGGGATATATAATAACACCAATGAAAGACTTGAATTTATGTAATTATATGAAAAATGTAAAAAATTTCTCACATCAGAAGTGAATTCGGTACACTAATACGGATGTAAGTGTACCGGATAAAATAAAATACTAATTAAAGGTAATGATAGTATTTAGGAGATCGGGAAGTAATGTGATTAATTTCACATTATGAGTTGAAACGAATTTCTAGGGTTTGAGTATAAAACAATACTTAGATATTAACTAGAACCTAATTTAGAAATCGATGCGGAACTGAACCCGAGCCTAACCCTAAACCTAGAATAATTGTAAAAGACTTAAGACCTAAATAATTAGGCATATTAAACCCTAAACAAAACATAACAATAAGTGTTATAGGATAAAATGAACCTATAATAGTTATATGAAAAACTGAAACCACATTTGTGTTGTAGGGATGATCAGCGATGGCCTGAGCAAGTTGAACCTCGAGTAAGTGAACGAGGAGTCGAGGCAAGTTGGGGTTAATACGATACTGTATTTTGAAGGCTTAAGATTATGCTTGGTTGTGCTTGTTAGATAGTTCATTGTGTGCATGTACTTGATTATGAGTGATGCTATGATTCTGTTTGTTGTTATGGCATGTATTGTATGATTTGTATGAAATGATTGATCACCCTAAACTGAACTTAATCGAATGTATGACCTATAATTGTAATTGAACATGTATGGCAACCCATTAAGGGAACTTAAGACTCTCCAGCCAAATACCGACCCCTTCGAAAGGGATAGCGCAGGATTGCATAATGGTCCCTTCTTCATCCTCGGTCGAACTAAGTGACAGGTAAGGAGGTCGCAGTGAGGGTAAAGTTAGTGGTTCAAAGGTAGTCGCCGGAAGAGTAAGGTCTCTATTGCACAAGCTTGGATTTGGTTGTGAGCTGTTGTATTAATGGTAACTCTTTAACCCGGATTAGAGCGGGCGCAATTTCTCTAATCTCACGACGGGCCGGACAATATCGTGCGATGGTATTTACTTGCACATACATTACACCTAATAAGTTGATTGAAAACCTTGTTGTGTTTATGGTATAATTTTAAGTCCTCCATCCTAACTTACCGAGCTGTGGTTGCTCACATCCCTATAGACGTCGTGCAGGTGCTGGCTAAGAAGCAGCAAACAACTACTCTAAAGCTAGTAACTACTAGATCCTGGGGAGTGAGGAAAAATATTGAAGAATAAACTCATATTTTTAAGGTCTAAGTTTTTATTTTAGAACTATTTTTCATTTCTGAATAATGTAATAACTAGGAAATATATTACGGAGAAATGTTGTAAACTTTAATTGTAATAATTAAATTATAGTGAATATAAATTTTTCCTCACTTTCTTAGGTAAATGATTTATTTAAATTACAAACTGTTTACTTCAAAGCGGGTTAGTCGTTGACGCCTTGTGTAGATTAGGTCTAAGATAATGTTTGTAAAGCCAACTTCTATCTTAGGATAGTTTACACGACAGAGCTGTTATGACTCTACCGCTTCGGGGCGTGACAGCCGGAACTCCTCTTGTTGAGGTATTATTCGTTTTAACGTAGAACGCTACACAATTTTGTCCTCTAGTACAGCATCTTTCTAGTAAGTCACCCATCTTGAGATTGCTCCAGTCTGAGCATTCTTAATTTCAAAGTTTCAACATACTCAGAGCTGCTATATCAAAAGGCGCCTTAATGACATAGAGTTTCATCACCTAGCATGTAAGGGGTACTACGATTCACCCCCTTACAAAACTGACATCTTTGTCAATTTCCTTACATACTAGGAGAAGGAAATTTAATCATCGAGGCACCTTTTAATATAGCAGCTTAGAGTACGTTAGAACTTCGAATTTAAGCATACTTGAGCTAGAACGATACTGGGATCACGCTTAACTTTGGAGTTCCGACATGTTCTAAACTGCTACAACAAAAAGTGCTTCAATGATTAGAGTTCCTTCTTCTAGCATATAAGGGATATTACAATCCACCCCCCTTACAAAATTAACGTCCTCGTCAATTTCCTTACACAGGTCCAGAACCACCACTAGGCAAGGCATCACCCTTTCGACTGATAGACTGCTTTGATACCACTTGTAACGACCTAGCTTAAACTTATCCCACCGAAGCATTATTCACTTTAACGTGAAATGCCACACGGTTTTGTCTCCTAGTGTAGCAACTTTCCAAGAGATTACCTATCCTAGTATTGACTTAACTTGAGCACACTTAACATCGAAACGAACTAAGAATAGTCCCGCCCCGAAAAATGAGGTCGTAATAATCTTATTGTATAAACTATTCTAAGATAAAAACTAACCTTATAGTTGCTATCATAGACATTGTTCACACTAAGTATACTAAACTTTACCACTTTGAAGTGTCCAGTTCATTACCTACTTAATATAAGTCTATGGAATAATTCTTTTGAAATCAACTGATATAGCAAACTTGTACGTTTGAGCTTTCAAAGGAGTATTAGTAAAACCCACATGTATATGTTATTTGGTATACGACCAAAAAATGGAAAATTAGTGAACCCCTTAAGAAGACTCGAGTAGTTTCCTTTTCAACAAGAAAAAGTTAATAAAAAGGACAAAATTCAACTTAATTCTTCATGATCCTCACTCTTTAACCTCATTTGCTAAAGTTCTGGTTTAGAGGACAATACTTGTAATTATATTTTGAACTTACAAAACAGATTATAGGGGAATAAGCAATAACTTACTCAATAAGTGGAGTGGAGATAAAAGTATGCATTCAGCACATTACAAGTAGAGTTTTCAACCAAGTTAGTTACGTATACAAGCAAATGTTGTCGTACGATATTATCCGGTTTGTCATAAGATCAAAGAAATTGTATCGGCTCTAATCTGGGTTGAAGAGTTTAACGCCGCGCACTTATGAATTCAAACCAAACCAAACCAAAACTTGTGCAATGGAAAACACCCCCATCCTGTAACCACTTTTAAACTACGACCCTCAATTTTGTTGTAACCTCCTCTCTTGTCACTTAGTTCAACTAAGGTGGGGAAATGACCATTTCAACTGTCCTCATCAAAAAGAGTCCATGTTTAGCCCGAAAATCCTAACTGTTATCCCTAGTGGGTTACGATGTATGTCAAGTTGGATGTTAAGCTGAGTTTAAGTTAGTTCATTTTTAAAATGATCAACCAAACTCAGATAATTCAAGCATAATAATGTTCATAAAACAACCGTAACATGAAGCTCAACTCCTATCACAATAAATCGAATGTCAATACAAGCACTACACATGTACAAACAGTTAACTATAAGTACAAGCAAATACATATCAAGGTCCTTAGATTTTTTAAAATAATGCCTTAAAATACTATAAAGCATTAATCTCACTTACCTATACTGTTGCTTACTTTGTTAGATCTATAATGTCAACATTCTGATCCTTTTAGAAATATTATGTATATACAAAACTCAGATTTAGTTTTCGTAAGATTTACGAAAACATTAAGGTTTTATTCAACTCTTTATATTATCGTTTAACTTGGTTAAAATATTATTTATGGAGTTATGTACATAAATAATTAAAGTATATTATTTATATATGTACTTTATTATAGTTTAACTATACAAGTTATATTAAATTAATAAATATTAATGATATACGTAGTTACATTTTTACCTATAACATATTATTTCAATCATATCGAATTGTTCATCGCATCAATCAAATTATATTTCAATTACGGAAAAGTCTTCATAGGACGATAATTTCTGTAATATTTAGAATTATCTACTTTATTACCTAGAATTATGTAATTTTAGTAAAATTAGTATCGTTAGGTTAACGATACGTAATACTAGTTTTATCTCGAGAGATAACTTTTAAATAATATTTTTAGTTTTTGTTATATATATATACACTCTTATAACAAGCATTATCATATTATATGAATAGGCTATATTTTGTATAATTTCCTAATATAGCTTAGTAATATACCTAATATTTAACCCTAATACACGTGTATCGTAGTCTAAGTCATGTAATTATCACAAAATATGATGAAAAACTTATCCTAACCAGATCTAACCATTATAGATATGTATAATTTTATTCAAATATTTATCTTAATTTAGCCTATTATTGCTAAAAACATGCCTCGATTAATAAATTACGCTATTTAAAATTCATAATAAATAGTTAAGATCACCAATTAATTCCACAAAAATTTCTATAAACTCAAAAAATATATAATAAATTCAGTCGGCATGTAGTTTTATGCTATCGAGTTTATCGCGTATATATGTATAATTACATTTTTACCCTTAATTTACAATTAATTAAGCAAATAATATCTTTTTATACCAAATTATTTCTAACATATCCTAACATTATTACAAGTCTCTAGAAATCATTGGATATCAATTTCATCAATCAATTTTACAAAAATCATTTTATCTCTTAAATTACCCTATGTTTAGCCCATTTTATGGCCAAAAATGATGCAATAAATACTAAAGATATATGAAATCAAAATCAAGCTACATAGAATTAACTAGATATAATATGTATTCTATAGAAAAATTTTGAGCTCAAAACAAAACCATTTGATATATTTATTTTGATTTTGAAAATTCGAATGAATAGTACATTTCTTAAGGAAGCATATAAAATACTTATAATTTTAACAAAATAATTATACCACATGAAAGTACATCTAAAATAACCTTAGAATAATTTTTTTTGTCAAATTTTTCCTGATTGATTTGATATTTTTTAAAAAATATGAAAAAATATTTTGATTTTTTATCAACTGGCCTAGTCAATGATGGCTCTATTAAGAGGCGATGGGGATTCATGTTAGGTAGTGTTTTGAGGTGGGAACTAGCTCATTTGCGGTTATAGGACCCAATAGGCGATACAGCATAGGTGGATTGTAATCATCGATGGCAATTGAACTTCATATGAGATTATTTTGTAGAGGATTGCTTTTTAGGAAACGATTGTTGGTTATACTTATCAACTCTTGATGTCAATTGGGGTAGGATTAGGCCCTATGTCTTTATATATAGTGTTTGAAGTCATTAATGTCAGGACCCTATAAGAGGCCTAGAAGATTATCTAAAATTTTCATATCACCTGTGCACTCATGATATGAAAAATTACCTTATAAGTCAGAGATTGCAAAACTCTAAATAATTAATGGCTAAAGTTTCAAATTTTTAATTTATTAACATATCATAAAATGGAAATAACTATGGATATCCAATATTCTATAATTCCTCAAAACTGTAAAGAATCGGTATCTCCTACCAAACAATAAAATTAGGTATTAAAGACCTAAATTTACACTTAGTGAAGTTACAAAATCTAAATACAAGAGTAGTATTTACATTTAAAGTCTTAAACAAGCTATGCAATCTATATCTAGTTCTAACCTCTAAAGCATCTCAATATTTGCTCTCAATGCTCAGCTCCTAACCCATGCCCGATTGTCTATCAACCTACAAAAGAAAACTATTAGAAAGTAAGCTACACAAGCTTAATGAGTTATCCCTCATACTATTTTGGTGAGCAGGTTGTTAAACAATTTATTATCAAGCATATGAATTCATATACACGCAATATGCCAAACAATATATGTAGTTGACTAGTACTGCAGACAAGATCAAATTTAATGCTCTTTGAAGTGAGAGTTAGAGATACATCGCCACTAATCACAACTAGGTTTTAACACTTGGGTTTTTAACCATATATTGAAATTTCATATTTCATAAAATATATTTTCCATTTCCAAATTCCAGTAGTATACAAATTCCTAAGTCTAACGGTGAGGTGGCCCTCGCAGTCTACGCTCACGCCCTACAATAGTGGTCTCCAAACGCAACCCCTAACTACTCACGATTAGTGTCTCCGATGCCAAGTAAACCGCTAGCCAAGGGTCAGGTCTTGTCATACAAGTACTTTTGAACTATACTAATCAAATCATGTGAGAATCCTATCCCTATAAAGCCTTTCATTACCATCCATGTGAGGTGATGACAAAACATTATATGCAATGTTCATTCTTATGTACGATCCATTAAATTTAAGTTAAGTTAGATATAATTAAGTCGATTTATTAGGTGATCAATCAATATCAACAAACCATCCAAATCATATAAAGATCAATCATACAATCAATTCTTCAGTTACTATATTTAACAACATTTTTCATAATAGGCAAATATTATTCAATCACGTGCATATTCCCAAACCCCAAGCATCAATTTATTATTATATAAGATTTAGGTGCACTAACTACAAGCACAAAACAAGTATAATGTTATCGGGAGTACTCACTTAACTAAAACTGATATGAGTCCTAATAATCAACAAGCAACTTGCCTTTCTGATCGATATCTTCTGATAAATAGATATAAGAGAAACCTAATGAGTATTTAAATGTAATGCTAAACAACCTAACCAGCTTACCATCTATCTTATGATTCCTATTTTCATTTAAGTGCTAAGTTGCATATAACTTTTTCTTCTTTTTTTTTTTTATCTTTTATCTTTATATTCTTATAGTAAATTCTTATTATGTTCAAGCATACTTATTTAGTAATAAAGTTTGATTAAAATTTATACTGTTATTTCACATTATTTAACTTATTTATTATAATAACTAGGAAATATTATTTTATCTTATAGGTAATAATATTTAACTTAGTAAATATTATACGAGTTTAGATTTTCTCACTTTTCATAAGTTTCATATTAATATATTGTTATATTATAATTTAATTGTGATTCCCACATATAATAAAATAAGTAGTAGTATGCCAGGATAAGTTAAATAAGGTAATAGAGCTGGGTGGAAATATTAGAATTGTATATGTAAATAACTAAAAACTTTAGTTTAGTTATGTTGTAATATTATTCTAAGATTCTATCTTATTAGTATTATTGTTACTATTATCATCATCATCATCATAATTATTATTAATTGTCTTTATTATTGCTGTTTCATATTAACATATATTGTTGTTACATATAAAAGCATATTTTCTTCATAATGTTTAACTTTTAAGTATGCATGTTTACGTTTAACATTTTGATTTTTTGAAGAACTTTGTGTTTTATAATAATGTTTTATCCATTTTTTATATTATGTGTTTGTCGATTTCCCTTATGTAGGAAATTATATACATACACTTGCAAGTAATCATGTTAAGTTGTTTCCTTATTTAGTTAGAGTTTTATACTAATTATTTATTTATATGAGCACATCACTTAAATAATATAGCTCATTTGTTTATATTTCTCCATTTTCTCTTAAATCTTGAATCGTATATAATTTTTTCGTTTTAATTTCAACATTTATGAACTTATGGTCAATTTTTATTGTTTCAAATGTACATTCTCGTAATAAGATCTGTTTTGAATGTTAAAACCCGTATTTTTCTATATGGGCCTAAATAGTTACGAAATTGGTTATTTTGACCCGAATAATTTGTTTTGTCAATTTTAAGCTTGTCCTCATTATTTTATGATTTAATTAATTTCTAAAATTCATATTTTTAGAATTTTTTTTGTCTAATTTATATCAATTTTAATATTTATTCATTTTAAAGCTATATTTACTAATTAGATTAATTTTATTATTCTTGTAATTTTCTTAATTATAAAATTATTATTTTCTAATTATTTTATATTTTCGGTTTAATGGATTTTTTTTTTATGGTTTGCTAACATGGCATATTCCTATTTGTCCACATGGCAACTTTTGGATTTTTCTCTTTCTTCTTCTTTTTTTTTAATTTTATATTATTATTAGACATATTTATACATTACTATATTTAATTAATTAATAGATTATGGGCTCTAATTATATATTATATATTTTGGCCCATCATGTATTTATATATATTATATTATATTACATAAATGTATTGTATGTATGTAATTGTATGTATGTACTTATATTTATATATATATGTATGTATGTATTCTTAAGTACATATGTACACTTGGTATTTTTGTATATGTACTTATACATTTACTTGTAAGTATATGTATACTATACTATTATTATACATATGTCTATGCATGTATATATATATACGTATTTGTACTTGTAATATACACTTAGTATACGTATTTATGCACATGTGTATATACATGTACACGTATTTATACTCAATTTTATATATACTTGTATATATATAAATATTTTTATATTTTCTTAGTATATTTTTAAGGAAATAGAAATTCCATATATATAACATTTATATAAATATACTTTCGGTTTGGTATATATAAATACTAAGTATTTCCTACATGTATATTTGTGTACATATTATACTTCATGTATATGGATCGTATACATATGTATATATATTTCTTGCCTTGTTTCTTATTTATTCCTTTATATGTATATACATACTATATATTCCTATACATATGTATATAAACTATACATACATATTTACATATATATTCATATGTCCAATTAGTTCATAATATATCCATACATATATATATTTATCCATCTATATGTATAATAGTAGTATATATATGTATATATATATATTTATACATTTAAACATAATTTTCAAAAGAAATAGATCACCTACTCAAAATCTAACACATTTATATGGAATTCCATACACTCAAATATATACTAAATATATCAAGTAGAAGAAAACATAAAAGTATAAAAGAAATACATAAACATAATCTACATAAGAAGACTAGTGTTAATAATATACAAGAAAATATAATTACTTGTTCTTGAATACATTTAAAGAAAAATCCTCTTTTCTCCTTCTTTTGGTGTTGTTGAAATAGGTAGCTAAAAGTGTACTTGAAAATGAGTGGTTTGATGGAGGAAAAAGAGAGAATTTAGAGGAAGAAGATGAAGAAAGGAAGAGGAAAAATGGTGGTTCACTTTTTGAGATAATATATAATCTAACTACATGTGTAAATTTGTGATAATTGAAGAAAACCAAATAATTCTCTAGATGATCTAAGTGTCAACATGTTTGTCTAGGTCAACATGTAGTTATATAATATAATATTATATATATAACACATATAAGTTAAGAAGGAAAAGGAAAAGATAAAGATAAAGAAATAAGGAAAATAGGGAAACAAGTGAATAAAATAAATTTTTGAATTTTCCATTAATATTTCTTATTCTATAAATGATATTTAGAATATTAAATAATATAGTTATGAAGGAAATTATAAAATATAAAATCAACATTGATATAATATATAAAAAGGAATATTAAGTAAATGGGAAAACATGAAAAGGAATAAGATTATAATTAAATGGGAAAAGTAATTAAATAGAAAAAGGAGGAAGGGAAAGTAACATACAAACCTACTTGTCTAGCGTTACAGTAACATTGGATTGGTACCATTGTCATAGAAAAATCCTCAATACATTTTCAAAAAGGTTTCAATATTCATCATTATCTTTTAGGTATTTTTTCATAGTCATTATTAATGTTACTAATCAATTATGTCCATTGCGTCTAATTATGCATTTCCATCTCTTCCTTTTATAATAGCCCACATAAATAATTCCCTTTTCTATATAAGGACTTTTTACTAGGATGGGATAATATATAATCTAATTACATGTGTAAATTTTTAATAATTGAAAAAAAATGAATAATTCTCTAGATGATCTAAGTGTCATGGCATAGAGAAAAGAATAAGGAAGAAAAATGGTAAAAAATTCAGGAAGAAAAATTACATGTTGACTTAGTCAACATGTTTGACTTGATCAACATGTAGTTATATAATATTATGTTATATATGTAACAACATATAAATTAAGAAGGAAAACAAAATAAAAGATAAAGATAAAGAAATAAGGAAAATAAGGAAACAAGTGAATAAAATAAATTTTTGAATTTTCTATTAATATTTCTTATCCTATAAATAATATTTAGAATACTAAATAATATAGTTATGAAGAAAATTATAAAATATAAAATCAACATTACTATATAATGCATAAATATCAATTAAGTAATTAAAGGAAGTTTAAATAGTTAAATATATATACTCATTTAGATACATAAATATATAGTCACTAATAATTAAATAATAATATTTATTAATTTCGTAAATTACTTTGGTACTCTTTATATTTATTAACACTTAAAAGTTATCTTTAATGATTTGTTAGTGATTTTACATAATTACGCATATCGATCGATAATTGTATCCGATTCGTTTTCTTATCGTAAAATTAAAGTTGTATGTTTATAGACTTTAAGTTTGAGTTTTAAAGTTTTTATTATATTCGGGTTCAATTTCTAATGCTTATACGTACATAAAATTTAGGGTTTTCATATGCAATAAGGGTTTTAATTAATATATTAGGTTTTTTTATAGTTGTTTTAAGTTTTAAATTTAAAATTTTAATTAGTTTTAAATTTATCGACTCAATTAACTTAGAGAATTCATCTATAGTACGTGAGTACGATTGTATACTCAAAAAGCTTGATTTATGGAGCTTACAATCAATACTTTTGTGTTGTTTGCTACACTTAGGTTATAATTCAATGAACTTTAGACGTTATATTAGAATTAGACATATATGTGGAAAGCATCATGTGTATTTAAGTGTCTGAGGTTCTTGTAGCTCATTCCTTCCTTGTCCTTTTAAGCGATGATGATTTATATATTAATTATGCCTTCAACTACCTGGGCTACGATTATGATGAGGATCTCTAGATTTCATTTAGATGACTATTGGACCTTTTTGTGTTTTTATGTTTATTTAGACTTTTGGGGCTTCTATTATTTTGGGCATATGTTGCCTAGACGATGTTGAACTTATGGCATTATGCGTGCAATATTTTAATATATTTGCAAATGTTTCCAAAGCATTATAACTTATCCAATTATCAGGCTTACCATCGACAAATGTTTTTCAAAATTAACCAAACGATTGCAAAATATAAAATTAGGTTCATAATTTAATAACAATCTGAGCACATTTTTATAAATTAATGAAGGATTTCGAAAAAATACAATTGGTTTGGAAACCCACTAAAGAACAGACAGCCTTTATATATTTCACTTAAATAGGATGCATAGTGGACTTTCATAGTCATTAAGGTTTAGGGGCGTAACAATCAACAAATTAACTAGTAATTTAGATTTTCACAAATTGAGATTACTAATAAGAGAGATGATTTTCCATGCAAGTTCTGAATCTCCATTAAAGTAGTTACACTATAAATATATATGGTTCAAAAGAGCTGTGTTGACAACAACCTAACCTATGAAGACACCTGTCACTTAAGCAAATGGCGATTAGAAACGAATTCATTTGGAGATGTTTCCTAAAATTTTAGACAATCCCTTGATGAGATGATTACTAAGCTTGTTAATTAATAGAAGAAGTGGAAGATTTTTTTTTTTTTTTAATAAGATTTGTCTTACATACGAGGGAAATCTTTCAATAGGACTTTTTGTCTTCGTAAGCCTTCTTAGGCTCATATAAGCCCTGGCCTTTTCCGATTAGCTGTTGGACTTCATTAAAATTAGGATAAAAGTAAAATAAGTATTTGTACTTTAGGATTTAACAGTTTAGGTCCTAAAATTTCCTTATTTTATAATTTAATACCTAAAAGAGGCACTTGAGTTTGATAAGTTTCTATTTATATATATTTTATATAGTGATTTTTAATGATTTTAGAAAATGATAGTTAATTGAGTAAAAAATTGTTTTCTAGGTTTTGAAATGATTTAAGAAAGAAAATGAGAAAATAAAAATAAGTTTCACTCAATTTGAAGTTAAAATAAGAAAGTTATAAAGTTTTAAAGATTGACGTGATAAAAAAAATATAACCGTATCATTTGTAATAAAGAATTAAGCAATTTTTAAAGATGATTAGAAAGTGACACTACCGAAGAACACGACCATATCCCCAGATCGTATCATTTACAGGCATGCACAGAGTTGAAAATTTTTTGAAAGCTTAAAAAGTGACATGACTCAATGATACAGTTATGTCCCTATGTCATGCTGATGGTAGCAAAACCCTAATTTTGAACTACTTATTTAAAGCTTCTTTGAGGGTTTTGTGATAAAACTTAAACATGACTTTTTAAGAGACTTTTAAGACCCAAACACCCAAGAGAGCAAGAAACTTCAAGACAATAAGATTCAAATATTTACTTTGATCCATGATTTATTCTTCTACCTTTCTTTTTTATTTTATGCAAGATTATTGCTTCATCATGCATTGAGTATATCTAGGTCTTATGGAACCTAGATCTATACATTTAGCATTGATTTTATTAGATCTAATGCATTCTTTACTTTTTCTTGATTCAACTATCTGTGTTTAATGCTTAGACTGTTATTTTCACAAGTAATGATCTAAAATCTAATATCATATAAGAGAATCGAAAGATTTCTTATATGATTAGATCTAAGCATGGTTGATAAAGATTCTTGTAAGATTAGAGATAATTTGCAAAGTCTTTCTAGAATCTTGACTAATATCACTAGAGAATTTGTTGTGCAATAATGTAATCTTAGGTCGTGCTATTGAAAAGAGATTCTTATAGATGATTTCAATATTGAGGTTAATAAATTGAGAAAGTGATTAACTTTAATTAAAAATTCTCTTAGTCAAGAAAAAATAAAGAAAGAATTAGATTGTCATTAGAGAAAGTCTCTTGTTTAGGTATAGGAGAAGCAAGGATCTAGATACGTTATCAAATCTTGAATTAATTTACACTTTGATTGTCTTCTTGTTTAACTTAGCTCGAATAACTACTGTTGTAAGAGTTTTGTAGGGAATGAATAGACTAAGCAGGTGGATAACCCCTTTAGCAATACCTATAATCCTGGCTAGAGGAATCACCCCAACTTCTTATGGAGAAATCAGAACCAAGTCCAACAAACAATTAACTTTGGTCTGCTTGGATTTCAAAGACTACCACCTCCACCAAATCAAGAGAAGAAGCTCGATTTAAAAGAGCTTCTCATTCAATATATTTAAGGCAATGAGGCCTAACTGTCTAATATCGAATCATCGTTGAGGAATCAAGAGGCTTCCACCCGCAATTTAGAGAATCAAATAGTTCAGCTTGCAAAAATGATCTCTAAAAGGCAACAACAAACACTTTTTGGGAATACAGAGATCAACCCCAAGGAACATGTCAATGTAGTGACTTTGAGAAGTATTAGAGAGCTAAAAGTTGGGAAGAAGGATGGTGGGAAAGTAGTAGAGAAAGAAGTGGAAATCAAGTACAAGGAAGATGTAAAGTCACCAAAATCAAGAGAGAATACGGAACCACCAAAAGTGAATAAGTACAAGCCGCCCATCCCTTATCCATAATGACTTAGATAAGATTGCCTTAATCTAAACAAGCAATTCGATAAATTCCTTGATCATTTTAAGCAACTTTACGTAAACTTATCTCTTGTTGATGTTTTATTATAAATGTCAAAGTACGCAAAGTTCCTGAAGGACCTTTTGCTAAACAAGAGCAAGTTGAAGATCTTTCAATTGTCATACTCAACAAGGAATGCTTTGCACTACTCCAAAAAAAAGCTGCCACAGAAACTAACAGATTTAAGGAGTTTTACTCTTCCTTGTGCGCTTGGAAACTTGTTTGTAGATAATGCTTTGGTAGATCTAGAAGCTAATAATAATTTGATGTTGTACAAATTATTCAAAAAGTTAAGGTTAGGAGAACCTAAACCAACACACATGTGCATTCAATTAGCTGATGGGTCTACCATATACCCTAAAGGCATGATAGAGGATGTTTTGGTACAATTCAACAAGGTTATTTTTCCTATGGAAATGTTATCCTCGATATAGACAAGGATCTTGAAGTACCATTGATCCTAAGTAAACCCTTCCTAGCTACTATTAAGGTTGTGTTTGATATTAGTGAGTGTAAGCTCATCTTAAGAGCTGGAGATAAAGAAATTGTTTTCCAAAATTCAAATTCAATGCATAAGTCCCTTGACTTAAAGGGCACAAGCTATAATATTAATTCCACTAATGCTACTAAATGTTTGCAGGAAATACCTGTTAAAGAACCTACAAACCATTGCTCGAAAAAGGGAGATGGATAGATGGTGAAAACCCTTTACCAGTCTGAGGTTATAGCTTAATTGGGAGCTAATGAGTCTAGTATGGTAAAGAAGGGGTTTGAACAATTTTATAGACCAAGGGAAGAAAAGTTAGAATCTCTTAAGGAGAAGCCACCCATAATGGAAACAATCAAAAGATCAATTGGAATAGGCCTTTGTAGTGAGGAGCACAAAGCCACCAATGACCACTATATCTAAGTGAAAAACAAACAAAAAGAAGAAACTCAAAAGTCATGGGTTTGATTAATGGCACAACAAGAAGAAAGCCAACAAAAGCTACATACCCAAAAAAAGAATTTGCTAGACCAATGGAAAAAGAGTAAGTCTATACTTGTGTAGCGAGTTTCAAAGCGAGGTAAGGAAGGAGATCCATCTCCACCCAAACTAAGGTAAGCTATTCATACATTCTGTCAATCTATCAACGTTAAACATAGCGCTCTTGGGAGGCAGCCCAAGCCAATAAGTGATTTTAGCAATTTTCTTTATTCATTTTAGTACTTTAGCAATTTTATTTCTTTTTATTTACTTATTTTATTAATTTCATGCATTAAAGTAGACGTTTCTCATAAAAAAAATTATGTATAGCAAGTTACACGACTGAGATATACAATAGTGTCTCCCGATTGTGTTGTTTGTTAGGGTATATGTCACATGATTTACAAAAAGTGATATGACTAAAAGATATGACCATGTCTCCCAATCGTGTCGTTCCCAGCCTCCATATTCTTCTTAGCAATAGAAAGCTATACGGTTAGGAGACACGGTCGTGTCTCTCAATCATGTCAACCACAATATAAAGGGCTGCTCAAAATTCTCTTCCTTTCACTCTTTCACTACAATTGCATAGCATAAAACACACATTCCCCTCATCCTCTCATGTGCATACACTTAGAAACACACACATACACTTCACTTTCTTCTACATTTATACACTAGTAAGGATCATCACCACTCCACTTCACTTCAAGACCACTTCAAGAACAAGGTAAGATTTGGTTATGACAAAGTTCAAGTTTCATGAGTAGAAGTGATGGATTGTCTTGATTTACATGCTTTGTTCTTCATTTTAGCACTTAAGGTTTTAGTATTAATTAATGTAAAAGTGCTACTCATTCATGTAATTATAAAATTTGATGATTAACCATGCTTAGAATTTCTTGTGTAACAATAGTTGCAAGGATTGCATAAAAGATTTCTTAAGAACACAATTACATCATGCATGCTCATCTAGAGTTTAATAAAAGTCCTAAATGAGTTATAGTATCATTTGTTCTACACTTGGTTACGGTTTTGGTATAATTCTTTGTTCTAAGTGGGGGGGAATTTTTGGTCAACAAAATAGCGACTTGAATTTTCTTTTCTTTTAAATAGGATCATGGAACTACAATGTAAGCCCCAAGTTAAGAGGAAGCTCGAAAAGAAGAAGAAGGTGAAGATAAAGGAGAAAGGATAAAAAGGATGCTAAGGAAGAGGAAGAGGATGCATATGTTGAAGAAAATGATGATGATTTTATGGAGATGATGTGGCAAAAGGCAAGGCAATTCATACCAAAAGCTTTAACTAAGGAAGTATCAATTTCTTCACTCCTTTTCCCTTTGTGCTTTTCATTGTTTTATTTCATATAGTGGGGACAATATATGGTTTTAAGTGTGAGGAAGGGGATATAGAAAGAAATTGTTACTATTTAGGAGACATTTTTTTTTTCATTTAACTCAATTATTTTGGTTAACTTGCAACAATTTGAGAGTCGACAATTTTTTAACGAGTTGAATTAAATATGAATTGATAATTAATCTTTAATGATTAAGTTACACTTTGCCAGAGTTGATATGTGAATCTTTATGAAGTAAAGTTATGGGTTATTTAGCCTATAATTTTAAGACTTAGGATAAGAGCAACATTACTAATTAAGAGTTAGTTATAATTATTTTCAAAGCTTTCTTTGATGTATGTGTTCCTCGTAGATGACTTTAGAGCCCTATAATACTTAGCGAACAAATAGATGAAATTTGTCTTTTGAGAAACCCCTAAAAACTTGAAATAATTGGAGGTAAAAAGTGATAACAATGGCATCAATAATAAATAACAAAAAGGAAAAATTGGTAAGAATTCGCCTTAATCCCTCAAAAGAGCAAGGTTGAATTCCATTGCCAATGCTAAAGTAAACTTAAAGAATAAGTTGGTATGAATCTGTTATAAACCATAACCAAGAACAGATAAGGCTGGTCGCTAGATGCATCCAAGCTTGCAGAAAGCTCGAAAAGGATTAATGGGGAAAAATGCGAAAGGGTAAAAATGAAGAATGAAACAACAAGACTCTAAAGAATATGATGCGCTAATGGAACTTCCAAGGACTCACCGCTCAATTCGGTATAACGCACGAATTGGTCCAGTGAGGTTACTCACCACCTAACCTTACTTAAGGGAAAGGATAAGAGTAATGCAGAGAGTAAACAAATAATGTTTACACAAGGAAGAAAAAGTACTCAGAGAGTATATTAAGAATGATCTGGTGTTCTCACAGTTACAAGTACTAGGGCATTTATACACATAAGTTAAGGCAACTTGCCTAAAAAGGGAAAAACAAAAAGGGAATTTCCTAAGGTAGTAATGTAGAAGATACAAAAGGGTAAAAATGAATATACAAGAAAAACAATCATTGGCGCAACGAATTCTGGACATGATACTATACACGTGGCGACGCTACATTGGCGATGTTGTTAGAAGACGCAGACAAAAAAGTATGGATAGATAAGCTTGTCCGAGCAAGGATGACTTAGTCAGTCCAAACTCTCTCTTTCATCTTCTCGGTAAGGAAAATGCCAAGTAATTGGTTGGTTCGGTGTTAGAGAGTAATCATCAACTCAGCATACTGCAGAAAAATAGGCAATCATATGGCATGACATGAAGGGTGACTTGGCAAGGAAGTACTTAGCTTCGGTAAGGATTAGTTGGAATAGAAGGATTCATTGTGCTAGCTCCTCTAGTCCTTAGGCTCGATTGTGGGTCAGAGGTCTGGTAACCTAATTCCCATCATTCCCTCCAAGTTGTTTTGGATTTGAGATCAAATCCGAATGGTGTTTGCTCAATTCTCAGTCAAGGTGATATGGACTGAGGTTGGCAATGTTGAAGGTGTTAGAAATCTCATAGTCTTCGGGCAATTCCAACCTATAAGCATTATCATTGATCTTCTGGAGGATTCTGAAAGGTCTATCTACTCTTACAAATAATTTGTTCCTCTTTTTATTCGGGAACCACTCCTTGTTGAGATGCAATCACACCAAGTCTGCTAACCGAAATCATTTTGTTCTACCCTTGGTCTTTTCTCGCATTCTTTTGGCAAATTGGTCGATGTGTCGAGTGACCCTATCATAGATGTGCTAAAGTGATTATGCTCTAGTTGTGGCGTCAGGGTTCTCTTGCGTGGGTATTGGTATAAGAGCATAGTCGAAGGGCAACTCGAGATTAAACCCATAAACTACCTTGAAGGGAGTCTACTTAGTAGGGTCATGTCTTGTTCGATTATAGGCAAACTTAACCACTAACAAGTAGACATCCCAATCGGCCAAGTTCTTGCTTATTGCAACTCGGAGCAATGACCACAAAGTACAATTAACCACTTTTGTTTGGCCGTCAGTTTAAAGGTGATATGAGGTATTGAAGAGTAATTTGGTTCCTAATTGATGCTACAGGGTTCTCTAGGAATGGCTCCAGAACTTCAGGTCTCTGTTAGAGACTAAACTTCTCAGCACGTCGTGTATCCACATAATCTCCTGCAAGAAAAGAGAAGCAATAACCGAAGTGTTGTTAGTCTTGGTATAGGGCACAAAGTGTGCCATCTTACTAAACCAATCCACAACAACCATTACAGAATCTTTGCTTCGGGTGGTTCGCGGCAGTCCAAGAACAAAGTCCATGCTCAATTCAATCCACGGCCTCGTCGGGACAGGTAGGGGCATTACTTTCCCTTACTCGACTTGACACTTTGCTTTCTTATACACAGTATAGCTTTCAACAACTCAGTGCACATCTTTCCTCATTCTCGGCTAAAAGAATCGGTTATTTATCAGTTTACAGGTCCTCCTTTCCCCAAAATGTCCGGAAAGACCCCCACTATGGGCTTCCTTAACTAATAACTCCCTCAATGAACAAATCGGCACGCATAATTTTCCACCTTGGAACAAATAGCCATCCTCTACATGATACTAGTCTACAGTCCTCTCGCCGATGCATCGCAAAATTATGGGTCCAAAGTGCGAATCCCCGGAGTATTGTTCTTTGATACTTGCAAACCTAAACAGCTTGGTCTATAGTTCTGATAAAAGTGCATGTCTCCTTGAAAGAGCATTAGCAATTATGTTGCTCTTTCCTTACTTGTACTTAATTACAAAATTGAATCCTTCGAGGAATTCAACCCATCTTACCAGCTGCTTCGATAACTTAGTCTAACTTTAGAGGTACCTTAGCGATTCATAATTAGTATATATGACAAATTCTCTTGGCAATAAATAATGTTGCCATATGTGCAATACTCGAATCAGTGCTAAGAGTTCCTTATCATATACGGTGTAATTTAGCCGTGGTCTTTGGAGCTTTTCACTGTAGAAGGCAACTGGCTGGCCTTTCTGCATCAAGACAATGCCTATTCCAATGGCCAATGCGTCACATTTTAACTCAAAAATTTTGTTGAAGTCAGGTAGTACTAAGACTAAGGCGGAGGTCAACCTTTCTTTTACCTCGGCAAAGCTCCTCTCCTCCCTTTCTCTCCATCGGAAGTTGGTGTTTTTCTTTATTAGTTCAGTAAGTGGCGCAATGAAGGTGCTGAAATTCCTGATGAATCTTCTATAAAACAAAGTCAGCTCATGGAAATTTCTCAATCGACACAAGTAACAGGAATCAACTAATCAACAATTGCTCAAATCTTCTCATCATTGACTTACAAGCCTCTTCCACTAAATACATAGCCCAAGAATACCACTTCCTCCTAACAAAAGCAACATTTCTTTAGATTGTCGAATAATCTCTCGATATGAAGGATATCCAAGAATGCTTTGAGATGTTCATAGTAACTCAGCATGTCGATACTGTAGACCAAGATGTCGTCAAAGTACACTACGACACATTCTCCAATGAAATGTCTCAACACATGGTTCATTGGTCTCATAAAAGTGCTCGGGGCATTCGATAAGTCGAAAGGCATGACCATCCACTCGTAAAGTCCATATCAAGTCTTGAATACAGTCTTCCATTCATTACCTGGTCTCATGCGGATTTGATGGTAACCAAATTTAAGATCAATCTTGCTGAAAATCTTGGCTCCACTCAGTTCATCCAACATGTCTTCTAGCCTCGGGATCAGATACCTGTATTTGATCGTAATTTTGTTCACGGCTTAGCTATCTACATACATCTGCCAATTTCCATCCTTCTTCGGCATTAGAAGCATAGGTACAGCACAAGGGCTGAGACTATCTCTTACATAGCCTCTCTCTAGCAATTCATTAACTTGACGTTGGAGCTTAAAAGCCTATTTAGGATTCATCTGATAAGCTTGCTTATTCGGCAGTACAGTACTAGGTATTAAGTCAATGTAGTGCTCTATTTCTTGAGTTGGGGGCAACCCTTCAAGTAACTATTCTAGAAACAGGTCAGCATATTTATTTAATAACTCCTTGATCTCCTGGGGTAACTCACCCTGCTCCCTCATTTCCAACAGTCGCCTGAACAATAAAAAGGTTGGCTCATTAGTATTGATGGCCTCTCGGAGCTTGGCTCTACTCATCACCAGAGCCTTCTTCGATCCGTAAGCAAGTTTCGTCTATAACTTATTAACTTCTCTTAGCAGCATCGAATTCAGCGTGATCTTCCGATCATCCTTCTCAAACATATATGTGTTCCTATAGCCATCATGCATAACTCTCTTATCAAACAACCATGGCTTACCTAGCAATACGTAGAAAGCGCACATAAGCAGTATGTCATAAAGAATCTGGTTAAAATAATTCCCTATACTGATCGGCAGTAGTATTTACCAAGTGACATGTAATGCTCCTTTCTCACTCAACCAATGCAATTTATATGGCCTTGGATGTGAAACAATTAGCAACTTCAATTTTGAAACAAGATCGATTGATGCTACATTGATGCAACTTCCACTTTGATGCAACTTCCACTATCCACAATGAGAGCGCACACCTGATCATTCACCTTACAGGTGGTTTGGAACAAGTTTTCTCTCTACTCCTCCTCTCATAAGGGTTTCGTGTTCATAGTGCGTCGGATAACCATGAGTAACTGATCTAAGTTCTCAAGAAACATGTCCTCCTCAATCAGCTCTTTCTCAACACTTTCTTTCTTGGTAGGAACCTCCTCCTCCTCCTCAGGTTCCTCATCCGTATTCTCCACTTCTAGCTTTAGGATGTCTCCCTTAATGACCATCGTCCATCAATTTGAGTACTGAGTAGCCATGTGTCTGAACACCTGACACTTAAAGCACTTGATCTAGCTAATCTTCTTGCCAGACCCTTGCCCTTTCTCATACATTCGGGTCAGCACTACATCATTTGATCGGCCTTTCTGCTTGGCTCTTACATTAATCTTTCTATTCGGCTCTATGCTCGACTAAGCTTGATGACTTGCCTATCCTGGTCAGCTAATCAGCATCCTCACTGGTACTTGGCTCCTTCTTTGCCTCTCTACTCGCTAGGCAATCATAACAACTTCATCTATTGTGCCGAATCGTTAGAGTTCCACAACATTTCAAATGTCTCCTCTCAACCTAATAATGAAACTTGAAACTGTTCGAGCTAGTGGTTCCTCTACTTTGCAACGCGTCATAAACATTTGAAACTCTTGAACATACTTGTTAACAATTCGGCCTCCTTATCTCAGCTCCTGAAGCTGAGTAAACGTATCTTAGAGGTATGTTTCTAGTGCAAATCTGTTTCTAAGTTGATACGAGGCAAGTGCACCTATCAATTTTAATATAGCGGATGTGAGTCCAAGTCAATCCCTCAAAGATTTTGAGTACTAATATTAACCTCAGCTTTATTATCTAACTGGAAAATTATGATGAGTTGAATGAATTAAAAATACTGAAATTAACAACTAAACTAATTATGAGACTTAATTAAGCAAATTAGAAAGCAATAAACTATGAACGACTTCAAGAAATTAATAACGTATTTAGAAATTATTTCCCCTAGTGTTTAACATGTGACCAATTAAAATATATTAAATTCAGTTTCTATTATTCTTGACCGGAGGGATTCACAATTAAAGCTAATATCTTTCTCAAGTATATTAACCCTAATCCTAAATTATTTACCGGAATCTCTTCACTTAGTAATATAACTTAGAATTGCATTAATGTATAATGAATTCCTATACAAACAATCAACTTTTCAGAAGAAACATTTATCTTATCTCTAAGTATACATGTAATTCTCTCCAATTATGCTAAGATCTAATTACACATGCAATTTCTCAATCAACATGCATAATATCATATATTGATACTCTAGAATTATCAATCCACAATTAAACAACATAATTGAATCAAGAAAAGATAGAAACTTTATTGAAATTATAATTCAATCCAAGGGTTACATGAAACCCTAGGTTCCATAATCCTAAATACTCGAATTCTAAACTATCATAACGAATCTAAAAACGAGTTCCATCAAAAATATAAAATAAAACATGGAAAACCCCTTTAATTGATGAACAATCTCTCTGATCTTGAAGTTGATGTTGTTCTCGCCTTCTTCTTGATGTTTTCCTCAAGTCTCTTCTCTTCTTTTGTATCTTTTCGTCATCTCTAATGTCTCCCTCCTTTTGAAACCCTAAGATATCCTTTTATATATGTATTACACGGATTCTATTTTCGTCACCAGACACGGCCTGGGACATGGCCGTGTCTCCAGGCCGTGTAACTTTCTGCACTAAGGCAAAATTTTCTGCATAACTTCATAACTTCTTCGTTTAAACTCCGATTTGAGTGAAACTTGATTCCTTTTCTTCCTTTTCGATCCTAGAAAGCGTTCAAACCTTGAAATCAACATTTTACTCAATTAAGTATTAATTTCTTTAAAGAAAACCAAAAATGTAAGGAAAATACTATAAAATCACCATATGAAATATGCTTAAAATCAGAGTTATCATAAGCACTCTCTTCATTTTGGGCCAAGTATTAATCTCTTGGTACCCCTCTCATCTTCTCATGGCCTGAAAATTTTTTTACCACATAACGGCATATCCGGAGAACTCAACAACAGCAATTCTCATTTTCTCATAATCCTCATATTGATAGTAATCAAACACACATTCTATCTTCTCTTCCCAATCCAAATACTCATTAGCATTCCCAAATCTATTGAAACTCAAAATTCGAAGCTTCACATGGTCGGATGCTCTGGGGATTCGTACATGCTCTTCTTCAAAATACTCCTCTTCCTCTTCGTTAAGCTCTCTCAGGTTTATCCTTCGCCTTACTCGTCCGCCAACTCCTCCACCTCGAACAGGTCGAGTTGGGTTCTAACCTCTAACAGGTTGAGCAGCTTGTGGAGAGTTTTGCGCGGCCTTAGTAGGTCGGCAAGACAGCACGTGAATAGCTCAGGTCAGATCTACTAAGAGGTTAGCTACCTCATTAAACTTCTCATCAATACTTTTAGGAGTTCCCTGAGATTGTCGTCCATGGTGGACAACTCCATTGTCATCACCAGTACCAACATTCATATTTGGGTCTATCATTTTTCCTCACAGATTCAAAGCTTAAATAAATACTTTAAAAAGTAAACAGCTAACAACACGGTAGTAAAAAGGATACAGTAACTTACTCTATTTCACACACACCAAACAGAGTATAACAAAACTTCAAAAGAACTACTACAATTCACACAAAACCTTTGCTTTGATACTAAGATGTTGTGAACTATGACTAAGAATAGATAAAGTCAGTTGCTGGATGGGTCTAAGCTTGTAGAAAGCTCGAAAAGGATTAATGAGGAAAAGTGTGAAAGGGTAAAAATAAAGAATGAAACAGCAAGCGAAACCCACGAACAACTCTAGAGGATATGATGCACCAATGGAACTTCCGAGAACTCACAGCTCAATTCGATATGACCCACAAATGGGTCCGGTGAGGTTACTCGCCACCTAACCTTACTTAAGGGAAAGGATAAGAGTGATGCCAAGAGTAAACAAACGGTGTTTATGTAAGGAAGAAAAAGTACTCAAAGAGTATATTAAGAATGATCTGTTGTTCTCACAGTTACAAGTACAAAGGTATTTATACACATAAGTTAGGGTAACTTACCTAAAAGGGAAAAGACAAAAAGAGTATTTCCTAATAGAGTAATGTAGAAGATACAAAAGGGTAAAAATGAATATATAAAAAAAAAACAATCATTAGCATAACGGATTTTGTACATGATACCGTACACGTAGTGATGCTACATTGGCGAGGTCATTAGAAGATGTGGACAAAAAAGTATAGACAGATGAGCTTGTTCGAGCAGAGATGGCTTAGTCAGTCCAAACTCTCTCTCTTGTCTTCTTGGTAAGGAAGATGCTAAGTAATTAGTCGACTTGGTGTTCAAGAGTAATCATCAACTCGGCATACTGTAGAAAAATTGGCAGTTATAGCATGAAGGGTGACTCGGCAAGGAAGTACTCGGCCTCGGTAAGGGTTGGTTGGAATATAAGGATTCATCGTGCTAACCCCTCTAATCCTTAGGCTCGATTGCAAGTCAAAGGTACAGTAGCCTAATTCCCATCAAAATCAGTTTTGATCCATCAGAAGAGCAAGTTTCTTTCGGCTACTAATATGAAGGCTAAGTTAGTATAGATCGATCTTAGTCCGTCAAAAGAGTGAGATCCTTTCCCTTTGCCAATACAATCGTCCTTAAATAATGTGCTTAATTAATAATATAAATTCAGTGAATTTGAAACCTTCCTAACGAAAGCATGAACTAAGGGGATGATCAAGGGATGAGTTGATGTAGTATGTTTTTGAAATGAATTATGGCGCTTAGTGAGATTGAAGAGAAAGTTATATATATTTTAGCTAAGTAAGTTAAAATTTTTATGACTCTTTCATGATTGGTAAGATGATAAATCCTATCTTAAACATGTAAATCCTTAATTAAATGATTTACATAGATTAACTTGTGAGCTCTAATACTTTCTGTCCTTTAGACATTGGGAAAAAGATTGAGTATAAGAGTTACAAAAGTTGTTTAAAGAATTTTAATAGGAGTTGCAAGTTGATTCTTTTTCCAGGTTAAGTATAATTTTTTATTGGTTTCCTAGCTAATGATATTTTTTAACTTAAAAATTCTTATCTTGATTTTTCTTTGATCCGTTTGCTTGAGAACAAGCAAATTCTTAAGTGTACGGAAATTTGATAAGCGCTAAATTAGTTATATTTTATATGGTGATTTTTTATACTTTTTATACTTAATTGAGTAAAATATTGTTTTTTAGGTTTTGAAATAATTTATGAAAGAAAACAAGAAGATACAAATGGCCCTTATTTTTCCCATCTCCTAAATAAGTTTCTTTAGGTTTTTCTAGAGAGAAACTTTTGACAACTTTTAAAGAACTTTTCAAGACGAGAACACTCAAGAGAGTAAGGGACATCAAAACTTCAAGACTTAATTTTTTATTTGATTTCATGATTCACTTTTTTACCTTTCTTTGTTTCTACACAAGATTGTTGCTTTATAATGTGTAGAAAGTAATTCTTTTGTATCTAGGTCTTGAAGAACCTAGATCTACTCATGTGACATAGATTTTTAGTATATCTAATTGATTCTTTATTTTCTTTCTTGAATTAATTTTGTATACTTAATTCTTTAGATTATTATTTCCATGCATAGTGATATGAATTTTGATATCTTATAAGAAAATCGACAAATTTCTTATAAGATTAGATCTAGGCATAGTTGACAGAAATTATTGCAAGATAGAGAAAATTTGCAAGATCTTTTCGGAATCTTGATTTATAATGTAAATAATTTGTTGTGCGATAATACGATCTTAGGTCTATTATTAAGAAGAGATTCAAATAAGTGACTTTAATAAGTGATTCGAAGATTAGGGTTAACAGACTTAAGAAAGTGATTAATTTTAATGGAAAATTCTCTGTTCAGGAAAGAATTAGATTATTTTTAAATAAAGTCGTATGTTTAAGTCTAGGAGAAGCAAGGATTTAGATATTGTTACTGAATCTTGAATTAATTTATATTTTGATCGCTTTCTTGTTCAAGTTCTTAAATAATTCTTAATTAGTTGTTAATTTATTAATTACTGCAATTTGATTTAGGTTCTTTAAGTTTCTTGAAATTTAATTTGTTGATTAGATAATAGAGATCTAG
Source organism: Lumnitzera littorea (assembly GCA_024138015.1). NCBI lineage: Eukaryota > Viridiplantae > Streptophyta > Magnoliopsida > Myrtales > Combretaceae > Lumnitzera > Lumnitzera littorea. The sequence continues at coordinate 39,558,985 of JAMXBB010000006.1, read as the reverse complement.
CGAGTATTAATAATCAAAGTCTCTAAGGGATCAATATTCAGTCCTAACCCACTTACTACAATTTGATAAGTGCACATGCCTTATATCAGTAAGTTGTTTTTCTAAAATGTAAGCATTAAATTTCTTTAAAAAAGAATTGAAAGTTTCAAATATTAAACCATTCAAATCTCAAAGTATAAGCACTTATTATGCCTTTATCCCCTTTAAGATCCATTATGGTTAGGCCCATTGATTGAGCGTATACCACACAAATAGACAAGTGTATTTCATCAAGTTATAGTATAGATTAGAACGGATTGTGAGTCCATGGATCGATCCTATAGGGAACCAATATATATGAGAACATAAGTTACTAGAAATTTTCCTTATTGTAGATGCCTTATTTTTGCCATTTTATTTTAGTATTTTTATTAAGCTAGGTAAAAAAAAACGAAAAATAAAATAAAATGAAAACAAAAATTGAAATAATAATAATAATAATAAAGTGTTAAGTCGTATTGGGTCGACACGTCAAGTCAAATCGTATCGAGTCGAGTCAAATCAGATAATGATGAGTGATCAATTTAATAAATTTTAAGTCGTTAAAGGATTGGGCTTTATTGAAATATTTTTACTTCGGTTCAATATAAAGTGGATTTTTTTATCTAACTTATATTGGGCTAAAATAGACTTAAGATTTATCAAATGGGTTATTAGGCTAAATCAAGTTGGACTGAGTAGGGCCGGGAAAAATAGGAAGCCCAAATTAAAATAGGATTCTAGAAACTAGGTCAAATCTTCAAAGAATCTAAAACATATTGTCTGTATCTAGGATTCGTTATCGTATCTAAGGTTTGTTGAGATAAAATCTATATCTAAGAGATACGAAAAATTTAATTATAAGTATTATAAATAAGAATTTGGTTGTAGACTTAAGGATTTTTTTTTTCACAAATCCCTCAACACATAACACAACTCCACAATTATCCTCATACAACTAGTCCATCTTACCATCCTCACTAATACACATAGCAGCCCCCAAATACACGCTACATGCCACTATCCCGTATAGCCCCACATCGCACACACATTCCCTTATAGATCGAGCACTTCATAACCTGATATGCTACCCAAACACTCACTGATCGAACACATCTTGACTAATATGCCAACATTCCCTCACCACACATACCGAAGTTAACACTCCCTTACAGCACACTACACAAGCCACCTAATTACACAAGCCAACATTTAAACTGCACACAATCTGCACATACACCTCACAATCACGTGAACACTCCATTGCTTAACACTTGCATGATAACACAACACACCTCACAATTTGCATTTTGCCGCAATGTACTTGCCTAACTGACACAGTGGCACAACTCTCTCACACCGCACAAGCCCTAACACGCCATAATCACACAACCATAGCACCTACATTACCTCACACTGTACACTCACCCACATCACTTGCTGTACTAACCACACACAGTCGTACGTCCTATGCACTGTATGTACCGTCCACATTCATTGACGCACTACACACACATAAACAAACATTCGGAATACTACATACTACACTCAACACACAACATGCATACTAAAATCTGCATACAATACGTACATCGAGGTCCACATGCACAGATCACGACAATCAACATGATGCCAATCACACACGACTCAACTCATTTAGGTTAAAAAAATATTATTTTATTAGTTAATTCAATTATTTTTGCTAATTTATTTTTTTAAGTGCAGGTTTTTTTTGTTATTTTTAATTGTCATATCTTTTGCTATTTTGTTAAATAATTTTCAATTATTCATAATTTAGCTAGATTGTATTTTTTAGGAAAAGTCATGTATCTTTTCTCTAAGATTCGTATCTTCGAAAAAGATATGTATCCTAACATATCTAGATACATATAGGATTTAGAAAAGATACGTAACTTAGTATATCTTACATGTAGGATTTAGGAAAGATGTTTTTTTGACACATAGTCAATTTTAAAAAAAATATATATAAAAAATCTTAATCGAAGTTTTCAAAAAGACTTAATTAGTTAGTTAGGTTTTTTAAATAAATTCTCAAAATTAGATTTTTTTTAGGTTTTTTTTTCTTTAAATAATAAATGGTCAAATAAATGTAAACTTAGCTCAATTTTCAAATTAAAAAACGTTAACCTACTAAATCTTTTTTTAAAAAAAAGAAGAACTACATTAGTTTGATCATAACTAACGTATACATAGGTACTTTCGGAATAACCGTATAAAGATTAAAAAAAAAAACATTTTTTCCTTTTTTAAAAAAAAAATTTGTAATAAAAAATAACAAAAAAATTCATAGTTATATATATCTTAGTATTTTTTAGAAAAATTATAAAAATAAAGCCCATTAATTTTTTTTTATTTTTACATGGTGACTTAGTTTTAATAGGTTAGCCTTTAGACTTAATTTTTTTGGTTATTTTTCTAAAAATTATTTTTTTTAAGAAAATACATAAATCGGTGGCCAAATTAAGGTTTTCCTACCTAAAAACCCTAATTTTATTTTTTTACTAGTTAAACTGGTTGATGACTCCAATTTTTTTAAAACATTTTTTAAGGAAAATATTTCCTTAATTTTATGTTGAGTAATATGTATTAAGCGAGCTTGGTTTAATATGGATTAAATTAAGGAAAATCGAAATAGAGCTCGACACTTATGATTTCTAATTATCTAACTTTACCATATGAAAGTAGTTATGATTAAAGAGGTAAGTTGAATAAGAGACAATAAAGGAAGAACAATAAAATAAATAAAATAACAAAACTAATTGAAACTAAAACTAGCAAGCAAGCATGAATTAGTTAAAAGGAATAACTCATAATCCTTAATAAATTATCATCATTTACTCTCTAACTCTATGCAACTATTCAATCTCAATTATTCGTTAGACCTAGGAGATTTGTAATCCTATTCAATTGAAAATTGGATTCTAAATTAGCTAGACTCACATCTCTGCCTAATTCTTAACCCTAAGACCTTCTCTACTCGCATCGTTCCTGAATGGAGCATCGCAGAATTACATTAAGAACGTAAATCTCGCTATTATATTGCCGTAATCTAAAGAAATCCAATACCTAATCTCTTAGTGTACTAAATTCCTTCTAATTACACTTGTTTGTTTACTAAAGGCCTTATGACTCTACAGCAAACTCGACATCAATCTAGCAACCTAGGTAAATACTAGTTGATGATAATAAGCTTAATGTAATTAGATCAACAAAGAATAAAATCATAAGAAGAATATCAACTTGTTGCAAGAAGAACTATATTTCGATAATAATTTACTAAGAATGTCAAAAGAAGAAGAAAAACATAATTAAAAGAAAGGGAAAAGTAATTAAGAGTCCCTACTATAATTATAAGCTATAATTCTACTCAAGGGACCTCTCCATGAAAACATAAGCCTAAGGATCTATTTATAAGGAGTAGGGCTAGTTTTACAAATATAGACTTAACAAAATAAAAGATTCATCCAATATTGCATGTCTAAAAATAGAAGATGCACTATAAAAATAGAAGATTTGCTCATTATAAGGTAACTACGCCTTAGGCAGATGACCATAGTGGCTTAGCATATTGTTATTCATAGAGTAAAAACTTCAAAACTAGTAAAATTGCTCGACGTAGGGGACATATGTGAGGACAATGGTTGTGGTGGTTGACCATAGTCCTTACTAGAGTTATTTCTTTGCTCGATTCTTGTCCGAACTTCCTTTACTTCGTTCTATGATAAATGCTTTTACTTCAAATTTCTCTAAAAATTGTTAAAAACCCTCAAAACTCCATGAAATGCTTTAAAAGACCCTAAAAATAAAATTTAAAAGAATTAAGCTTAAAATAACACAAAATTTACTTGATTAATGTCTAAAATAACACTAAACAATCATAGAAAATATATGTTAGATTAGAGTTATAACCCATGTATTTCCAAGGCCTATAAGGAATTATAAAGGATTAAGAGGCTCTATCTATTAGTACAAGAACCCAAATGAAAGAATTTTCTATGATAAACCTTGAATCAAGTGTGTTTTAATGATAACAAAATGTATATAAAAATAAACGAAAAGTATTTTGTTATTGCTAACCAAGTTACCGACGATACAAAATATAGAATTATATTCTTGAAGATAAATGATGAAAAATTGACAAGATCAGAAGTTACTTGAATAATTAAAAACTAGAAAACAAGTATTAACAGCATTAAGTTAGAACATACCATTGTCAAAAGCTGTTCAAACTTAAGACAAGACATGGCTACATTATTTTTAGACGAAGGAAGAAAAGAAAAGAATCGATCGAAAGACAACACTTATCAAAAGGGTAGGACTTAAACATATTTACTTATCTGAAGCACAGAAAATGTATCAGAAGTAAGAAGTGATCAGAAGCACATTATTAAAGAACGAGACAAGACCTAATACCATAGAGATATATTTGGGTAACATATCTAGACAAACTAACGAATACAAATGCAATACTTATGAATGTTTCATAAGTGTGTGATACAATAAGCTAATAAAAGTTTTTAAGTATATGAACAAGCTATAAGAAAAGTATCGTATGATAGATGAACATATTAACAAAGATAGCAAAGCAGCAAGATCATACATAATTGAATATACAATGGCTATTACCATACTGAGAACATTTGAATATTGAAAGTCACAACTATTTAAATGAGAAGTAATCAATGAAACGGGAGAAGAAGAAGAAGAAAAGACAAGAGAAAGAGATAAGAGACATGAAAGAAAAGAGCAAGAGCTACATAAAGTTTTTGTAATATTGCAATTTAGCTGAGTTTACACACATTTATTTGATCCGATAGATATAGCTCAAAGCTTGAGAATTTCATATTGCTGAGCATTGTGCGAAAGTGTGAAGAAATCTATTATAATCCTCAAAGGAGTTACTAATATCTTCAAAAATTAATGGGATGTTGTTTGAGAGAACTTAGAAAGGAGATTCTATAGACTTGAATTTGGAGGCAAGGAAGGATCGTGGGAACCGTTGACTTCTATGTAAAGTTTTCTCTAAATAGTAAAAGTACAGTGTGGATAACCATATTTCTGCTCGTAGGCTTAAAGAATAGACTAATACATAAGGCGGAACCACTATATTTGGATACTTGTTTTTTTTTTTTATCTATGCACTCTTTATTTTTTTACAATCAATTTATTGTTTCTATGATATATTGCTTGATTGCTTGAGTGATTGCATATTACACGATTTATCAAAATTGTCTACACAATATTAAGTTTAAGATCAAAAGCACAATTGATGTGCTAATTTGTTTAAAAAGACATAATTGATAAGTATTTAATTGGTTTTTACTTGCAAATCTGTGATATAAATTTGTTAATATTTCCGATACGTTAGCAATAGAGAAGAATTTAGTATAGATAATTGATACTAAATGTTGAGTTTTCCTTTAATATATTTTAATGATAATAAAAAGATGTACATGAACTTAACAAGATTTTTAAGTTTGCAGGATGTTTAGAAGAAAGTAAGTTTGAACTTGTTAGAATATATATCAACAAACATCAGAACATCAGTCATAATGTATATCAGTAAACATCACTGTGTGTGTTTGGAAATAAGTTCAGTCATTGTTTCTTAGTTGTTTTAATTAACTTGAACAAAGTAAGTCAGAAAAATGTACAAGAAGGCCTAGATCCACTTTATTGAGTATATTTAGGTAATATATTTAATATCGTTCCACTAAAGTTGGTTAAGTCCATGAGGATTTAAGTAAAAAGATGCTTAAGAATTAGATTCAGAAATTTGAGTGATTAAGACTTTAAGTAGTATGTTTTCTGACAATCTTGGTTAGAATTGTTCAAGGATTAAAATACAGTAAGGATATTAATCGGAAGAGGATTTTGATATATTATTTTTTTTCTATACAAAGGCTTTTCAGACAAGTTGAGTTTGAAAATCTCAAGATAAGGGTTGATGGATTCAAATTCTTAATCTTGAAGATATCTTATAGATAAGCCCGAATATCCTTGAGTAATCTAACCTAATCTCTTATGGGATTTGTTTTGACAAAATTCAAATAAAGAGATTGAAGAAGGAAGAAGATTTGTTCGCGGTAGTTAAGACAAGAAATGTTGGATTTGTTCTTATCTCCTTATCTTTATCTTTATTATTTGAAATATTTGAATTTCCACAAAGACAATAGAAGATTGGAACTTATTATTACATATAGCAAGCTTCAAATCACACAAGCATGGCAAAGGAACAAATCTGGAACAGCTTGGTTCGAAATTTTTTGAATTTTAATATTCAGTTCCTATTTTTGTAGGATACTTCTACAATATCAAAACTAATTTTCTTTAAACAAAGATATTATGTAGAAAAATATGGAAATAGCCGTTTTTAGTTATTATCTGAGGGTATATTTAATTTAAAGTCATTGCTGATTGAAGGGATACTAAACACCGAAAATCAGAACCGAATTTAAAAAAAAAAAAACTCTTAAGCAGATTGTCAAAAATTATGTCAGAAACTGAGCAAAAACAGCTTTGTTATTTCATCGTTATTGCTTTGATGCGAAAGTTGTAAAAACTTTTTGATTGTATTATTACAATTTCATTGTAAACATTGTTGACATTGTATCTTGAGTGTAAGAGGATTAGGAAGTTCTCTGAGTCCTTTGTTTAGCTTAGGAAGAAGCTAGTGAGATAGGATAAAGAAAAAGATTTAATATCCTTGTAATCTCTCATTGATTTTTGCTTATTAAAAAGTTTGTACTAGTAGAATGACACTAGCAAGGAGGACCGGATCTCTAGTAGTAGAGCTAGAAGAGAGCAGTAGGCAAAAGGCTGAAACTCTATAAAATTGCTTGCCTAATCTTCTTACTCCTTATCTTTTTTTTTTTTTTCTAATTGTTATTATTATTGGTTCTTTGAGCTAGTAATCAATTTCCAACTACTTACTCCATTCAAGATATTAAGAGGGATTTTTTAATTCATAAATTTTAGTTTTTGCAAAAAGATATCAATTCACCCCCCTCAACCCCCCCTCTTAACACCAACACTAAACATCAAGAAGTAAAATTTTGTGAAGCATTATATATTATTTTGATTTGTTTTAGCTTGCTAAGAGAACTCATTTTATTATAAGATTTTATTAGTCATTTTTATTAGGTTTTATTATATTAAAAGATTTTTACGTATTTGCCCCTTAGGTTATTAGGGCACTTGATACGCCTTGGGGTAATCTACAAATGAAGAATATGAAGAAGGAATCTAAGAACGGAAAACTTAGCAAAATCCAAAGGCCTGATGTAACTCACTAGACATGGCACACCAACAAGTCCACTTAGTGTAACAATTACCTGATATGATGTATAAGTGATTAGTAGTGTACTCGCCACTACTCTTGTTAAAGGACTAGATAGGAATAAGAAGAGGAAGAAGATAATTCTTCAAAAAGGAAAAATTATATTCAAAATTGCAAGTATAATGTCTACTCATTATAAAGAAGGGCCTTATATATACGACCATGCAGGCCTATAGCATTAAGGGAAAAATAAAAAGGGGTAAATAAATTTAAGATCCTATAATACATGTAAAAAGGGGCATTTGAGAAAGATGAAAAAAGGAATATGTTGAATGAATCATCACCGGAAACAGTACACAAAATACGTGTCAACTTAAGATTGATCTCTTTAACAACAGTGGGAGAAAAGGAATATCCAATTCATACTTAGTTGGTGGTCAAGCTTAAGTCTTTAGGTAGCTCAGTGCCTTAAGTGGTCAGCTCAGACAAGGAATAGGTAGTGCATAACTACGATTAGCCGACCTAACCCAGGTCAGGTCTAGTAGATGGATAGCTCGACTCGACCTTCGATTAGTTTGGCATATAAGCAAGTTGCAATGAGGTTGGTTCATCTGACTTATCTAAGGTCAAGTCAGAACTTATTCTAGTCATAATCAAAGTCCAATATTCAACTCGGTGGAAGTGAATCTAGCCTCGGACTAGATAAGATTCTTCATCCTGTACTGGTTCTTAAGCTAAGATCTGAAGGGTAAGGCCTTATAGGTCCCTCATTCTACTATGGGTAAGTGGTCTAGGGCTATCAAGACTTCTATAAACACTCTTTATAAGACTCTTAATCAATTTAGCTAGTTATTTTAGAAAACCTATTATTCTCTTTTTTTGTCTACCAATCTTATGATGTTTTGACAAACCCCTTTATTTTATTTAATTATGAGTCATATCAATTGAATAACATAAACCACTTTGTCATCTAATTCTCGATTATGCATAATATCAATAAGGAATTAGACAATCCTTCAGGAATTATTTGTGCATCATATTGAATAAGCCTTAAAGTTTCTAGTTCAATCTAATCTAAATGTGCAATATCTAAGATCAAATTATTCATATCTTTTATTATTTTATTGCAAATAAACCTAAAAACCCTTTGAAATATTAGTTTGCTTTAGTTGCACAAAAACTGTAATGCCAAAATAAAAGATATAGATTTCCACTTGTATCATCTATACTTCTAAATCAATTCTTCATCTCTTGTCTTCTAAAGCTTCTTCATACTCAGACTTTTCTTTTCGTCTTTCATCTTTTGTCTTCACTACTTTTGATAAATTCTTCTTTTAGATTTTGAGCAATAGGTGTTCTTTGTTCTGGTTTTTTATCAACACTTATTCTTTCATTGTCATGGTTTAGATCAATATTTGTTCTTACTTTATCTTGACTCTAATTAACATTTTCCGTTTTTAATGTTAGATATGATCATAGCTCAAATTTTTTTTCTTGTCTATTTATTTTGATCTTGTTTCCTTTTGTTCAAAATATCTTCTTATCTTTATTGTTTATGCTTCTCACACTTGATTTTATTGAGTTTTCCTCTGAATGTAAACTTTTACCATATACTCTATAACTTAGTAATGTTAACAAATAAATTTTGTTACTATAAAAATTTCTTTTATTTGGGTACTAATAGGTATTAACTGATACGATAGATAATATCTTAGAAGTTAAAGCATTAGCTAGATGTTTTGATGAATTAAGGATATGTGAGGGGGAGTTTAAGCCCATCTGTTGAGCCAACCTTACCAATGCCAAAAAGAATGAGACTCGGAGGACATGCATTGATAGCCAAGGCATAAATTGAATTACTATTAAGTATAGATATCTCATTCCATGACTTGATGACATGCTGAACGAGTTGCATGGGGCACAAATTTTCGCTAAAATAAACTTAAAGAGTAGGTACCATTAGATCTACATAAGGGGTAAACAACCTTAAGACATGTAATGGTCTTTATGAGTGGACAATCATGCCATTGGAGCTGACCATTGCTCCAAACACTTTCATGAACGCCATTTTCTATGTGAACTTTTAGGAAAGTGTGTTGTAAGATATTTTGATGACACATTGGTTTTTAATCGAGATCTAACCAACCATATTAGTCATTTGAGATTAAAGTTTGATGTGCTAAGAGTTAAGAAACTTTATGTAGTTCTTAGAAAGCATGCATTATGCTAACCTAAGGTGGTCTTCTTAGGTTTTTTGGTATTCGAAGAGGGAGTCAAAGTATACGAAGAGAAAGTTAAAGCCATACTTAAGTGGCCAACCCCATAAAAAAAGCTAATGTTAGAAGTTTTCGTGAGCTTACATCTTTCTATTAGCAATTTGTTTGCAATTTTAGTACCATTGTGGCCTATTAATTGAGCTAACTAAGAAAAATGTAGAGTTTAAGTGGAGCAAAAAAGAATAGAAAAGTTTTGATAAAATCAAGGGAAGTAGATGACAACTCTAATAGTAGCTTCACCAAATTTTGAGAAAGTTTTTTAATTACATCCAATGCATTTGGTGTTAGAATTAGAGCCATACTTATGTGAGAAAGAAGATAAATTACATACTTTAATGAGAAGTTTAGTGGAGTTGCTCTATTTTATTCTATTTATTATAAGGAAATTTACTCTTTGATCCAAGCACTCATTATATGGAAACACTACTTGTTTCCTAAGAAGTTTGTCATCTATATTGATGATGAATCATTGAAGTATTTAAGAGGGCAGTAGGAACTTTCAAGGGGACACTAAATGGATGGAATTTCTAAAAGGATTTGTATATGTGATTAAGTACAGTAAAGGGAATACAAATGTTGTAGCCAACACATAGGCATATATTATCACTACCTAGCAGTCTAAGCTCTTAGGATTTGGTTTATTAATAGAGCAATATGCTAAAGATTCTTATTTTAAGCTAGTTGTAACTAAATGTAATTCTGGAGTGATTGTTGATGAATTCTATATCGATGAGGGGTATCTTTTTAAGGGAGGAAGGTTCTACATCCTAGGATGTTTTATTCGAGAGTTTTAGGGGTTTGTTGGGATAATTTAAGAGAAGAGAATATTGAGTTATTAAAGGAGCATTTCTATCAGTCAGGTATGATGAAAAACATGCAAAAGGTATTGGAAAGGGAGTTTAGTATGTAAATAGGGTCCTTACAAAAAATTAATACGAAAATAGGCCCCAAGCAAAACTTATTACAGCTTTGGGGTACATACGACTTCAACACAAATTTTTGAAAAAAAATATATGCATTGAAGTCGCATGCCCCATATGTGACTTCAGGTTACAGATATATATATACCCACTCTTAGTTGCTCCCTTATTGTCACTCTCACAAAATTTGTCTCCAATCTCTTTTCAAGCTCTTAATTCTCTTTCTCTCTCTCACATACACACATTGGTGCTAAGATACTCCTAATATTACACAAATTGGTTAGTATCACTCCACCCATCCATTAAAGTAAATTTTTTATTTTTTATGTTGTTATGATATTATTTTTTTGTTGTGTAATTTTAGAAAATATAGGTATTTACATTATGTTGAAAAATTTGCATTTACATTTAATAAATGTGTCGATAGTGTGTAAGTCATCGTAATAGATTAAAAAGATTGTAGTTTATAACACCCCAGAACTAGAGGGCGCCACAACCCACCATATGTTCCCACCTTTCAAGTAAACGTTAAGACTCTAAAACCAACTCTATTATTACTTGTAATAATCCCTTATCATATACAAAACAAGAATTCTCCAAATACATTGATTCTCCAGATATAACAATTAGAAACATACTAAATAACTAGATCTTGATCTTCTACAACATACATAATTAACCGCTTTTCTTTCCCAACCTGATAATAGCAATTTCCATACTTATTGTAAATTTATCAAATTGACCTATAGTTAAAAAAAAAAAATAGAAGAGTGAGTCGAAGCCTAGTACGAGTGCATAAACACATATGGATGCCAAGCCGAAACATTCATATACTTATAATACAACTGTAACAAAATATAAATATGTAATAGATTAATTATCTTTAATTTAGGCTAGCAATCATCAAAGGGGTACTCATAACCCGCTACACTGTGATCTTTATTTACATACATAGGTGGTTATAATATAAGTTTTCCTTTAAGTCCTTTACGCTCAAAGTTTAGAGTCCAGAGATTAGAGACCTAATATTCTAGCTGTATCATCCCTTATACGAGTCTATTAAGGAATCCTCACATATGATCAACGGCTGCTTCTCTATGGAACTACCATTACAGGCCCTTAAAGTGAGCTGGTCAAGCAGAACCAACAGTCAAGGTTAATTAGGTTATATATCAATTAGTCTGATTACATTCTAAGTTATAACAAGCACAGCCATACAAATAAGCATCATGTACCTAAAAAGTCAAATAAAAACTAATTACAAAGTACAAATCCATCATGGAACCCAAATCTAATAACCTGACAGTTAACTGGAATCCATAACTTTAAGACCTATATGAAAAAGATCTAACTACCCAACAAGGAAGAAACTCATCTATTTAAATACTTAAAAATTACCTATGAACCTATAAATTTATCAAATCAAAGGTTCCGAAAGAAAATAATCAAATCTATTCATAAATCAAGATAATATAAACACGTAATATGATAAAACTAAAAGTTAATATATTTAGATAATATTATTTAATTACTCAAAATGTAGGGTACGATATATATATAAAGGAAAATATAAGGTGCACACATAATGAGGGTGTCAAAAATGGATAGTGTTACTAATCGTTATAATAATAATAAAAAATACATATTCAATTAGACAATATTAGAGCTTATAGAAGTACGTAAGAAAAGATATATTAATAATAGGAATCTAAATCATACATACTATATAGTTAATATCATACACTACATAACCATAATATCAATGAAATAGAAATAATATAACAGTAACAATATCATCAATAATAATAAATTAGGGTCGTAATCATAATAGAATAAAATTATCGTAATCAATTCGATACTTAGTATCATACATATATGACACGAGTATTACTACAACTCCATACCCAGAAAATAGCAACCCAACTTCGAAAATAACAGGAAATAGAAATTTAACTCCATAATTACACATGATTCAATAGTATCAAGTAAAGTATAATAACAAATTCTTATATAAACAAAAAATGACGATTACGACAAATAAAACAATTATAATAGGAATCGAGTACTAATATAATTACTTTTTATTGTGATATCGGAAAATAGAAATAATATTTTACTCACACAATACTGAAAAATGGAATCAAATCAACTCACGGAATAAAATGGAGTTTGGAACACTAGATGGACATTAGATTGATGCTGAAAATGAACCTATAAAAACAATATGCAGAAATTATATATCATATAATGATCTACTTAAATAATTAATAAATACTAAATTTACCAGAGTGGTTCGAAACTTGTAGAAACAGGAACAAAAACCAAATCCAACAAGAGTGTAAAATTAAATTTGGGGTCAAGCTCGGACAATGGAGCTTGAAAAAAAAAATTCACATGTTGGGATTAATATTGGACGAAAAGTGATGAGAGGAAAAATGAACAAATTGAGAACAAAGGATGCGTGATTGTGCGAGAAAAGAGAGATTAGAACTGGAGGGTTTGCACGAATAGAGGATGAAGGGAAAAGGGGGTGGGGTTCGGTCTATGTAGAGATTGGGGAAAAGGAATTAAGATGGGGGAATTACGAGAGAGGAGAAAGGGGATTAGAGGGGGGTGAAAAGAGAGAGAGGGATTGAGAAATGAAGGTGGGTCTAGCGTTAATGGAGGTAGGGGTTTGTGAAAAAATCGGGAAAGAGAATATGAGGGAGAGAGAAAGCAAGTTGAGAGGGGATAGAGTTAAAATAAAAAATGAAGATGGTAGTTGGGTATTTACAATAGGGTTTAGGGTAGGATTTAGGTTATTCTGGAATGTTCTAAATCGCTCTAGAACTTTCTAGAATAAAGTGTGCCTTTAATTAAAATAGAAAATAAAGAATTAATGAAAATATTTAGTATTTAGAAAAATAAGCTATGTATAAAAATATTATAAGATATATATACTACTAATAAAATTTTTATACCTTATAGGTAAAATAAAGTTAATTTATTTAGTTCATACATAAAATAAAAGTTTTAGAAAAATATAATCGAAACCTTAAATTAAACATCTACTTTATAGGATACACTTTAGAATAAGTCTAGAATTACTTGAAGAATCGAGAAATTTTCTACTAAAATGCGATTTTTAAAGACACGATATAAAAGAATTTTGCTACTTAGTTATTATTTTTACTTTGACTAGGGTGTTTCATAGTCAGTTGTTGATGATTGTGGTGCAATATTGTTTATATAATGCGAGTAACGTACTCGATGAAAGTCTTCTAAAGATAGGTATCGTATTATTAAGTTAGATCCTAAGGAAGTGACAATTTTAAAGAATCAAATGTGATTACTGTATAGAGTTTCCACTAACATGATGATAACCTATGTACAAATTAGGGCGAAAGTGGTAGATTAGATGAAAATCATCATCTATGTACATAGAAATATTATCAAGGGTTGTGTGGGAGTGGACTATGATAAGCCATTGATGAAGAAGCTAAAAATGAATAAAAGGTCAAATTATGCCCATTTTTTATGCATAATTTGCAATAGTATTGGGATTGACACTATTGGGTTAGAAATTGTGCATAAGCAACCAACATACTATGAAGGTGGTGTATACTATGAGTTGTTGCCTTTCAGGGACGGCGAAGATGTGGAGAACTTCATTGAGATGGCATAAGCGTTTGGTGAACGAGGTATAAATACATTTATGTGAGAACATGTAGGTAGATAAGTGTGACCCTGTATGATAACACTTCGAACATTGCATCACAGCAAGTATAGACCTTTTAAACTGATTTTTTCATGGCCAATGAGAGTCAGCCTCATTCTACCATAGAGGATGTGGTGCAAGATGATTTTGTTACAATTAATGTAAGTGAAGAAGCACTTAATGCAAAGTATGAGGAAATTTGGCAAGAAGATTCGACTTACGATCTTGATATGGAAACGATTGCTATGGGTTTCAATAATAGCGACAACAAAGATGATGAGGATGAAGGCGAAGAGGATGGCGAGGGGGGTGAAGAGGAAGATGAGGATAATGGCGATGAGGAAGATAACAATGGAGAAGACACGATGGATTTTGAATTTAGAGCAAGTGATGTGCCTATTGCCAACCCATTTGCATCCATGTCAGTAGTAATTCAATCTCCCGTAACACAACACAATCAACCTATTGTAAAGGAGCAAATTCCATACATGAACATTGGTGGTAACGGTAACTATATTACATTTAAAGAGGAATAGAACACGTAGTGTAGCAATATAGCTGATAGTGATGAGTTGAGTGTGGGCATAGCATTCAACACTAAAAAGGAGCTATAGGATGTGATCAAGAACTATAACATTAAAAGGCATTACAACTTTCAGGTACATGAATCGAACCTGACATTATGGTACATTTACTATACGAAAAGGGCCAATGGATGCAAGTGGAGGTTAAGAACGTGCAAGAAGAAAGCATTGGGCCTATTTGTCATAACGATTCTAAAGGAACCACACACATGTGTAAATCCTATGATAAGACAAGATCATCCTCAGATTGACAGTAATGTAATAGCTAGGTGCTTCATTGGTCATGTTAGAATGAACCCTGACTTTGCTCTAGCAGACTTAGCACAAAATATTTAGAATGACTTTGGATATATGGTAAGTAAAAGAATGGTGTTCTAGGGAAAGAGAAAAGCAATTGAGATGGTGTGCAATAACTGAGAGAAATCATACACTGAACTTCTAAAGCTTTTAAATGCCATCAAGATAACCAACCTGGGATCACAGGTAGATTGGGGGTGGAAAGGTTTCGTAAAACCAGGTGTATCTGAGTTGAAGTAGGTATTTTGGACATTCAGAGCTTATGTACAGGCATTCGGATACTATCATCTCGTCGTATCTGTGGATGGTACCTTTTTGCATAGCAAGTATGACCATAAATTGCTCATTATATCTACCATGAATGGAAATAATTGCATCGTACCGTTGGTGTTCATGATTGTTAAAATGAAACTCGAAAAGACATGGTCTCGATTCTTTCGGAAGTTAAAGAGATATGTTGTTGGCAAACAGGAAGAGACCTTACGTTTGGTTTCAGATAAGCATATCAATATCAAGAAGGCAATCAACAGTGTAAACAATGGTTGGTAGCCACCCTTTGCTGTATGGAGATACTGCATAAGGCACATAGCTAGTAACGTCAACCGTAAACACAAAAATCAAACTTACAAGAAGTTAGCAACCGTCATAGGTATGTAGGCACAGTATTGGAAATTTTACACTTTGATGGAAGAGATGTAGAAAGTAAAGGAGGATGCTCTACTTTGGTTTACAAAACTTGACATCGACAGGTAGACACTAGCCAAAGATGGTGATTACAAGTTTAGATACATAACGTCCAACATAATTAAGAGCTATAATGCGATTCTCAAAGGGGCCTATGGCTTATCAGTTACAACTCTAGTAAGAAGGATTTTCTATAAATATATCGTGTTGTAAGAGAAGAGGGATAAAGAAATATCAAAGTCCATGGTGGCGAGTGGGGTTTATACATGAATACACCAACTTGACATGTACCATTAACACTTTTGCCCAATAAGTGATGAGAAACCATGGCATAAGCTAAAGAGATTAAAAAGCAAACTTAAGATGAAGCGTTGCCACATGGAGATGGATGTCTATTGTTGAGTCTAATCTTTTCTTGGGTTTTTATTTATTTTTCTTAATCCAATCGGTATTAAACCCTAACTCATTTAATATTAATCCTTGACTAAGTGTTAAGAAAAATTTAGTTTTTTGTTTTCTTAAAACTTGGAGTCGTCACCCAATCAAGGTTAGGAAAAAAAATAGGTTAGTTTAAATCAATTGGGTGGATTGCTTTAACCTAGCCATCAATCTACTAGAAAACTGATTTTAAGAAAAGGTTTTAAAAACCAAATATTTGAGTCTAAGGGCTAACCTTTTAAAACCTTAAAGGGTTCCGCTTTTATCTTTCTGAAATTAATTTTATCTTTTAAAATACTCATTTTAACTATTTCTAAATAAAACTAATTCTATTTCCATAAATAACAAATCGAAACTATTTACAAAGGCGAAAATAAAAAGGTTTCAATATTCTAAGTCGTCTCGTAGATATCTACATACCCTCTATTAAGGATCAAACTTTCCGTAGTTCATTCCGAAAAAACTTTAATGTGTTGATTGATTTTAATTCAAAAAAACAATCAAGTTTAAGTTTCTTAACTTTTCATTTTTGTTTCAAGAAAAATTCTAGAAAAAAGAGTCTTAATTTGATATGTTTATTTTTCTAGAAAAATTCTAAGAACAAGCTCTAAGTTTGAAAAATGATTGATTTGATTTGATTGGAGAAGTGAATTTTCTAAGTGATAAAACTTTCTATTTTTATTTTTTTTTATTTTTTATTTTATTATTTTTTCACCAAAGCAAAAATAAATAAATATTCCTTTCCTTTTCTCTTTTTTTTTTTTTTTGCTTTTTTCTTTTTTTTTTTTTCTCGTTTTTGTTACAATGAAGAAAAGAAAAGGAAGCAAAAAAAAAATACATAAGAACCGAATCGAAGAATCACATCTATGGGTCAGAAGTTGGGTATACGGGTCAGTCTTCAAATTTAGGTTAGAAATCAGGTCAATCCTAATCGTTGCTTACCCTATATGTGTTCTTTACAAGGAAGAGAGAGGAGGTGCATAGAGGACTTCCTACAAGGCATTTTACGGTGATTTTTAAGGTGGTGAGAGTAGATTTGTGAATTTTGTATTGATAAATTTAGGTTTAGTGGTGACACTACAGTGATTGGTGGTGGTTTGAGGGTAGTGCAAGTTTAAGTGGTAGTGGTGATTCTTGTGCTTATTGATTGGTTTTGATAATCGTGGTGTCGATTTTCAAACACAACGAATGTTACGTCGCAACAGGTCATGCATCTAGAATGGGTTGAATGGGTATGACAAAGAGGAAGTGCGATTGGTGGTTTCGACGGTGAATGTATATGGATATCATGCACCAAGACACAAATACAATCAGGGGTTTTAGCTCAAAATAGGATTCGATACAATTCACAAACCTTAAATGTTACTCAAGATTCAAATGAGAGTTAAATGCAACTTACTAACCGAATCAAATGAGGGTTCACCATAATCTTCAGGTCAAGATTAATAAGAACATAAGAAAGATTAAGGAGTTACTCAACACTTAATAATCTAGCAATGCAAGCTCTAAGAGCTCAAGTATAACCTTGCTCGAAAGAGAAATGTGCTTTTTTTTTGTCTGATAATAATTGTTGTCTCTTCTCTGCTAATTACAAATATTACTATTTATAACAAGTCTTAAATCTTAGTAGCAAAACTATAAATAATGTACAAGGCCTTAAACCCAAAATAATGGAGCCATAAATAAAATAAAGAAAACATATACAAGAATACAAAACTATACGTTTAATAGAAGTTGGTATGTAATCATTCGGTCTATCCTGAAAGGAGCGGGATTCAAATTGGATAAGGGCGGCGATTAAATGTTCGGGTCTGAGGAGGAGCCTCTAAAATCTTGTAGTGTTTGGCCGAGACACCAAAGAGGTTAGCCCATAATTATCAAGTGCTAAAATTAGACAACACTAGTCTCTCGGACCATGCCATGCCAAGTGAATCTTTGGCCTCGAGTACTCGATCGTATAGTCTCTCAGCTTCCTGGTAGATGATAGACTTGGCGCTGAGCGTTTCCTTTTCTTCCCTTCAGCCTTCTGTTATTAGTTTGGCCTCAGCAAAAGCCGATCAGCCTCAACTTAAGATCGATCGACCATAGCTTAAAGATAGTCAGAGGCTAATTCTTATCAATGAACTTAGTCGTGGCGTCAGTTTTGACAAAGGAAGGGGGTGGTGTTTTCAAAGTAGGGCCACCACAAGCTAAGGTTTTCTAAACCCTTGCATAGTAGATTGATAAATATGCAAAATTGTACATTCATCCCCACATATAGCACATATTAATGCTTTCATATGCACTTTTGCCATGGATTCTACTCAAAATTTACTAAAATCATGTTAGTGGATCAATTGTTAACAATTCTAATGAAAAAGGATCAAAACATGTCTCAAAAAGCAAATATGTGCTCACAAGCTTTTATTTCAACATCAGTAGCTAGATGTGGCCTAACTGGTTGAACATTAGCTACAAGTTGATGAATTTCTCAACTAAATTAATAGAAGACCAACTACTTCTTATATCTACAGCACACAAGTTTGGACAACAATCGAGATGCTAATTCCAATAGCTGCTGTTATCAAATTAATAATAGCACATTCAAGCTCTTAGAAGAACCAAGCCCTTGACTCAATTTAGGGAGAAAAAAATCTGCATTTCATTTCTATGTTGAGTTGAGATTGTGGAGTTTCATTTTTATTGGTTTTATTATAGGTTAAGCAATTGAATTCTTCTAACTAAGCAGGTTACAATAACAGTAAAAGCCAAGCACTAACCAAGAGTCAAATGCCATGCTGCTGTCTACATATCGAGTAGGGGTTGCACTTCAACCACTCAGAGCAAAGCATGCCAAGCTGGATTTTTAATAGCAACCAAACTGACAGCAGCAATCAATTGAAGCTGATGAAGAGCAACCAAGGATCACAATAGCAAGGCCACTCTACACAAGCCAACCAAGCGCACCAGCTTATGAGTGATGTTTTGAGTAGCAAATGAGCAGTTTGTGATGACTAAATCAAGTGGAACTCCAACTGAAAGCCAGCAAGCAAGCAGTAGGACATTTCATGCAACCAACAAGTCATCAGCAGCTCCCTAAACCAACAGGACATAATAGCATATTGAAATAGAAAAATTCTACAACAGTTCTTCGCCTTGTACCAAAGCAAGAGACAGCTGTGATTCATTACAGCAGAACAAAGGCTGATATTCAAGCAATCCAAACTCCAACACACTAACAGTAGCCCATCTCAAGTGGACAACAGTTTGAGCACGTAAAAAATTCAGCAGCCTAATGGTACCCTACAACCAAGCACAGCAGCTGCAACGTGATGAATTCTATGGCCGATTGATTGAAGATTAAACATAGTAGCTATAACTTTCAATTACAGCCCCTATCACAACTGAACAGAGCACTCCACGCTCATCCAAACAGCCAAGCCAATTTCAGCTATAGCCGTGCATCTCCAACGATTCATAGCAGAACAATTCTAATGCCAAGCAACCAATCCGAGAGCCCCTTGTCTGGTCGCGCAACCAGCAGCACACTAAACTGAGCTGCAGTTGCAATCTAAACGCAATAGCCTAATTCAACCGAGAGCAGCCAGTAGATAAACCAACCAAGCGATCAGTCACAGCACCTCCAGCAGCTAAAGCATAAATTCAAAACAACCAACAGCAGCCGCTCTCCAAACTCCATACGAATAGCACACGAGCAGTAGAGCAGGGTGCTTTCCATACACTGCAGCAGTCCGTGCATTCATTTCCACAAGCCGAGCTTCCAAATCAGCAACTTCATATAGCAGACAAGAAACTCAAGCTTACTCCAACTTGAATTTGTAGCAGCAGCAGATATGGTAAAGTCCAAGCCTCAGTGTGGCAACCAAACAAACTGAGAGTTTTGAACTTCAGCAACCAGCAGCTCCTTCCACATAACAGCTGCTATTGAACAGCAGCTGCAACACTCCAACCAGCAGCAAAAGTCCACTTCAAGCTCAGCAGCTCCAACCAATAACTGAGCTAAAACAGAGATCGAGAGCAACGGCTGAATGAGCAGCCCTCCACGTGAACAACAGTGCAGCCATAACCAATCAAAGTAGCCCCTTGAAGCTAAGACACAGACAGCAGCAACTTCTTCACTTAACACGAGCAACAGCTGTCCACACATACTTGCAAGTCGTACGCTCAGTTTCAGCACCAACAGTTCACCAAGCTGAAAGTAACAACAGCATGGAGGGCCCAACTCTTCTTAAGTCAACTTTCAGAAGGCCTCGGTGAAAGTTTACACTCCTTAATCAAGCCTACACGTGAAGCTTCCATTGTGAGAAATACAGCTGCTATTTTTGGAAAAGAATACGTAATCAAATAATGAGTAACAATAGCCCAATATCTATTTAGGAAGCCCACACATTGAGAATCAATCTTAACTTTGGCTACAACTCTATTTCAGTTTTTGGGGACAACACAAACACAAGTCTCTAATTAATTTTGAAGCGGACAGGTGGCCTTGAGCAAAAATAAAGCTGGAGTTTGCTGTCTCGAATGGAAGCCCTTTTTTTTTTTTTTTTTTTGGCCTTATTCTTGTGAGACAGCAGAGGAGCTGAAGCTAAAAAAGAGAGTTGAAGATCAGAGAGTGGAGAGGGGGGATACAGAGGGCTGAAGACGAAAAAGAAATAGAAGACAGCAACAAGGACAGAGGGACGATAAGAAGCATCCAGCATCTTAGGATTTTAAATTTTTGTTTAGATTAGTGAAGAACAGAAACTTTATTTTCATTTTATTAATTTTGATTATGTTTTGTTTAATTTCAAGACTTTAAATCATTTTGTTCTAACTCACTAAAAGACTGCTCTAGGTTCCAAATAAATTGGGATATACTGATTTTTGTATTAAGTTTTGAGATTGAATATACACTCGAAGTGTTTTCTTTTCCTTGTTATTTCAATTTAAATACATCTTGATTTATTTGGGTTTTGCAATATAATCTACTACCTAATTTATTTAGACTTTGTATTGATGAATTAATGTATTCGTGTATTATTCCAATATTGAGATTAAGTGTTTGGTTATTTTTTCTATTATGTTTATCATGTAGCTATTGAGTATGTAATCGTTACTTTTTAGCTAGATAGAGTTAGAAAATATTTGGAAGAGTTTTGATAACTCGTGTTGAATATAGCTTGAATTTTTTAAAAAGCTTGTCATAGGGATATGGGGTTTTAATTAAATTCATAAACTTACGCAATTAATGCAGTTGGGGGTATGGTTCGGGTCATAAGGACATGCTTAAACCATATTTCTAAATAAAATAATAAGTTGGTATAAGCGGATTATTATTTACCCAATAATTATAGATAGATTGTCTTAATGGGTGAATTTATGCTATAATTAGAATTCCGCTACTCCGGAATATGGGCAAGTTCTCATAAGTTTAGTTAAGTTCCTTTTAGTCAATTTCGAATATTGATTTAAGATATCACATCGATTCAAATGAGAATAGATTTATGAATCCCAGTTTGACCTTTTCTTATCTCCTAGACCGAAGACCCTCATAGTGCAGCTAGAACATTTGGTTTAGTATTCGTCTTGTTATTTAGTTTTCACTTTCTTTTAGTTCAATTACCAATAGCTTAGCTGAGAGAAAAACTCAAATAATTTAGTATTTAACACCTAGCTCCCTATGGAATACGATCTTAACTCACCGTTTGTACAACTTCCACAACCTGATACACTGATCGGTTCACACTCACGTTTTCAGTGAGCTATGTATCTCACTCTTGAGGCTACGACAGAGCGTGAAGGGACTTAGGTTTGAGTGCTGAGAATGTGGACAAGCTTCTAAGGATGTTATTTCGTCTCGAAAATAGCCGTGGAGCTTAAATTTCTAAAGAGAGAGAGAAGTTGTAATTAGGGTTTGTGAAGAGAGAGTGAAAGTCTAGAATTCAAACTTAAGAAAGTGTTTTGATTGTTTCTTGATGATCGTAAAGCTTCCTTAAGGCCTCATTTATACTCGTCAATGCTCAATCAATCATAGCAAGCATAAAAAAAGCGTAAAATCCAAAAATCAAAGTAAATGGGTTTTAATTCAATTATTCAAATTCAGTGTAAATATCATGATTCAATGATCAAAAACCATAGCTGAAACTTCATTCTTACTAATAGAAGTGATTGGAAGTTTCAAAATTCATTACAAAGCCTAAATCATGGAATTTAAGTGAGGAGGAAAATCTACATATTCTGACTTTTCTCGATTTTTTAATCTCTTTTTGACCCTTTAAATGATTGTATCTAGATGTGTTTTCAATACCAATTCATAGTTTAGAGTTTTCGCCCTTGATTTTGCAAAACAACAAAGGGAAATGGATAAAAAATCGGCAAAAACCAAGCACCCTAGGCATGTCTTGTTCGGCAAAAGGGAAGGAAACAGCAAGAAAATGAGGGAAAATTTTCCATGTTAGTCAATTAGAGGCTGATACGTAGCATCTGAGTTGAAAAAATAAAAAGCGCCTTAGCACATGTGCATGGAATCAAACCCAAGTCTCCTCTCTATACTTCGTGCATTCTTTCCATCGGGTCATTGGCTTGTGCCTTATTTGTATATGCAATCAAATTTCATATATGGACCAAGTCGACTTAGATTAGATATAAATCTAAGTTCAAGCCCAAAATTCACTTTGTTATTTTTTATTACTTAAGGCCCAAAAAATATTAAAGTTGAATTAAAATTTCCTATCCTATTTAAAATATCCATTACTTTTCTAAACTTTCTATTTTTTGTATTTTCTATTTTTTTTTTGTGTTTTTTCTTTTTTTTTGTATTTTTTTTTCTAAATTAAGATTATAAACACCTTATATTTGCCCCCTATAATTTTAGAATTTTTTTTAAAATAAGAAAAAAGGTCCTAATTCAGAAAAAACATAAAAAATAGAAAATTTAGAAAAATAAAAAAATAGAAATTTAAGAAAAATATAAAAAAATAGAAAGTTTAGAAAAAATAAAGAAAGAAAAAAGAAATAGATAGTTTAAAATAAGAATAAGAAATTTTAATAGTTTTAATATTTTTATTTGCCTTAAATAATAAAAATAATAAAGGAGATTTTAGGTTCGAGACAAGGCATAAGCCAACGGCTTAATAATACTATACTTGGACTTAACATTGCATACGAGTTAGAGGTCTTAAGTTTAAATCTCATAACAAGCACATTATGTCTTTTTCTTTTTTACAAAGCACACTTGACACGTGTTGGAATATCACTAGGCGCTACGTCAGCATCTAATCCACGTGGCACAGTGATACATTGGTTGCTTTGCTACGTGTTTGGCCACGTCTCTTGTCAAGATACGTGGTACGACACCACCAGACCACATGGCTGATGTAGCACCACATCAGCCACATCAGCACCTTTCTCCCTCATTTTTCTCCTCTTTCCCATCCTTTCCTTTTCTTTCGTGTGCTCAACTAGCCCAGACAACTCATTTTGTGACCCTTTTTTATCTAATTTTCTTTGCAATTTCATCGAATTAATGATGAAATTGCAAAGTAGACATGGAATACTTCGAATAGAGTCCAAGAGTTTATCCAAATTCACATATTAAGGCAGCCAAAATTGAATTGGAAAATGGAAAAAAGATTGAATGTACATTTAACACCCGAGTTGACTGAGCTTAATTCTAGCTCTTTAAACGCGATTCGAATCTTTTAAAGTGTGTTTTAAGCAATAATGGATATGCAGAAATCACGATTGACTAATCACAGCAAGCAATTTTCTCAAATTCAAATTGAATGAGTCAAACCCCATCTATGAGCATTTTTCAAATTTATTGGTGCATTATTACTTTCTATGATCGTTTTAACCTAGGTCAGTATAAAAGGGGGTTGGGGAATTGTATTTAGAGATCAAGCATCACAACCGTACACCCCACATATCCTTTTTCTCTCCATGTCGTACCCACTTCTCTCTCTCTCTAAGATTAAACACCCCTATAACAAGACTACCACCTCCATCAAGTTTCCTAAACCCTTTACCCTCGAATCCAAACACCCCCTTCATTCATTGTAGCTCCTAGCCACACTATCAAACTTCTACCGCCAAAGCCTAACTCAACCACTATCGCCTACTTCAAAACTAGCAACTCTGCCCCCCTTTAACAAAAAAAACTTTGCAACAGACTTCACCGTACTTTGAAACCACCCTTAGCTACACTACCTTTGTAACCCCAGCAAACCACCACTATGCCTTACCCAAACTACCGTCGACCATGTCACGACCCAAAGGGGCTAGTTGTAGTAGGCATCATATATTATAAAAAAAACTGTAGATTGATTTCCCTTTTCAATCGACAACCCTTTATGTGATATACAAAGCTACTACTACAACTAACAACCTAAAGTTAGGCAAGCGCAAGTAATATCATTATATGTTTGTAATAAGAAGATTATTGAATTATAAATAGCACATATGTATAAATATTTGCATGTGATAAGTTTGTAATACTCTACATTGTAAACTAGCAATACATTATATTACATAATAAGGTTCAGGATCTAATTACAACAACTTAAGTACACTCTCAACACTAATCTTACACTCACATCAACCCATTGATGAATTACTAACCTCAGGCGTCTTGTAGCTCGGATTTATGAACAAGTCACCCTACGCAAGTAAACTACGAGGATATAAGCTAACTAACTTAATGAGATATTTCCTCAACCATACAACAAATAAGTTATACAATAATTAAATTCAATCAAATGAATGCATGAACAATCAGTATGTCATATAAATACATGCAAGTGACCAAGTATTGTATGCAACTCAGATTTAACGCCCTCCGAAGTTAGGGTTGGAGTATACACAATACCAATCAAATCCGGGTCTCATACTAGAACTTATATAATAGTGAAACTCTACATTTTGTATTAAAAAACACAATAGTATATCCATTTTTAGTTTTAGTCAAAACTCAGTTTTATATATAATTATGAGTAAGTTCTCACAGTTCTCACTCACTCCTAAACGGAGGCCTCTAAACTCAACCCTTAGATAGGCAGTTGGCATCTTCAATGCCTAGTGTTCCCGCAAGCCAGTGTAAGATCATATTACACGTGTGCACCATACAAAAATACTATAATCACAAATAATCAACTGACGTATGGCCTTTTGCTATTTTCGTGTGATTTAACAACCGGAATTAATTATGCAGTGTATGATTATACATGTTTCAATTTAGTTAATTTAAGTATGATAATATTAAGTCATTTATTAAGTAGTCAATAAAATCACAGATAGATCAATTCCTATTGAATTTACTATACGACAAACAGTACATTATCATATTTTAAAATAAATTCACAATTATCAAATAGTATCATACACAAGCATAACCCATCCCCACACAACATTCAATTTTTAATAACAATTAATATTCACTATCTAAATACATAAGCATGTACAGAATCATTAGGAATACTCACTCGACCATTCTCTAAGTCAAGGATCGTAGTAATTTATCGGTAGGTCGGTATCAATCTCATGATCACTTAATATTAAGGGAATATGAAAAGTAGTAAGTGTTGGAGTTAAATAGCTAAACTATTATTATATTTAGTACTATTTACTTAAATTAGCTATTTGATTATATGGAATTATCGATTAAAGCTTTTTAGCTAATTACGCATGACTTTTTCAATTTAATTTGGACTTTTATCAACTTATAATTCATTTTGATCATTTTAGGACATACTCTCTTGTAACAGGACCCGTTTTAGACATTATAACTCACAGTTTCGACTATGATATAAAAATATTACAAAATTAATTATTTTGACTTAAATAATTAGAAAATATTATTTTAAGCTTTTCTTGGTATAATTGTGGTTTAATAAATATTTAAATCTTATATTTTGTAGTTTTCTTATTTTTAAATTTATTTTACTATAATTACTTGTTTTTGCCAATTTTGAGGTTTAAGACTTATTAATTCAAATTTTTCTACTTTATTAATTTTCTAATTAATTAATTATTTGATTATTATTTTTAATTACAAATTTAATTAATTTATGCTAAATGATGATGTGGCAACATAAGGGAATGCCACGTATTACTTTTGTATTTTTACAATATTTTCTTATTTTTTTTATATTTTACGTCATATATATATTAATATTTATTATTATATTTTACTAAATTTTACAAATTAATTATTTATTATGATTCCTTCAAAGTTACGATACATATATATATATTCATATTTATTAAATTAATATTATAGTATCTTATGTATATACTATTCAAATATACCTGTATTTCTATATATACGATATTATTCATATACGTATAATATACTTATATACTAAAATATCCTAACCTTAAATACATTATGTACTATACATATGAGTATATATATATACATGTAATTGAACTTTATATACATACGTACATATACGGTTATAATACATACATACATATACTAAAGTACTTAATATAAGTAATATTATATATAAATACATATACTTAATCATCACGTCTAGTACATATATATATATACAAAATTTATAAAATAAAAATACAATATAAATACACAACGGTATGTCCTTATACATACCGTATATATATATCCTTTAATATAGTTATACTATATTATACTAGCATTTATATTTTGTAATTATATATGTATATATACATAAGTTACATAATATTTTTATGTACATTGAATAAGAAATTCAGTAAATCGAAGTACACATATAGTACACTATATAATAAAATACTAAGTATATATACATATCTATACTATACATACATACATATACATACTATATAATAAAAATACTAGGTATGTATATATATATATATACATAGTCATGCATACATGAGTATATATGTATATAAGTAAAGAAAATACATAGTATATATTCATATTATTCTAGGCATATACATACATGTATATGTACATAACTTTCTTGTATAATTGATTTGTAGAAATTACTATAACATATATACCATACGTATATAAGGAATTACATATAATTTCTAAGAGACATGTATGTAAAGAATATATAGAAATGATTATTACAAAATACATACACTCTATGTAATAAAACATACTTTTAGAATATCCATATATGAAGATCTTAAAGATCTTTAGGTTTCTTCTCCTTAGTTGACGTCTTTAAGTTTTTCCAGAAAATTGAAAAAAGAATGAAGGTTTACGGTTTAAAAAGGGAAGCAATTTGGAGAATTTGGAATGTGTTTTGGTTTTGCAATTTTCTAGGCATGAAGAACAACTATTGTAAGGTTCACAATTGACTAAATCAAACGGTAAATGAAAGTAAATCCAATGCATGATCTAGTAATTGATGGAATAAGACATTGACTTTATTATTTTGTCCTACTCATAAGTTTGGAACACTTGGAAGTAGAAAAAGGAGACATGGGCAGTTGCAATTTTGGAAACCAACTGGAGGGTAAGGGAAAAAATAGGAGAAAGAAAAAGAAAGAAAAAAGGAGGAAAAATAAAAATAAAAATATTTAATATTTCCTAATACAAAAATTATATATTTAGTATTTATAAAATAATATTGAAATTTTATGAAAATTTATTAATGTAATTGTTACCCATAACATTTATAATATTTATGAGTTAATTCAATGCGTTCGCTAAAATTTGTACATGATTATGCATATTAGTCGATAATTATATTTAACTAAGATTTTATTACTATAAAGTTATATTTATCCATTTTATAAGTTTAAAGTTATAGTTTTAAAGTTTTCATCGAGTTCGAGTTCCATTTCGGATATTTACTCGTATATCGGATTTAAGGTTTTGTACGTAATTTAGGTTTCGTACGTAATTTAAGTTTCAATCGAGTTTTTAGAGTTTTTATTACCGATAATATATTCAATTTCATAATTTAATAAAATTTTTATTTTACCTAGCCTTATCAACCCATGATATTATCTAAAGCACTCATATCTAATTTAAGACCTAAACAGCTAATTACATAAGGTTTACAAGCCACCACTTCTAACCATTATCCAAATAGCCACCATCAACCACGGCACTCTTTCTACCCCTCATATTCCCAATAAGAAACACATGAATCTGACTTCACCAACTGCTTTTGGTGTCTAAATCAAGTTGTAACACCACCCCCTTAATTAATGTGCTACCCTTTTGCCCATTACCCAAGCACTCGAATCTAACTCAACCTGCAGTCCACTCCAATCGACTGACTCATGTACACGCCTCCCTTGAACCAACTTTGTTTCATGTCGTAATTTTTTATATTATTTGTTATAACCGTAACATGTAATTGTAAAAAATAATTAAAAATCTGAAGAAAAAATAGGTAGGAAAGAAAGGAAAAAAAAAAAGGGGGAGGTTTAGTTTAGTTTTTCTTTTTTCTTCAATAAAAAAATAAAAAAATAAGAACATAATAAAAAAATGAAAAATCATTTTATAACTTAGAAAAAACTATTTTCTAAATAAATAAAATAAAGTATCCCATTTTTTTCAAAATTATGACTTTTTTCTTAGAATTTTCAAAATAAAATATAAAAAGACAAACCAAATTTAAGACCCTTTAGAAATTTTCCTTAAATAACTTAAACAGTTTAAAAACATAAACTCGACATTTTTTTATTAAAACAAACCAACCCGTTAACATTTTCAAGAATGAACTTCAAAAGTCTGATTCCGAATAACAGGTACGTAAGTACTCATATATAATTACAAGACGACTTAAAATATAAAATATTTTCTTTTTCCATCTTTTATAAATAATTGTTCAACTTTTTTTCCTTTTTGTAAATTCAATCAAATTAACTTAGTTGTATGTGAATAGATTTCATTTTTTAAGAGTATTATTGAAAGATAAATTTAAACTCAAAAAGTTAAAAAGTGGTACCCATTAAAAGTTTAAAAAAATTAGCCTCCAAACTAAAAAATCTGGTTTTCAAAACCATTTCAAAAAAAAAAAATAGTTTTATCAAAAAACCCATAACTAAATTATAACTAAAACTCTTTTTCTCGACTCTGGTCGGGTGGTGACTCCAAATAGTTTTAAAAATCAAAAATTAAGTTTTTTCTTAACTCTTAGTCAAGGGTTAGGGTTTAATATTAACCTAGTTAAGAAAACATAATAAAAACTGGAAAAAGATCTGACTTGATAAGGACGACCTTTTACCCTATTAAAAAAAATTTTAATATCATTTGGGTTGGGGGGAGAGGAGTTGCAAAAATGGGGTGTCTACATCCACGAAGTGCCTAACAAGAATAAATGTAATCACTGTCGAAAGGAAGGACATAATAGGTGAAGATGTCTAGATTGAATAGGGATGGTAAATAGCATTATTAGATTTTGCATATGCATACGCACGAATTTATTGTTTGTTTATATTTTCAAACCGTTTCATATTATTTGCAACATCTCTAACAACTATCTAACACTTTTGCAAATTAGATGGATTTAAGCCTCATCAATACCTCGGTTTTAGGTGAGCAGGCATCACATCACTTTCAGGATGTATAGGATAGACGGGTATGTATTTTACAACTTCTAACATTCATTCAAGATGTTATATGAGTGTTGTCATGCTAATATTTGTGCCCATATGACTCATTGTAAGCAATAGGTGCCCTTACTATTAGATGCCATGAACTAGCCCTAAAGAAGGAGGAGGAGCGCATCATACTGGATAATTGCATGGTGCCATAATTGGAGGAGGTTAGATTTATGGTTATTAGTTGACTTCCCTTTATCTAGATGGATTGGTATCTGATCACTACCTTAGTGGAGAGTTAGAGGCTAAAGATACATACCTTCTACATGGCATAAAGCGAGATGTCCATTACATTGTAAGATATTGAGGTCTGATTAGGACTAAAGGTAGATGGTGTTGTGATTACTAGCAACACCAACAAAGCTTAGGTTATTATGGCCAAGGAGTTGCTAGGTGATGTGCCACCGGAGGCAAATGCTAAGGGTGGACGAATACTACTATCATGGTTGCTTAGCAGGTTTAGGATTATACTTAAATACATTGAAGAGGATTATAATAACATCCATATCGCTGAGGTATTTACTTCAATTTTCCATTATTTAACTTGTGGTATATTTATCATCCCTAGGGTTAAGGCTTAGTCATTCCTTGAGCATAAAAGTACCTAAAAATAAATTTACATTCTCCAATCATTTCCATAGGTTTCGAACTACTTCATCATTATCTCCCTTTCAAATATGATAGTTTACTCTATACTTAATCATATGTGAATGGGATGTTACTATAATCTTGAGTAAAATTCTCTTGTTTTACCAATAAAAATTCCACCATACCTATTGATAAGGATCAAAGAAACAGCAATGAGTCGGGAACCTATAATGGGTATTCGGAATTTCAAAAGAAATAGGTATAAAGAACAGGAAGGTTTTAATGGTGAATGTGAATGGATATCACGCACCAAGACACAAATATAATCAAGGGTTCGAGCTCAAAATAAGGTTCAATACAACTCACGAACACTAAATGTTGCTTTGGATTCAAATGAAGGTTAAATGTAATTCACTAACTGGTTTAAATAAAAGGGTGCACCACAATCTCAAGATTAAGATCAATAAGAACGCCGGAGAGATTATAAAGCTTAATCTATACTCGATAATCCGGTAAATGCTAGCTCAAGAGTAGCCTTGCTCAAAAAGGAAAAGATTCCAATCGTAAGAATATACTTTTCTATCTCATTTCGTATATTGACATCTATGTATGTCTATCTTTGATGTTTACAGATGTTACTATCTATAGCAAATCCTAAACTCCAGTAACAAAACTATAAATAATGTACAAGGCCTTATACCCTAAAGAATTGGGCCTATAAATGAAATAAAGGAAAACATACATAAGAATACAAAACTGTACGTTTAATAAGGGAAGTCAACATGCAATTACTCGGCATGTCTTGGAAGGGGTAGTATCCGAATCGGACGGGGTCGGTACTTAGATGTACGGGTTTGGGAAGGAATCCTCGATGTCTTGCAGTATTTAGCCAAGAATCCAGAATGGTCGACCCATAATTGTTAAGTGTTAGAATTAGTTGGCACTAGTCTTTTAGGACCATACTGAGTGGTTTTTTAGTCCCCAGTGCTCAGCCGTATGCTCTCTTGACTTCTCGGCAGATGACAGACTTGTTGCCAAGTAGCTCCTTTTCTTCCCCTCAGTCTTTTGTCAATTGCTCAACATCGGCAAAGTCGTTTGGCCTGGAGTTAGAACAGGTCGACATCTTCTTTTGGAGGGTCGACGTTGGCTTCAAACAGGTTGACCTCGACTTAGACATAGTTGAAGGTTGATTCCCATCATTACCATAGGTTTAAAAAGAAGTCATCCTCAATGTCAAGTGTTGAGCACAAGTCGGGATGTCGAATAAGCTCTTTCTCCCTTTTCGTTTTACCATGGGTATCGAGTGTCTCTGGATTTCTTCAATGCTCATCGGGGTTAAAAGATAGCTTTTCCCATCCTTTCGAACAGTGTAAGTGTTGAGGAATCCGTCATAGATCACTTTCCAATCAAATTCCCATAGTTGGCCAAGAAATAGATTCGTGATCATAAACACTACGTCGAAGTTGATCTCATCTACGTATTGCCCTGCCTTAAATGCGATCTACGCTCTTTTATGCACATAGATCATACCCTTGTCATTAAATCATTTCAATCCATAAGGTCAGGGGTGCGGCTAGGTCAGCAATTTCATTTTTTCTACTAACTCTGCAGAAATGATGTCGGTACAGCTACCTCCATCGATAACCAAGGAACAGGTCTTCCCATTCACTAGGCACCACATATGAAATAAATTTTCCCTTTGTCCGGGATCTGCCTTCAAGTAAGCCCGTATGGTTGTAGCTAGGAGTTTATCCAAGTCCTTAGGATAGACATCTTCTTCTATCAACTAGTCTTCTGAGCTCTTATCACTCTAGCTTTCTACTTGAGCATTGGGTGCTTTGTCTTTCAAGACCATAGCCCTCATATTCGGACATTGAGAAGCAATGTATCCGTAGCCTAAGCATTTCAAGCACTTCACTTCTCGGGCCTTGTTACTGGATGCATTCTCTTTCTCAGCATAGATTAGTTGACTAGGCTCTCCTTTCTCTATCTTCTTTTCTTACCTTCTCTTAGCATACCTTTCAAGCTCAGGGCTACCTTGTCGAGGTTAGCTAGTCGACCTCTGATGCCTTCTTCTCCTCTGTCTCTCAACTCTAAAGGCCAAATTAATTAGCTCATCCAGAGAGTTGAACGACTACAATTCAACTATGTCAGCAATTTCATCTCGAAGTCCACTCAAGAACTTGGCAATGGTATGGTCTTATGGTTCAGCAATCTCACATCTCATCATCAAGGTCTCAAACTCTTGCAAATACTCTTTAATAGTATTTTA
The DNA here is from genome assembly GCA_024138015.1 of Lumnitzera littorea. Taxonomy (NCBI): domain Eukaryota; kingdom Viridiplantae; phylum Streptophyta; class Magnoliopsida; order Myrtales; family Combretaceae; genus Lumnitzera; species Lumnitzera littorea. The sequence goes on along the minus strand of JAMXBB010000006.1, from coordinate 39,526,363 downwards.
ACCTTATCTTAGGTGCTGAAAACCATGGAGCATCTCCTACTTGAAGTACGTGGGTACGAAGCACTGATTCATCAACCTCTTCATAAGCCTTTATGTTCTGATTGGCTCTTCTCCTTCAGCATCTTACTTAGCAACCAACTTAGCCCACAAAAGGCTTACATACTCAACAAGGGATGATGAAGCCAGCTTAACCTTTGTTCGTTCATCACACTCGTAGCACTTCAACAACTTCTCGACTTCGGGAACCCAGTCAAGGAATTCTTCAGGTTGGCTACTTCTTCTAAAGGTCGACAGTTTCAGCTTAACATTGTCAAGTCCTCGGCCAAGTGCTCGAGGTTCATCCCTTGCGTTCTAAGATGGTCGATTCACCTCAATTTGACCACTTCTATTAGAGCTATGCTTGGCAATGTCTCTTCTCGGCCTCGGTTCTCTTCTTCGGCCTCCTTAATTTGTTTCGGAATCAACACTCCTTTCATTTCTTCATCTCGGCTCGAGTCAGTTTTCTCTCCTTCTTAACTCGGCAGTTCTTCTCTGCTGCTGGTCATCATGATCAAGTTTATTAAAACCACTTCTACTTATGGGTATTCTCTCCCTTCTTTCCTCTCGGCCATCCCGTTTGTGGCCTCTAACTAAACTAGTAAGCTCTTGGATAGAATCAATGAGATTCTGGATCTGATATTCCAAGTTATCAACACGTCGTCTCAAACTTTCGCAAAGACTGTCACCAGTGTTGTTAACACTATCCTCCTACATCATTATCCATATAGTAATTTTCCAAAAAATCGAACAAACAACAAAATACAATTACAGTAACCCGGAAATAACCACTACTGACAAACGACCAAATAGCGCACTACACTACAAAACAATGATTAATAAGGAGGTACAAACTACGAATCAAACTGTAAAGAACACTAACACGCGTGATGCCCCAAAGCTCTGATACCAATATGGTAAGGATAGAAGAACCAGCAGTAGGTTAGGAACCCAGAATAAGTATTCGAGATTCCAAAAGAAATGGGTACGAAGAACAGGAAAGTTTTGATGGTGAATGTGAATAGATATTATGCACTAAGACACAAACATAATCAAGGATTTGAGCTTAAAATAGGGTTCAATATAATTCACGAACACTAAATGTTGCTCTGGATTCAAATGAAGATTAAATGTAACTCACTAACCGGTTTAAATGAAGGGGTTCGCCATAATCTCAAGGTCAAGATCGATAAGAACGCATGAGAGATTAAAGAGCTTAATCTATTCTTGATAATCTGATAAATGCTAGCTCAAGAGTAGTTTTGCTCAAAAAGGAAAAGATTCCAATCGCAAGAATATACTTTTCTATCTAACTTCGTATATTGACATCTATGTATGTCTATCTCCGATGTTTACAGATGTTGCTATTTATAGTAAGTCCTAAACCCTACTGACAAAACTGTAAATAATATACAAGGCCTTAAACCTTAAAGAATTGGGCCTATAAATGAAATAAAGGAAAACATACATAAGAATACAAAACTGTGCATTTAATAAGGGAAATCGACATGCGGTTACTTGACATGTCCTGAAAGGAGTAGTATTCGCATCAAATGAGGTTGGCAGTTGGATGTACGGGTTCGAGAAGGAACTTCTAAAGTCTTGCAGTATTTGGTCGAGACACAAAAAAAGTCAGCCCATAATTGTTGCGTGTTAGAATTAGTCAGCACTAGTTTCTCGAACCGTACTAAGTGGTTCTTTGGTCCCTAGTCTTCGGCCGTATGCTCTCTCAACTTCTCGACAAACAATAGACTTGTTGCCGAGTGGCTCCTTTTCTTCCCTCAATCTTTTATCAATTTCTCGACCTCAATGAAAGCTATTTGGCCTCGGCTTTGAACTGTTTAGCCTCATCTTAGAACAGGGCAGCATCTTCTTCTAGAAGGTCGGCGTCGACTTTAGACAGGTTGGCTTCGACTTGAATGCAGTCGGAGGCTAATTCCCATCGCCTATCCCATTCATTCTTCTAATTCTCCACATAACATCTTTGGTTAGTATGTCTTCTTGTAGAAGTACTATTGATGTGATAACTCTTGTATATTACTTATTCATGTATTTCAATAGTATAACTCAGCATAGATTGTAAATCTCTAAACTATTCTCTGAGTGATTACTTCTCGTTGAATCAGAGTCATGTAAGTCTTAACAATATATCTTCTATTAATGTTTTAGTATTCACAAATCATTCATACTAATCATACTCTATATATATACATAATAACAGAAGAATATCTCTCATGATTCCCAAGTTATTGCCTATAAAAAAATATCGTAGATCAACACCTGTATATAACATGTTACTTGTATTCATCCTTGCAATAAGGCATTATCTTCAATCTCGCAATTTCATAACGTTTCTCAAATAAAAGATACAAGCTAAAAGATCATCTGTCATACATCATGTTCATATACTTATTTTTGGTAGTTGACAGACTTAAGTTGATCTCCATATACATTTCAAACTCAAAGCCCATTTGATGTCATTTCAGATAATTCATTTCCTATCTTCTTTAAAATCTAAAGGGAACTTGAGTTTTTAGTGCAATTGCTCGAGAATTGAGTAGGAGACAGTTCTTTACTAATGAATCAATATTCAAAATCATTCCATTCTGAATCCTTTTCAAACCAAGAAGTATAGGCCTACTTGTCATCTACACTAGAATAAATGGAGTTTTTCAAAAAAACCTTTTAGATTTCAATTCCATAGTATATATCAAAATTCAACTTTATATTGAAGAAAAATCATGTCTGGAATAAACTTCTCATCACAAAGATCTACACATAGTCTTTTATACACATTGAAATATCACTTATTTACTTTCCTAAATACGTTGCTTGCAAATACTATTTTAGTCAACTATTTACAAGATTATATTTGGTATACTAAAAGAACCAAAACACATCAAAGAATACCAAATATTCCAAAACAATAAGAGTTCATTTCATAAATCCTGACTTAAACAAGTTAATGGTATTCAAGTTTCTAGTTTATATTACTATATAAGGATCTAAATTTCCAAAAGTTACTTTATCTCACTAACTTTTAACTTTACAAATTATCGATTCCTTCAAAACCAACACGACTTCTCATAAAGATCAATCCATGTCCACTCACCTTCACCTTATCATTTCCAATTTTGAAAATTGAACTTATTCATCACACATTTCTAAGTCTTAAGATGCAGCTTCACACAATCTATTATTATTACTATCATTAGCTATACTGAGTCTTTTCCCTTTATTTACTTCATTGGCTTTTGCATGACCTTCTGCTTAAACTTAAATGATAATCTTCTCCTAAAGTTTGATATGGAGTTATGCTTCTTTTCATATATTTTTCATACTTCTTGATTTGCTCATACATTCAATTGCCTTTGCCTTATCCTTAGTTGTTGCAATATCTAAATTAAGGTTAGAGTTTTCTTTAGGTTCTCATTCAAATTCATATTATATAGCTCTTAAAGTTCCTTCAACTTCTACACTCACTTGAGATACAACATCAAGGTTATTATAAACATGGCTTTTTTAACCTACCAATATCTTTTCTTCAAAGTTATGTTTGTAATATCAACTCTAGCTTCTTTTTCTAGCATCTTTCATTCAACTATCAATTATAAAGTATATTTTGCGATATGTATTTATGATCTTACCAAATGAATGGAACATCCTCTAATTAACCTTATTATTCCACACGAGTTAATCTTTAAGTTGTTTCAACCCTTTGCCAAATCCTCTTAATTAGATTTTGCCATATCCTCTGAGTCCAGTCATATTCTTCTTATTATCCTAAGCATAACCACTCTACACCTCATAATTCTATCATAACCATATTCCAGGTTTTAGTTGCACCTCTCCCAATATACTTCCATCAATCATCATTAACTTTTCCCCAAAAAAACCATTCAATTTAACAAGTCATGCATTAATAATACCAATTTCCATTCGTCCTTCAATATTTCCAATCACTCAACTTCTACAAGCTAATTCATTCACTTCATATATGTACTTCCTTAATTTCACCAGAATATAAAACGATACCCAATCAATTCAATTTCAATATAATTTCATTAATTTAACTCCTACAATCCATAAACTCTTCATCATCCATTATCATTTCCAATCACGAATAAATTAATGGTTAAGAATTCGAAAGTAACCACAATAAAAGTTTGACTAGCATTACTTATTACCCATTACAGATTTACGTTATATATTATTTTATACATATATAACTTACATAATCTTAATAATATAAGTCTTTTATGTCCCACTTATTTTCCCCACTCTTAATGTTCCTAAGGTGTTTTATTTATTTTAGTTATAACATCTTAAAGTTAGTTAAGATGAATCGTGCTTTAAGCAAATTGCTGAAGACCATGCTTTGATACCGCCTCAAAACTATTACACTCCAAACCAAAGAGTCGTACCAACCTTATTGTGTAAATCAACTTAAGTTAGAATCTAGCCCCTTCAGTTGCTAATGCAAGTGTAGCTTATATTAGGCCTTTACCACTTTACAGCTTTGAGTTGTCTAATTCCATATCGGTTTGGTATCAACTTATAGTGCAGATTTCTAAAATAATTTTTTGAAAAAAACTCAATGGTATAAGAGTTTGAGAAGAAAACGAGTTTTATAAATAATTTCACAAAAATATATGATAAGGGTTTATAAAAGTCCACAGGTTTACAAAACATTATATAGGTAAATACAAATGAAAACTAAAGGGCCACTAATAGACACCCTATTAGTTTCCATACAAGTTAAAAAGTTTGACAAATAACTAAGAATACTGTCCATTAGCCTTGAATCTCACTCCCTGACCCCATTCTCTAGCGTTTTGAAGCTTAGTTTAATTATGATGATTTTACTGGTAACCTACAAAATAGCTATAGGGAAGTGAGTGATAACTTGCTCAGTAAGTAGGATAGAGACAATAGCACATGTCAATCATTAAGCAACCAGGGTTTTTAAGTAAGGTTAATTAGATAAAATATATGTTCAAGTAAATGGTATCGTACGACGTTGACCTGTCATCGTGAGATTAGAAAAATTGTGCTTACTCTAATCTGGGTTTTGAAGAGTTTTACACTGCTTACTTAATGGATTAGACACCAAATCGGGGCTTGTATAATGGAGAAACATGCTTCGCCCAAGATTACCTTCGAACCACGATCCCCAATCTTGTCACAATTTCCTCTCCTATCACTTAGTTCGACTAAAGGCGAGGAAAGGACTGTTTCTACTATTCTTATCGAAGGGTTTGTGTTTATGCTAAGAATCCTAATCGTTTCCCTTAATGAGTTGTGATGCAAGTCGGGTTAATAGTTAGGTCAAGTTTGTGTTAGATTGTTTTTGGCGTAATCAAGCAATTTCATACAAATCAAAGCAGGTAATATCATCAAACAACCAATATATATAATCCATCACTCCATAACAGAAGTTTAATGTTCAAACACATGCACTATACACACAAACACTAATAACTTACAATCACAAACAAGACACATACTAAGATCTCTAAGTATACTTAAGCAATACTCTAAAGCATGGTTAAGTGCTGATCCCACTTACCTGAAGCTCAATCGCTCGTTAACTCAGTTGTTCACTTATCCTTGTGGGTGATACTTTGATGTTTATCTTGATGTAGTACTTTATTCTTTTGAGCTCTCTCCCAAGTTAATATGTCCTTGAAATATTTATTGAAAAAGCTTTTAAGATATCCTCTACACCACATGGACATTGATATTCACCATAGATTTATCCTTTGCGTCAATCTCTAAGGTTAGTAAATACTCGACATTATTCAACAAATATCCTCTAAGCTACTTTCTAAGCTAGATTGCCCTTGCAATTCTTAAACTGGAAACTTCTAAGTTAACCTCTAAGCCATATCATGGTTAAGGTTTTAACAAGATTATCCTCCAAGTCATCCTTTAAGTTTAATAACTACCTAGGATTCTTTACGACTTACCTTTTGAAACAACTTTTGAGTGTTCACTTATCTATAATTACCCTAAATATTCTTCTCAGTTACCTTCTGACTAAGTTATTGTGTCAACTATAATTTAAAATCCTTAACAGAAATCCTTTGAGATATCATTTAAGCTTAATTAGCTTCATAATTTCTAAGAATCTTTCCTTTGAACTTTCCTCTAAGACCCACAACATCAAAGTTTCAACAAATACTTTATCTGACTTAGCCTTCGAGCCTTCCTTATTATACTTCTCTTTGAGTTTTTTTACCTTTAATTAAACTTTTAAGTAATTATCGAGTAAAACATTTGCCTCCTAACTTCCTTTGAGATAGCTTCTGACTCTATTATCTATAGGATTTTTAAGGACATCATCCTCTGACTAAGCTTCTAAAACCCCTATTCTTATATTTTGTTCATAAGTCTTGCCTCTGACTCATCTTAGTATCATTTTAGTGAAAAAAATTTCATAAAATCTTTTAAGCTATCATCTGTTTTCACCCAATTCCCTTATACTCAATCCCTCGATCCATTTACTTCTAATTCAAATCAAAACTAACCAAAATAACACTCCAACACATACTTTATAGCATCATTACATTCAAATTCCTTATATAACACTTCATCTTTCACCAATTTCTCCAATTCTCATATTATCAAATTATTCATATAAGTGAATTATACTTAATTTTGTTAACTTTACCTAGTAGAACCCCTTCTGATAGCACCTATAGACCAAGAATACATCAATAACCAGTAGAGCTTAGAATCCAAGTAAGGTGTTTAAGAAAAATATAATAATTTTTACCAAAAATACTATTTTAATCATAATTTAAGGCTTAGGAATCAATTAAAAATTTATAAGATATTTTTGTTAAAAATCTTTACATAGAATTTTAGTATCAATAGTGGAGAGCTTGAAGAAAAATTTAGAGCTCAAAAGTACATCATTAGACGTATTCATTTCAACATCGAAATATGTTCGATTTCGTCGATTTCCTTAAGCATGTATACTATAACTATTAAATTTTTACAAAAAAAAATTATTTTTTCTAGGTTCTATACTTAAAAATAAGTAAGAAGATATTTTTGTATAATTTTTTGGATATTTTTTATACTTTTACTAATTTTTTGAATATCGAATTGAAAAGGGACCTCACTGGAATTTGAAGCTCTAACCACCAGTGGTGGCCAACCCCTTGTCGACACATCTAAGCAATGCTTTTTACCTCTTGTGGTAGCGGCCTTTGGCTTCTAGAAGCTCCTCAAGCTCTCGAACCTTCCTAAGCTCAAATTGCATATTGATTTTTCAACTTTTCCTAAATTTTCCTCTTTGATCACTTTCACTTACTGTAATTTTTTCCAAGTCCTTAATTGTGTAAATGAAATGTGGGAAAGTGTATTTGGATTTTTACTCAACTAATTAGTTGTCAAAATGATTTAATTTCTCTCATCCTTTGAATTTGAAGCTTATAGCTTCAATGTTTATTCTCTTTTTCTCATCAACACCTATCTTATATTAATCCACACGCCTATCTAAAGAAGTTCCCAACTGTCCAACTTAGTTAAAGATTTTATTAATTTTTTTGTTAATTATCCCATCTTGTTTTAGCTTAAAATGTTATTATTCAAGTATTTTAATTAATTACGAGTATACACATGTACTTGGAAATTATACTTGACACATTTACATATATTCCACATATTATTTTATGTCACATAATTTTTTTGTTATATATATAATTTATCTCTAAGTATTTATTAGCAATTGGAACATATTTTACACGATTCCAGTAAGTAATATATAATATAATTAAATTTCACTAAACTTAACCATTTTATTATTATTTTATTATATTTTTAATATCCAAGTCCATGGAGTGTCCTCATTTAATATCTTGAGCTTATTTTTACATTTTTAGGTTGATTGCGTTAGTTTCATTAATACTCGCTCAAACAAATACGTAAAACTACAGGGCTGCATCTAGTAAATATAATCAACATAGCTAACTGTTTCCAACAAAGTTCGTGTCGTAGAATTGCTAATGTTATTTTTTCTATATAGGTCGACACACTGCAGTCAATTCAGTTGACTAATGACATAGGGATGGCGCATGAGATTAGAGTAAGAGGCCTCCAATTCATAGAGAATCGTGGTGGTATTTTGTTGCATCATCTTATTCCATAGGCTCCACCACCCAAGGAAGATTGCTAACTTGAGTCACCTGCTAACTATCATGTGCTAAATTCTACACTAGGGGAGGTAGGGTTAGACAAGGTTGAGGTCAAGGAGATGGGGAAGTTCCATCAGTGATGCAATGTTAAATTGACCTAAGTGAGATTGTTGCCAGCTCTACAGCTTCTCATCAACCTATGGAGAACCAAGATACGTTAACAGCACCTCGAAAAAGTCATAGCATGCCCTCGTAGAGTTCTACAATGGATAAAGGGGTCAGCAGCACTATGCACCAACACATGTTAGCCCCTTTTCACCTAAAAACTTCTCAAACTCCTCAAATGAGCCTTTTATGAGTCCTTTAGAGAGACAACCGTCATTCCTATCTAGATATGGCACATTTTTAGCTCATCGTAAGGGTAAACATTAGAACATCTCTTGTATACCTATACATTTGAAAATTCATGTACCCAGTTTGTAATTAAATTTGGTCTTTTATATATATACATACTGATTGTATGTATTTAGGGTGTTGAGAGATGATGACATAGCTAATATAAAGTTCCTGAATTTACTATTTATATTTGAATATAAATTTTAATGTTAATTGTATGTATTTGGGAGAATGTTAGGTATCTATTTTTTTCAAGGGAGATTTTGTACTAAAGTTGCATAGGGGGCGGGGCGTGCGCCCCCTATGCGACTTTTTCTATAACAACATCTAACTGAAATGCTCTGCATGCCCTCCATCCCCATAGGGGGCATGTGACTTTTATGCATATTTTTTCAAAAGTTTTCATTGTTCCATATCTGACTTCAATGCAAACTTTGATGGGGATTGAAGCCACATGCTCCGCATGGGACTTCACTACCCTACAGTTATAATAAGTTTCGCTCAAGACCTATTTTGGTACTAATTCTTTGCAAGAGCTGTATTTATGTACTAGACTCCTAGAAAGGTATGCAATGAGCAAGAAGGCTAAAGAGAAGAGAGACGCATTTAGAGAATACCTGCTGTTACTTATACCTATTTAGTTTGTAGATTAATCTTAGTATGGATTTCAATTCAGGCTCGCCGAGGATGGTAAGAGGAAAAGACTTAATCATGGTCATAATCAATCGATTTAGCAAGATATGCCACTTCATTCCTTATCATAAGACCAATACTACTTTACTTATAGCTAATTTTTTGTTGTAGGAAATAGTTCGTCTGCATGTCATTCCTTATAGCACCATTTTCGATAGGGACAAAAGGTTCCTTAGTTTTCTTTGGAAGACATTGGAAAACATTAGGCACCAAACCTATGTTTAACATGTCTTGTCATCCCTAGATAGATGGATAAATTAAGGTTGTTAATTGAACTTTAGGCACCTTATTCACAATTGACAAGAGCCTTATTGAAAAGACTTGTTTTTACCTATTATAAAGTTTGCTCACAATAGGTCTAAACATAGTACTATTGGTAAGTCTCTATTTGAGTTTGTATATAGATACCACCTAACCATACCTATGGATTTGCTATCCATACTATTAGCTTTAAAGGAGGAAAGTTCAAATGGTGTTGACAAAGCTTGAGAGATCCATACGTTGCACCAAAAGGTTTTCGAGCATTGCTAAGATTGTTGTTAAGCAATGATAGTAAGGAAGATAACAAATTTTAAACCAAGTGACTTAGAATAGATCCATTTAAGGAAGAAAAAAATTCCCTAATAAAAGGGCAAACAAGCTATCTTCAAGAGCATATTATCTATATAAGGTATTTCAAAAGATCAACAACAATGCCTGCAAGCATGAACTTCCTATCCTTGAGGAATACTTTATCTCCACAACCTTCAATGCCAACAAAATCTCTAAAGAAGAATGCCATTCAGAAGATCTACTAGGTTTAAGGAAAAACGATACCCCTAGGGATATGATGAGTGTCGATTCTGGTTTTTTCCTCCTAATTTTTATAAATTAATCTTTTTTAAACCGATTAATATTAACCATACTTGTTTAATACTAACTCTTGACTAGGGTTTAAAGAAAATTAGTTTTCTTTATATATATATATATTGAAAACACTTTGGAGTCGCTACCGAACCGGAGTTGAGAAAAAGAGTTTAATTATAACCAATTTGGTGGATTTGTTATAACTTAACTACTGATCTAATGATAAAATTAATTTTATAAAATGGTTTTTGAAAACAAAAAATCTGAATCTAGGGGCTAATTTTTAAACCCTAAAAGGATATCACCTTCTAACTTTTTAAATTTAATTTTGCTTTTCAAATACCCTTCTAAAAATGATTATTTATAAGCTATAACCCATTTAAAAAAAAAGGAATTTAAAGAATTATCTACTAAAAGAGAAAAATAAAAATTTTCCATATTTTAAGTCACTTCGTATGTATGACTGCTTACGTACCTGCTATTCAAAATTAGACTTTCGTAATTCATTTCGAAAATATTAGCGAGTTGGTTGATTTTAAATTTGGAAAGTAGCCGAGTTTACGTCTCTTAATCGTTTCTTTTTATTTAAGAAAAACACCTAAGAGAAAAGGGTCCTAATTTGATGATTTTATTTTTTAGGAAAATTCTAAAATATCCTAATTTTTTTAAAAAGGTCCATTTATTTTGATTTATTTGAAAAAAAACTTCTAAGTGATAAAACTTTTTAGAGAAATCTTAAAATACCTAAGTACAACTTTTCATGAAATACATAATTAACATGGCTAACATACTTAACTATAGAAAAGATACTTAAACCACCGAAAAGGTACCTAATTATAAATAAGAAGCCTAAATCATGGAAAAGAAGCCTAAATTATAGAAAAGATGTCTGAATCATGGAAAAGATGTTTGAATTATGAAAAATATGCTTAAAGAGTTTATTTATTTTATTGAAAAAAGGATTTTTCTAAGTGAGAGGACATCTTTGTTTTTCATTATTATTATTTTATTTTTTTTACTTACTTTTTATTTCTTATTTTTATTTTTTATTGTATATTTCTAACTAAAATATAGAAATAAGTAAACTTAACAAACCAGGCCTTTTCCTCTTTTTTTCTTTTTCTTTTTCTTTCTTCTCTTTTTTTTTTTCTTTTTACAATTGCAAATAGAATACAATCATAACAACAAAAAACAATAATAACAACAAAAAGAAAAAGAAAATGTAAGATATTACAAAAATAAATAAAAACAAAGAAAACAAAATACGGATAACAAAATACAAATTCAAACCAAAGTAGAGCTAAACCAAGCTGGAGTTCGCATGAATCCTAGAAAAAGGGATTGTATAAAGAGAAAGAGTGGCGTTGTGAATGGATTTAAGTGATTGTAAGTGATGAGTTGATGGTTTGTAATGAAATGAAATTCCTTATTTATAGGTATAATAGTTAAGTTAAGGATGTAAAATATTAAATGCAATATAATTTTCTTCCATGTTTGGGTTGGGCAAACCTGGACAATATATAATGCTAAATACAAAGTTACGTGTATAAGAGCGTGTCAGAGTATGTCCAACGTGTGTAGGAGTACGCTTACCATGCTTAAAAGTGAGTTGGTAAATGATGTGGTGATAATGTGACTCGTGACATGGCAATGACATGGCGATAAAGTGAGAAAAGAGAATAAAAAATGCATTTTGCACTTTCCATGAATAAGTCATATGCAATATCAAGTCTAAGTCTTTTTCCAGACGGGTTATTGGTTTTTCCTTATTCATTACATACATGAACTAGGTAAACCTAGGCCAGATTCAAATATAAGCCTAAGCTTAATGACCTTTTTTTTATTTTATTATATTTTACTAAACTATTTAAAAGAATTATTTTTTTTAAATCTTCTCTATTTTTGTATTTTTCTAAATTTTATATTTGGTGATTTTTTATGAATTTCTTCTTCTTCTTCTTCTTATTATTCTTATTATTTGCTTTTCTTAAATTTTCTATTTTTTGTATTTTTCTAAATTTCTTATTTTTTGGGTCTTTTTTTTCTTTTTTTTTTTTGCATTTTTCCTAATTTAGGACATTATTATAAAGATTTTGAAAAATAAATGAGGCAAAAATGAAGTGTCTATAACTACCCCCTTTTGTGGTGAAGTTTAAGCAAAACTTTATTACAAAAACAAAAGAGACACTATTTTTGCTTTAGGGGTGGATTTTGTCATAAGAATCGCTACAGTCAACTAGCTAGCTATCCTAAGCTCGATCCATTAGGGATTTGGTGGAGAGAGAGGTAATGCTATAAGACTGCAAGAAGAATTGAAGCCTGGTTGTGCCTGAATAAGTAAGCGCTCTTTAAGCTGGCTAAAACCCTAAGTTGAAATCAATTTAGGGAACCTACTCTTGCCCTTTAGGTTTATAAACTTAAGCGAGAGTGTTTTTAAGGAACTAGCAACCCTAAGCTGGAATCGATCTAGGGGACCTGGTCATGCCCTTCTAGGTTAACTAACCTAGGCGAGTTTATAAAGAGTAACAAGAAATCAGGATAGCACTTTGAAAGCATGTGATCCGATGATTTCATGGTTAGGATAACACTCCGAAAGCATACAATTCGACGGTTTCAAGGTCAGGATGGTGCTCTAAGAGCATATGATCCAAGGGTTCTAAGGTTAAGATAACGCTTCGAGAGCATATGATTCAAGGGTTTCAAGATCAGGATAGCTCTCTAAGAGCATGCGATCCAACGTTTTTACTACATGAATAGTGCTCTAAAGAGCAAACGATCTATGGGGACTAAAGCAAAAGGAGTTTATGTAAGAATTCTTAAAAAAGACAGATTTATTGATTGGCAATCGTAAACGACGGAGTAGATAGTAGGGATAAAGTCCCCAGATAGAAAGAAAGGTAGGTGAAACGTTCCTTGAGCTATCTAAAACCCTTAATTAAAACCTAGTAATACTCCTTTGAGCTGACTACCCTAGGCAGGAGCATCTCTTGAAGATTAGCTGCTTGCCTCATGAGTAACACCACAATGAAATGAAGCTACAAATTTATTTATTTTTTTTGTTTTTTTTCTATATAAGATGCAACTAACAAAAAGAGAGGTCTAACAAACAATAACTAAATAACTAACATAAGAAGCTAATTAGTAGGCAATAAAAATCAAAAGAAATGCACCAAAATTTCACTAAATTAACTATCAAGAATAAAGCTACCAGCTAAGGACTATGAAATTAAATAAAATAACAAGACTACTACTAAGATAAACTACCGAAAGTAAATGTAAAGATGAAAATAAAAAGAGGCGCAGTCTAAGGGATTGGCTACTAATCTAATATTAGCAAAGCCGAAGCTCCTCGACAATGGCACCAAAAACTTGACTCATTCGTTCAAAACGTAAGTGTATAAATTGACAAGTATATTGGGTCATGGAAGTAGTACAAACGGTGAGTCAAGGTCATAATCCACAAGGAGCTAAGAGCTAGGTGTTAAGTACTAAATCACTTAAATTTTTTTTCTAAGATAAGCTATCGATAATTGGAGTAAAAGTAAGTGAAAACTAAGTAACAAGGTGAACACTAAACCAAATGTTCTAGCTATACTATGAAGGTCCAGGGTCTAAGAGATAAAAAGGGATCAAATTGGGATTCACAAATCTACTCTCATTTGAATCAATGTGATGTCTTAACTTGATATTCGAAATTAACTAAAAGGGATTTAACTAAACTAACTAGAACTCCCCTACCTTCCGAAGTAGCGAAATTCTAATTATAGCATAAATTCATCCCCTAAAGCAATTTATCTATAATTATTGGTTAAATAATAATTTGCTCACTCCGAAATTATTATTCTAGTTAGAAATATGGTTTAAGCATGTCCCTACCCGAACCATATTTCCAACCGCATTAAGTGCATAAATTCATGAATTTAATTAAAACCCATATATCCCTATAAAGCTTTTTCAAGAATTCAAGCTATGTTCAACACAAGTTATCAAAACTCTCCCGTATATCCTATAACTCTATCTAACTAAAAAGTAATGGCTAAGTACTAAATAACTAGACGATGAACACAATGGAAAAATACCCAAAATGCTTAATATCGATATCGGAATAATACACATAACACATCAACTCATTAAATCCATCAATACAAAACCTAAATAAATTAAGTACAATATCACATCACAAAACCCAAATGAATCAAGATATATATAAATTGAAATAATAAAGAAAAGAAAACACATTGATCGGTATATTCAATCTCGAAACCCAATACAAAAATGGTAAATCTTAATTCATTTGGAACCCGAGGTAGTCCTTTAATTAGTTAGAACAAAATGATTTAAAGTCTTGAAATTAAAGAAAACATACTAAAATTAATAAAGTAAAACAAATATAAAATTTATGTTCTTAACTATACTTGCCAAATAATAAACTCTAGCTGTTGTTCTATATCTCTAAATGCTACTCCTATTTTCTTCTCTCATAAACTATTGTTTCTATTCTTTAAGCTACTGTTTTCGTCTACTATATTCCTCCCTTTTTCATATTTGGCTCCTATTATTTTATCTCCTATCGGATGCTAAAATGTCCTCAAGGCCGAGTACCCTAAAGCTTACGGTACACATCTCTCTAGCTTTTGTAATATGGACCATAGTGATGTTAGCTCTTCTTTGTAAGCTTCGTTCCTTTTCCTTTCTATAACATGCTGTGATGTTATGTTAATTTCTATCCATGTGGGCCATTGAGCATGACATTAAGCCGACATCCTCTTTCTATTTTAAGCTTATTTATCTGAAGTCATGGTTTATAGCTCTTATCCTTGCTTTGTTTGGTCAATGGGTGTTCTTCGTATGCATATTCTGTTTCACTTGCTGTTGTTATCAAATTTTAATAGATTGTAGTTGGGATTTGAAGTGACACTGGTCACACTTGTTGAATTCACTCAATGGCTTCTCTACTACTCATGAAATGGATGTCGTAGCTAATATCTATTGTAGATCTTAGTTATCGGCTGCAGCTGCTTAGGATAAGTTGGAGCTACTGCCATTAGTAAAGTTACTGCTCTTAGTTTGATAGCTGCTGTGGAATTCAATGGCCTACTATATGGACAGGAGCTTCTTGGCAACTGCGAGAAGTTGCGTATGCTACTACTTTCTTTAAAATTCAAGTCTCGCCCCTATTGTTTCTTCGAGTTGTTGTTTAAAGTGAAAGTGGCTGCTGATCAAAGAGGTTACAGCTACTATAACAAGTTGGAACCAGGTCGTAAGTTGCTATCGTTTCGATTGAATGCCTTTACTGCTGTTCAAATGCAACTGCTGCAACTAAATGGAATTCTTGGCTACCCTTAAAAGTACAAGTACTATTATTTGTACGACGTTTGGAGAGTAGCTGCTGTTAGATGTTCATATGCTCGTGAAGTGGATGCCATAGATGATGCGCTTGGAGTTCTCAATTTGTGCTCTTTGTACTGAGCTACTATTATCAATTGTTTGTGTGGATCATTGAAGAAAGAACTTAGATAGCTAAAATTAGGAGCTACTGACCATGTTGGTTGATATTAGAGCTCTTCGGCTTGGTGCTTGTCTTGTTTGAATTAGGTTAAGCTCTTGGCATTGCTTAATAGTTGTAAGTTCAGCTGCTGTCATAGGTTAGAATTTAGAGTGCTGCTGCATTAGAGTTTCTCTATTTTAGCTGTCAAGAATTGAAGTCCAAAAGCATCTCAATTATTGTCCAAACTAGTGTACCATAGATATAAAGTGTAGGTACTCTCCTCGGCCTTGTTTGATTTGATTACTCTATGTATCAACTGAAGCTCAATCTCACTAACTACATAAGTTCCATTAAGCCATTGCAGATGGATTAAGTAGGCTGCTTATTGTCATCTAATGCTTGGTTCATTAGGACTTCTTGCCGATAACTACTGTTCAAGGCTTCATAGAGCTACTAGCTATTATCTTGTGCTCAAGCAAGATGCTTGGCAACTATCATCACATGAGGGAATGTTTAGACCAATGAAGTACTCATCATATATCAACTTGAAACTAAGAATTAAACATTATTATGTATAATTTGCTCCTAAGAACAGCCAATAGTTTAGACAAATTCTTGTAATCCTATACAAATCATGTGAGGCTAAATTTTGATTTTTTTTCTAAACCTTAACAAAACCGATCCAAATACATGCATTTTGGCCACTTTAACTCGGAAATAATAGTAAAACTCCATAAAATGTATGAAATGTGCTATTTTGGAGAAGAATTAACAATCCTATATTTGCTTAGAATAAGTGCCCTATGGGCTTACTAAAGAGAAATTGATAAAGAGAAGCGCCTTATGAGGCTCGTTAAGAGAAAATGATGAAGAGAAGAGCCCTATGAGCTTGCTAAGAACTAGCTAAAGAGAAGCACCCTACAGGCTTACAAAGAGAAATCGATGAACGAGGGGGTAATGTTTCGAAAGTTGCTTAGAACCTTAGCAAGACAAGGCAACGCCCTAAAAGCAGGCTAAACCTTAAAAAGAATAGAAGAGGGGACAACGCTTTAAGAGCTAGTTTGAACCCTAAAAAGAAAAGAAGAGGGGATAGTACTTTAGAAGCTAGCTAATGCCCTATAAAAGATTAAAAGAAAGAAGGGATGGCACTTTAAAAGCTTACTACAACCTTAATGAAAGATGGTACAATGCCCTAAAGGCTGGCTGAATCCTTAAAAAATGAATTAAAAAAGTGGGTCAGCACTTTAAGAGTTGGCTTGAACCTTAAGGAGAATTGATGAAAGTGAAGGTAAAGCTTTGAAGCTAGCTAACACCCCAAAAAGAAAGACAGGACGACACCCCAAAGGTGAACTATAACAAAAGAGTGCATCAGCGCTTTAAGAACTGGCTAGAACCCTAAAAAGAATAAAAAAAGTGAATTAGCGCTCTAAGAGCTGGCTAAAACCTTGAAAATTTTAGATGGGACAGTACCTTAAAGGCTAGTTGGAACCTTGAAAATGAAATAAAAGAGGGGACAGTGCTCTAAGAGTTAGTTAGAATCCCAAAAGCGGAAGACGGGACAATGCCCTACAAGCTGGTTAGAACCTTGAAAAGAATAGAAGAGGGGACAATACTCTAAGAGCTAGCTGGAATCCCAAAAATGGAAGACAAGACAACACCTTAAAGGTTGGCTGGAACTCAAAAAAGAATAGAAGAGGGGATAGCGCTCCAAAAGTTGGCCTGAACTCTAAAAATGGAAAGTGGGATAGCACTCTAAAAGCTAGCTTGAACCCTAACATTGAAAGATGGGATAACACCTTAAAGGCTAACTGGAATCTAAAAAATGAAATATGGGATAGTGCCTTAAAGGCTAACTGGATGGATCTCTAAAAAGAATAGAAGAGGGGATAGTGCTTTAAGAGCAAGCTTGAACGCTAAGAGGAATTAACGAAAGTTAGGATAGCACTTTGAAAGTTAGCTAGCACCCTAAAAAGAAAGATGGGATGGCACCCTGAAGGCTAGCAAGATCCCTAAAAAGAATAGAAGAGGGGACAACGCTCTAAGAGCTAGCTTAAACCTTAAGAGGAATTGATGAAGAATTAAATAAGTAAAGTAAGGAAAGCAACCAATTTTAAAAGACTTCTTGACTTAGAAAAGTATTTATAGGGAAATTGTTGAAAAATACCCGTTTATGAAAAAGGAAATAAGGATAGACCCCTTGATTTGAAAAAAAGTTAAAGGATATTAAAAACTGCAGTTAGGGAAGAACGATCTAAACTATTATGGTTAATTTAAAAAAAAAAAAAGTGACCACCTTGAAAAGGAAATGGATGATGTGAATTGAAGGCTTGGCTACTTAAGCCTACATGGATTGAATAAAAATCTTGTGACAAGCCTTTACTTTCTCTATCTTCTTTTGCCTTTCTTCATTTTTTTTTTCTTTGAAAGTTCGCTAACAGGTATAAATTCTTATTTAAGGAACAAGTTTATAACCACCCTTATCCTTAGTAGTCATATTGGGTTTCTTAATGCCCTTGACCTTAGGGCTTTCTCATGGGGCTTCTCAATTTTAGACATTCCTTTCCTAAGGAAAAAGGTAACTCATGATTAGTTTAGTTGAAAAGGACTCCTTTGTGAACTTTTAGTCTGAATCTCGCTCTTGACTACAGTCCCAAAATTATAGTCCATTTTACAAGTGATATGCCTTGATCAATTCGTTAAGTCTTTTTCGGTTCAACATTATGATTTAGGCTTTTGGTCAAAAGGTTTCAAAAAGGACTAATGAGAAGGCCTATTTTGAAAGAAATGCTTTTATTTATCCTAGGTGTACAAGTCAAGAACTTTAGAGAAAAATTAGAAGTATAATTACCTCAATTTCAAAAACAATTTTTATTAGATATAAATTATCTTTTAAGATCGGAATAACTTTTACTATGTAAGGGTGATAATGTAAGTAAAAAGGCCTTAAGTAATTCAGCGTAGGTAAGAGAGGCTTTAGATATATAGATTTTAGGTTTCTAGGCTTTGGAATGTGATTTAAGGCCTTTTGTTTCTGAGGTTATATGGCCTTTGACTCCTAGCCGTTTGATTCGATTTGGCTACCTTTGCTGGGATGTGATATGTTTTCTCGGGCCTTTTGTCTTATATTTCAGCCCAATTTTCCAGCATCTTTTCTTCTCTTTTTTTATTATTATTTTGCCCCACTATCTCTTACTATTCTTTCTTTTCTTTTGGCCCCAAGAATGATCGTCTCCATTGTCGATTTTTTTTTTTTTTTTTGGCCTTTTAAGTGCTTCAGGGCCCTAAATCCATGGATTTCTATTGTATAGGCTAGGGTAAGGTATATGTAAGCTTGAGGTGCTTGAAAAGGAATTGGCTCTTCTTCATTTCAAAAAATAATTTATCAAAAATAAAAATCATTTTTGAATTAACGTTACTTAAGTAAGCATAAACTAATTTTACCCTTATCTCCTAATCAATGACCCTAAATTCTGAATTGCCCCATTGTAAGGTAGTTCTTAACAAGGTTTAAATTTGAAATTACTTTAAATTAGTCCAACGGGGTGAACAAGAGATAATTGTGTTTAGAATTTGAAAATGAATGCCTAACCTCATTTTAATCTACATATCACATTCAAAAGTGAACCTGCTTTAAGGAATAAGTCAAAAGTATCTTCACTATTACATCACTCAACTTTCAAAGTATTTTAGGTAAGTGTATGGAATATAGTTTGCCTCTTTTCATTGTAAACCTTTTTCTTTAAAAGCGGGTTACCAATTCCTTAAGGAGGAATTTATTTTTTCTTCGGCATATAGTAGAGATTAACCTTACCCCTCGGTTTCTCAAATCATACCCCAGTATTTGACTTTATGTTTTAGCTTGGCTTATGATTAGGCTTGGCTTTTTGAATGGACTAGGGGTTTTGGCTTAGCTTGGTTACTTTTATGGGTTGAGGATTGTATTTGGGTCAACTATTACTATGGGTTGTGGTTTATGTTTGGATTAGTTACCTTAATGGGCTAAGTGGCTTGTGCTTGAATAGGTTGCCTGAATGGGCCAAGGGGCTCATGTTAGTTCCCTTAATAGGTCGAAGGGCCTTATATGAGTTAGAAGCCAAGTGTTTAGGCTAGCTAGTTAAGTGGGCAAAGGCTTGAGCTTGTGTTGGCTCCTTAAGCCCATAAGGTATTACAGTTGTTAGCAACTTTTCTTTTCATTTTTTCAATTTTTGTTTCTTCTTTTTTTAAAAAAAAAAATTTGAGAGAAAGATAAAGATAGAGCTTTATTTTACAAAAACCAAGAAAAATATTTACGAATAAGGATAGTGATTTTTAGGGTTCTATTTACAAGTTTATGAGATTTTACATTTCCTTGAAAGGGAGGGGACAGTAGTCAAACAACTGCCTATTAAAGGATTATTTACAAAGAAAAAAATAATGAACTAAAGAGAACTTTATTATTGTGAAAAATCATAATACAGAAAACAAAGGTACAAAACCTAACATTTATTTTGGAACTTGATACTTATTCTAAGCTCTCTAGATATGGATCGAAAAAACCCTAAATTAAGTCTCGTAGACAAGCTTTATAGTCCTTTATCATTATCTCGAATGACTTGTGCCAGAAGGGACCTTAAGGCCCGATTGTGAGCTTCAAAACACTCGAGCTTTTCTTTCAAGTAGGTAATCTCATGTTTCAGCAGCTGCTCACAAATCTTAGACATATCCTATGGCTTATCATTCCCTTAATTGTTTGCTTAGTTGTCTATCATTCTAGGTCTACACATTTTATGAACAAGAATCAATCATTAATGTAACAAAAGAAAGTGCGTAGAAATATGCAGATATTAGGATCATTTGGGTTAATACATTATTCCTTAGGTTGCAACCCTACTGTTATTTTCAAAAACTTGATTGTATTAAAACTCTTAAACAATTATTATGATTGCAATTCTTAAGGTAGTGTATTAACTCAAGTTTGGAGGGGAGTATGTACAATTAGGGTGAGTTCTAAAAGGTCCTTAAGCTTTGTGACCTTACTTATTTTTAAAAAACACTTTCATTGGTCATATTAAGCTTAAGTGAGAGTGGCTTAATCAACCCCAAGCGATGGTTATACCACAGTACTCGAAGCCTATACAATGTCCCTACCCACCCTCCATCCTATGGTCCGTAGACTGGGTTGGATTGTATCTACCCTATATCCCTGATGTAAATATTCCCCTATGTCCTAATATATGTTATATGCAAAATAAATATGATAATCAAAACAAAATATATACATGAAATTAATAACAAATATACAAATAAATAAACTAAATAACATGGCTATTTTGAAAAACAATTTTAATTTCAGAAAGTTTTTGAGTGACTAGCCTTCTTGAATTTTTAATGGAGTTGCTAAGCTGTAAAGCTTGATTTTTTCTTCCAAGTTTTTATAAATTATTTTTTTTTAAATCGGTCAATATTAAACCTTACCCATTTAATATTGACTCTTCACTAGGGTTTAAGAAAAATCGTTTTTTTTTTTAATATTTTGAAAACGCTTTGAAGTTATCATCCGACCGGAGTCAGGAAAAAGAGTTAGTTATAACCAAGTTAGTTATAACAAATTGAATAGAATGGTTATAACTTAACTATTGATCTAATGATAAACCTAATTTTATAAAATGGTTTTTGAAACCCAAAGATCAAAATTCAAGGGCTAATTTTTAAACCCTAAACAGGTACTACCTTTTAACTTTCCGAATTTAATTTAGTTTTTCAAATTCCCTTCCAATGATGACTATTTACAAGCTATAACCCATTTTTTTTTTTAAAAAAAAGAATTTAAAGAATTATCTACTAAAGGGGAAAAATAAATTTTTTTCCCTATTTTAAGTCGCTTCGTATGTAGGACTACCTACGTACTCACTATTCGGGATCAAACTTTCATAATTTATTTTGAAAATATTAGTGTGTTAGTTGATCTTAAATTTGAAAAGTGGCTGAGTTTATGTCTTTTAGCCATTTCATTTTATTTAAAAAAAAACACCTAAGAAAAAAGGGTCCTAATTTGGTATTTTATTTTTTAGGAAAATTCTAAAAGATCTTAATTTTTGAAAAAGGGTCCATTTATTTTTATTTATTTGAAAAAAGACTTCTAAGTGATAAAACTTTTCAAAAAAATCTTAAAATATCTAAATACAACTTTTCATAAAATATACAATTACTACAACTAACATACTTAACAATAGAAAAGATACCTAAATCATAGAAAAAATGCCTAGTTATGAGTAAGAAGCATAAATCATGGAAAAGATGCTTAATTATAAGTAAGAAGTTTAAATCATAGAAAATAAATCTAAATCATTGAAAAGATGTTTGAATAATAGAAAAGATATCTGAATTATGGAAAACATACCTAAAGAGTTTATTTATTTTATTGAAAAAATGATTTTTCTAAGTGAGAGGACATCTTTATTTTTCATTATTATTATTTTATTTTTTACTTACTTTTTAAATTATTTTTATTGTATATTTTTTACTAAAATATAAAAATAAATAAATCAAACAAACTAGGCCTTTTCCTTTTTTTTTTCTTTTTCCTTTTATAATTGCAAATAGAATACAATCATAACAACAATAACAATAACAAAAAGAAAAAGAAAAAGTATGATATTATAAAAATAAATAAAAATAAAGAAATCAAAATACGGAGAATAAAATACAAATTAAAACCAAAGTAGAGCTAGACTAAGTTAGAGTTCATGCGAATCTTAGAAAAAGGAACCCTAGAGAGAGAGAGAGTATGTGTGGCATTATGAATAGATTTAAGTGATTGCGAGTGATGAGTTGATAGTTTGTATTGAAGTGGAATCTCCTATTTATAAGTATTACGGTCGAGTTAAGGATGGAAAATATTAAATGCAATATGATTTTCCTCAATGTCTAAGTTGGGCGAACTTAGACAATATGTGATCTAAATATAAAGCTGCACGTGTAGGAGTGTGTTGAAGTATATCCAATGCGTGTAAGAGTGTGTCTACCACTCTTAGAAGTGAGTTGGTAATGTGGCAATGACGTAACCCATAATGTGACGATGACATGGCGATGAAGTGAGAAAAGAAAATACAATATACATTTTGCACCTTCTATTAATTAAACCGAGAATCTCTAAGTCATATGCAATATCAAGTCCGAGTGCTTATCCAAATGGGTTGTTGATTTTTCGTTATTCATTACACATATGAACTAGGTTAACTTAAGTCAGATTTAAATCTAAACCTAAGCTCAATAACCTTCTCTTTATTTTATTATATTCTATTAAACTATCTAAAGAATTCATTTTTTCTAAATCTTTTTTTTTTATATTTTTCTAAATTTTATATTTTTATGATTTTTTTTATTTCTTTTTTTTCTTAAATCTTCAACTTTTTTATAT
This sequence comes from Lumnitzera littorea, assembly GCA_024138015.1. Lineage (NCBI taxonomy): Eukaryota > Viridiplantae > Streptophyta > Magnoliopsida > Myrtales > Combretaceae > Lumnitzera > Lumnitzera littorea. The sequence continues at coordinate 39,503,361 of JAMXBB010000006.1, read as the reverse complement.
TTTCTAAATTTCTTATTTTTTGGGTTTTTTTTTTTTTTTGCATTTCTCCTAATTTAAGACCCTATTCTAAAGATTTTGAAAAATAAATGGAGTAAAAATGGAGTGTCTACAATGGAAATCCAATTCTAAGTCCAATTACTAAGGCTCGCGTGGGAGGACTCCTTAACCTTGGAAAATCTTAGTCAACCAGCCAAAGGAGGATATATCACTTCTCTTTCTAGAAACCCATTTTATCAGCTGCTTAAAGCAAGGTGAATTGAAAAGGTTTAACCAAGGGTAAGTTTAGAGAGTGTTAAGAGTAGTAGCTATTGACCAGGCTAGGAATTTGAATGACCAAACCAAAGCATCTAACTAGCATTGAGTAACTCGACTAACCTTTCCCTAAAACACCTTCTATTTAGTAGCTAAAGCTTGACTAGGCATATTGGAATTGAGCTAACATAAGGTAGAACAAGCATAGAGCATAATAGATAACACAAAAGCTTACTTCTTATGAAGAAAGCAAATCGACCAACCTAGCTAGCTCGTTCTTTTGTTAGCTAAAGTAGCTCTCACCTTTCCATCCCAATCGTTGGAGTGCCTACTAGGTCATAGAATATGTGTGAATCATCTAAATGATATCTTGATTATACTAATTGGCCATTAATATAAACTTTGTTGTTGATTAGCTTATCTTTTTAATTACTTTCACTACTGTAACCTTTATCCCAATGGTGTATTATAAATATTAAGACTTCTTATAGCAATTATTTGGAATCAATTATCATCTTCTAAGACCCTAATGATCTATTCCTTTACTCCCAATATACTCTTATCGATGCTTTAGTAAGATTGTAACGTATAAAATCTTAATTCTAGTTTATGAGTTATATCAAATTGGATTGGGACAGTGGATTATTTTATAAAGAGTTGTATCCCAAGAGATAGCTTCATGCTTTTACTAAACCCCTTATGGCTTATTCACTTCATTACATAGAATATAGAATTTCAAATCTAAGGAAGTGGAAGAAATCTGTAATAAGTATTACGGTGTTCACTTTGATAAAATAACCTACAAGTAATATATATGTGATACAAATAAAATTATTCTACTATCCTTTTCTTCTATCTTTCTCTTTCTCTCTCTCACATCTTTCAAGTTGAGAAGGCACACAATCATAATATTACAAACACTGACCTGTTTGAAATTCATGAAATAGTACACTAGGAACTTGAGAAGGGTCTGGGGGTGAGGTGGTGAATTAAGTTCAATGCTCAAATTTTACTTTAATACCAATTTCTTGATTTAAACACTAAAAGGATACAATATTGAAATAAACTAACAATGAATCTAATCAAGATAATAATAAAACAATAAAAAGTGTCAAAAATAAAGGAGATAGGGATAGAGAAATCAAGCCTGGAATTTTAATATAGAATTTGGACCACCTCCTACTCTCCACAATCACCCAATGCATCAATCGAAGTCTTCACACATAATTTTTATTGATCATAATCTCAAAGGCAAAAGTGCCTACACCCAATCTCTAACACTAATAATCTCTCAATCACAACAACTTACTATTACTTAGTATAGTGTTTTCTTGAATAAAAATTGCAAATATGAGGCTTGGCACTATACTAAGATTTACAAAAGATTACAAATAATGAGCATAAGACAATTGGAATGAAGTATAAGTAGGTAAAAGGAATAATTGTAGGAATATAGCTTTATTAATTGTCCTTTAACTACCTACAAACTCGCATTTATATCCCTTTGTAAAAATCTAACCGTTAGTCTTGTTCACCCTGCATTAAATGCATTGTAATGGCTGATTTTTGTGTGGACTAGCTGGATGATTCATTCAAATGATGTAACCATTAGGACTGTCATCAAGTTATTAGTCGTATGGCTTAACAAGGCTTATTAATCTCCATCAACCAACCGAACAGTCCATGCTTAACTAGCCACACGATTTAACATAGTACACTGATCTTCATCAACCAATCGCATGGTCTAGAAACTACTAGTTGCATGGTCTATGTCCTGTTACTGATTACATAATGCCTGAAGCAACCAGCCAGCCAGTTCTAACACAACCAGCCAGACAGTTCTAACACAACCAGCCGGACGATTCATACAAAAATAGCTAAAAATGCACATTTAGATAGTACTTGATACTTTTTCTTCTTTCAATAACATTAGAATCAATTTTAATAAATTGCAAAGATATTTTCAAGTTTGATTGTATTTCCTTAAAAGATATAATCAATATAGTTCTTTGTGAGAGTTTGCAAATTAGTTTGTAACAATATTTGATTAGTCATGACATGTATGGATTTGTTCTCATCAAAATCACAAATAAGAACTTCTAGGTTCAACAATTCATTATGCAAATGTGCACGACAAAACGAGAGAGGTGGGGTGGAGCCCATCATCATGGGTGGAATGTACAAAGTTAAGGGGAGAGAGAGAGAGGAAAGTTTCCTTTAAAAAAAAATTGATGAAAAGGTGAAGTTTCAGGTTATGTTTTTGGTCATACCGGAGGGATTTAAAGAAAAAAATAGACAGTCCTACCTTGTATACTAAATATCTTATTCGATTAAGTAGTATATCCTTATCACATAAATACTCATTATACACAAGGCTTTAAAATTAATTCTAATGCTTGAGGAATAGAATATCTTACATAATTTTATTATTATTCATATTTGCAATATACTGAATTCTTCTTCAATGTCTACAAATTGTTTTAAGAGATAATTATTCATTGTTTGTTTTTGAGTTCTTCTATTAAGTTTACCTAAATTGTCCGTGGCATTCTTATTTGCTTGATTTTCAAAAGTCCTGTAAAAAGACTATAAAAAGGTAAGCAAAACCATAGCTTAATAAGTGGTAAAGGATAAGCGTTATATATACATATATATATATATAAACATTTCCCATTGATATTTAGTATATATATATAACAAAGCAAAATAAGCAAGTTCTTTTAGAGTGAAACAAGATGCAACATTTCAAATACCATTGTACGATGGATGACAATATGTTGTGAAACTAGAGAAGATAACCTCATTTTAGCCTGGATTTCAAAGCCTTCTGCTTTTGTAGGCCCGGTTTCCCATCAATCCGAAGATATGTAATGAACTTTCACTTATCCGTTCTATACCCATTCTGGACTATCTCTTGATACTTTCTCAAATTTGGACGAATATTTCATCTCTTGTCATTTAGTTCTATATGATTTTTTTTTTTAAAAAAGGAAATCTCCTATTTCCTTACCATATGGGTGGTGTTGATGGAAAGAGTGCAAAATGCATAAATGTAATGTATGTACCGATTTTAAGGTCGAATGTGACATTAGTCTGGTTAATTAGGCGATCAAACAGTGAATTAATACCACATTAGAATATTAAGTACTCAAACCAAGTAGCATATGCCATCAATCATAATTCTTGCATTCACATACATTGTATGTGCACAAATAGCTAATTATAGGCATAAGGAATATAACAACTTATTAGCCCTTGTTAACACGATAATAATTGCTGTGAGGTAGGCCGCTTACCTGTTTGTAGATTGCTAAAGTCCTCTAGATACTATTATTGAAATCCTAAAAGAAAGTTAGTTATCAGTTATATTTGTTATACCTTCGTGATAAATTGTTAGTGATATTATCTTGATTTTGTAACTACTATATAGCTCTCTTTTTACTCATTATTTACAAAGGAAAGTTATTTACGAATGTTTATTAAAATAAATATTTTATCTTTTTTTTTATAAAAAAGAAAAGTTATTATTATCATTTATAGTACTTATATGCTTATTAAAAAGTTAAAGCATAACTTTAAGGTTGTTGGTGTGGTAAATCTTAGATAAAATAGTATGGATAAAAACTATTGCAGATAGTCAGATAAAGCCATAAAAGAACCTAGGTATATAAAATGTGAATTAATAGCTATTATTTTGGAATATATATGTGTGTGCATGCATGCGCTATACGTTTATCGTATATTTCACAATTTTAGTGAAATCAAGGCTAAAATAGCAATAAAATTAGAAAATAATTTAACAATTAGTATGGATAGAACCAAAAGATCATATTAAATGTAGGAAAGCATGGGAAAAAGTTTGGGATTTTAGGAAGTTAATAGATAGGGTTTTACAATTTTTCTTTATAACTAGTATATTTTGGTAAAATAGGTAGAAACATGTAAAAATTATAAAAAATATTAGACATGCAAAATTAATTCTAGAAAAATTATTATAAGTAAACATGTAAATTAAGGATTTGTAGTAAAAAAGGTGCCTTGAAAGGATGAGAATTGAAATTACTATAATTTCTGCACCAAAAACCACCTTAAATGCAAAAACCACCACCTCTGACCACCTTCCTCCATCACTTGAGGATCAGCCAACCTTAGAAGCTCTTAAATAGAGAGTAAAATCCTTCCTTATCAATTTTGGGGGCAACAACTCTTTTTAAAGAATTTAGAAAGGGGGCGCACTATTTATAATAAGAGATCCGAGGGTTTTTTAATTTTTTTTCCAATTTTTTTATTGTTACAAAATTCTTAAAAATTTACCACATGTTATTGGGAAGGTCATACATGTAGGGTAAAAATTCATAAATTTTTTACACTTGTAGATATTTTTAGGTAAATTATTTGAGAAGTTATCCTATTTTATTTATTTTCTGACTTTTTCTAATTTTTTCCCAACATGTTTTCTGATTTCCCAGATTTTGTTAAATATTTTAAAGACAAGTTGAATTTTTGCCATTTGTCAAGGTGGTTTGGATAATTTTTGGCATTTAAGGTATTTTTAAAAGGTATTTTGTTATATTTTGATATTATATCTTATTGTTTTAATAATTTCCTTAGTATTTTCATAGTATATTCCTTAACTTTTACTATAACTTGCAATGATGATGTTTTCCATGCAGTAATTCCTAAGGTCTTCATCATGTTTTTTATCTTTGCCTATTATTTATTTACTTTTAATCTTACTATTAAATTTACTATTTACTATTTAGTTTTTACTTTCTACCACTTTTTTTTTTACTGTTAGGGTTTAAATTGGTCTTTCCTTATTTTTAGCTATTTGTATCTTTAATAAATACCTCAATGTTAGTAATTTTTATTACATTTCTTAATTTTTTATACAAATAAACTTATTTTTATTATCTACTATACAACTTTATATCATCTTTAATAAATACCTTAGTGTTAGTTATTATCTATTATCGTGTTTTTGACCTATCTTAGTACATTAATAGTAAGAGTGTAAAAACTTTATTTTTGCCTTCGCTGTAATTTTATAATTTTTAAAATAGCATAAAAGGTCATAATTTTAAAAATAGCACAAAAAATAGAAAATTTAGGGAAATCACAAAAAATAGAAAATTTAGAAAAATCACCCAAAAAATAAATTTAGAAAAAATATTAAAAAATTAAAAATAAAAAAGTAGATAATTTAAATAGAATAGGATTTTTTAATTTAGCCTTAGTATTTTAAGCCTTAAATAATAAAAAAAAGAAGAAGGATTTGGGGTTTAGGCTTAAAAATTAATTTAACCCTGGCCACTTTTGCATATATGGATAAGGTATAGGCCAACGGCTTGACAGTAATATACTTTAACTTAACATTGCATTAGAGTTATAAGTCCTAGGTTCGAATATAGCTATAGGCATAAAGTGCTTATTTATTTTTCTCTACAAATTGCACATGTCACGTATCAAGATAGCATTGTACAATGTATCTACTGTGGATACGTGACATTGCTTTGTTTAGCCGCAAGCTGATATGGTGCTATGTTAGCACCATCATCTATATGTCAAGCCATGTAACATGATGGCACGTTGACATTTTGCCACATGTTCGGCTACATGTTTTGTCGAGACACATGGCATGAAAGTAGTGTATTGCGTGGCTAATGTGATGCTACGTCAGCAGCTCTTTCTCCCCCTTTCTCATGAATTCCTAGCATTTCCCGCACTTTCCTTCTCATGCAATACACTTTGCAGGCATTTTTTATCCCATTTTCTTTGCAATTTCATCAAACTAAATGATGAAATTGTGAAGTACGCTTGGCTTATTGTAAATTTAATCCATAAACATGTCTAGATTCAACCATTTAACAAGTCAAATTGTGCATTGAAAATTGAAAAAAGTTCGAAAATGGGAATTTTGCTTTGACTTGAAAATGCATGATTTGAGCTTTTGCATTGATTTTCTGAAGCTTCCATGGACATTTTGGGTAGGGATGTGGGTTTGACCAAAATTTAACACCAATTCGCACCTAAAATCGAAATCAAATCCCGGTCTTCCTCTTGTGTTCAATCTCAAATTAATAGCAATTTGATTCGTTCCATTTTCTTTCAGGTTTAAACTAGTATAAAAGGACCACTCATGCTTCATTTCTTACATGAAAAAATCAACTCCTAAACTCTCTCTCTCTCTCTCTCTAACTCTCAAGCTCTCTCTCTTAACCTTGGCATTCTTTCTCTTTCTACATCATCTTCTCTTGTGGTTTGCTTTTGGGCAAAGACTCCATTTGCATATGTTTCTCGGTCACTATGCATTTGAGATGTACAACCCTAATTATCTGTCATACTCCTTAGTTGCTCTACGATCCTCCTCTTAGACCCAAACCTTAATCAGTGGCCCCACTACTAAACACCATGGTCCACCTCTTTTTGACTGAACCCACTACCACCATAAGCTGGGTCACCTTCAAGAGCCCCCAATCGTGTTGTCCTTGGACCACTTAGCCACCATGCAAACAACAACTATAACCACTGCTGACCACCCCATTCAAAAACCATCTAAACATCGACGAAACACCATAGCATTTCACCTATACCCACCATTCCTAATACAAAACTCGTAAAAATCCCCTTTCCTGCTAGTTTTGGTGGTCGAATTGAGTCGAACCATTCTTATGTGTCACTATTGTTGAAGTTAAAGACAACTCGACCTACGACCTGACGCCCTACTCTCCTAGTTGACTTCAAGATTCGCGTGCCTAGCTCCTTTGGTTTGGTTCTATTTTGTTTCGGATTTGTAATTTATTTTATTTATTTTCTATAGTTGTATCGTAAATGTAATCTTAAAAAAAAGAACAAAAAAAAAGAAAAAAAAGAGAACAAAATGGAATGTTTAGTTTACTTTTTTTGGTTAATGCATAAATAAAGATAAATAAGATAAAATAAATTGATAAATTAGTAAAAATAAAAATAATAAAAAAGTGTAAATAACGTTTTATCCCTTAGGAAAATTTATTTTTTCAAAGATAAAATAAAATCAACCTTTTTTAAAATTAAGGCCTTTTAGAATTTTCAAAAAAAAAAAAAAATCAATTTAGGACCCTTTTAAAAAATTTTCCTTAAATTACTTAAACCGGGCTAAAAATGTGAACTCGATTTTTTTCAGAAATTAAAATCAACCCTCTTACTTAAAGTTTTACTTAACGAACTATAGAAGTCTTAGTCCGAATAGCAGATAAGTAGGTATTCGTACGTAAATATAGAGTGACTTGAAATATGAAAAAATTTGTTCTTCCACTTTTTGTAAAATAGTTACTCAATTTATCCAAAATTTTTGGTTTATAAAACCTTTTTTTTTAAAATCAGTTTTTCAAGTAGACCGGTGTTTAAGTTTAATTGACCTACTCAATTGATTTAACTTAACCGATTTTTTTTTTCTTAACTTCAGTTGGATAGCAATTCTAAAAATTTTTAAAATATGTTTAAAAACTTTAATTTTTCTTAGCTTTTAGTTGATAATTAGTATTAAATGAGTTAAGGTTTAGTACTAATTAAGTTAATAAAAATAATAGAAACTAAGAAAAAAATAAGGCTCGACAAATGGTAAGATTGAGCTTTGATTAGTAAAGTCTTATTAGAGTGATAATTTGGATGGCTCTTACAGTTTTGATTTTCAATTAGGTTTGAAAGGGTGTATACTTGAAAGAGGTAAAGAGCTTGTTATGGGTGGGTAGTTATAATGGTGTAACATCTTGTCTTGGTATGATAGGCGGATGAAATGAAATTCATTGATCTGTATGTTTGTCTCTCTCTATCATCTTTGAAGTTGAGAAGTTGCAAATCAGGTGTTGATTCGAGTTTCTTCTATAGCATTAGGGATAGGGTTTCTTTAATAAGTGGGTAGGTTTGCTAGTGCTTGGTGTTTATGGTGGTTGATTGGGTTCATGATGGTTACTGGTGGTGGTTGTTTGTAATTGTCTTTAGGTATGGGGATTGTTGATGGAGGAGTTCTTGTCAATAGTTGCTCATGATGGTGGCAACAATTGCTAGTGGTGGAAACCTTCTAGTGGTAGAGAGGAGGAAGAAGGAGGAGGATAGGCAAGGTCTTTTTCACTTAGAATGCCAATTGAGAGGTTAAAGTATGGAATTTCAATTACCAATTTTATTGAATCACAATTTTTGAGGAGTTGTTATTTATTGAAGTGAATAAAATGGTGAGAGGCTTTTAAGGAATAAGGGGAGGATGGAATACCTAATATCTAAGTAAACATGTAGTTAAATTCTTAAATTTTAAACTTCCATATTTGGAAGAAAACCATTTTAATTGCTCAATCGCTTTAGTTAATGTCATGGTGATTATTCCTCTAAAACACATGGTACTTTGTAGATGCCATGTTTTGATTTTTCATTTTTCGGAAAAGACACTAAGTTCATTTGGAAATGTCGGAAAGAAAAAAGAAAAGAAAAGTTAGACTAATGATGTGTTCGGAGGACCTTATAAGAGCTAAGTAAGTAATTTATGTAGATCTACTTTTTTATTTTGTTATTAGAATTATTATTCAACATAATTGTTGTTATTGCAAAATGAATAATTGCAATGTTTTAGCAATAGTAATTCTTCATTGGTTTAAACAAATAACTATTCCTTAGTTTTCTTTAACATATATGTAAATTTATGAGAAATGTTTTAATACTATTAATATATTATATGTTTTTATGAGTGACAACTAAATATTAATATAATTTTAATCTGTAAAAATATAAATCTACTATTATTAATATGCGTTTAATTATTATTAGTATTTTATCACTACTCATAAAATCAGATTGCTAGAAGTATCAATAAATTTTTTTTCAAATCATCAATATAATACCTGAAAGGAATTATGCAATATATATATATTATTTGTCTATTTTATTATTAAAAAATTGATAGTCAGTAGCTATTTTATTTAGTTTCGGAATCAAGTAGCTACTCGGTGGATAAAGAGACTGAATCATGGTGGAGGCCATCAAGGCTAGTAGAAGAGAAAAAGAAAATATACAAATTATACGATCTCCTAGTATTTCACAAGGCAAAACAAAATAAATAAGGAAAATCAGCCACTGAATGGGAATTGAAACCACCATCGCATTGCATCGCATCCCTCCGAATCATAATCCTTGTTGTATATTCCATGCCGTTTTCTATAAATCCCAATCGTAGTGGAATGCAGCAAACCCTAATATACTTCGTGCCATGTTCCGATTCGAGCAAGAGAAGATCAGGATACGACTCTGACAGTTGGTCTATTATTATTTGACTCATTGATTGATCCATACTTGATTCTAGGGTTTCGTGGTGGTCTTCTTGCTATGGCAGATAGTTTGAGTGTTCCTACCTCCGTACTTCGCAATCTCTCCGATAAGCTCTACGAGAAGCGCAAAAATGCTGCCCTTGAGGTTCGATTGAGTTCTTGTAACTTCTTCAACTTCTTAAATTGAATGAATTGTCTTTATGCGACTTTTCCTCTACTGTAGATTGAAGGGATTGTCAAACAGCTTGCATCAGTAGGAGATCATGATAAGATAACTGCAATTATTAATTTATTGGCAATGGAGTATACGAATTCGCCTCAAGCGAATCACCGCAAGGTTTGTTTTTAGTTGATTGTGAAATTTTGGTTCTTATTGAGTGGTTTATTAATTATCTCTCGTGCATTAGGGAGGATTGATTGGATTGGCTGCTGCAACAGTGGGGTTGAGCACTGAGGCTGCTCAGCATCTCGAGGTTAGTTGTTGAATATCTTAGTAGCAGTTGGTCTGCCCAAAGCTTTTATCTGGACATACCAATTTTCATTCAAAAATCAGTACCGGAAGTCCATATTATTAGCATTTTCTAGCTAGTGAATATTGCGGCTTGCAGAGTGTAGGATTGCTTCTGTCACGCTGTGCTCCATTTATACTTTAGGTTTTTTATGTTCTTTAGTGATTTATATATCGATTCATTTATTTTTTAATGAGCTGGCATGTATGCTCTGTTCTGTCCATTGTTATCCTAATATCTCAGTAAAGGTTATGTCATATTCTGGATAGTTGTTTCCTTGTGTAGTAATAAGGTCAGATTAAGATTTAGGGCTCCGCACATGTTCCTGCTCCATTGGATGGGAGCAGCTAGAACTGTAGTTTCTGTTTCAATATAATGGCATAGTTGGATAAATATTCAATGGAATCCTCATCGCTGGTAGTTCTTTTTCTGACTTTTATCTTATCAACACTAAATGTATCTAATTGCGTGAAAAAGGTACTGAAAATGATTCGTGGATCAATTTTTATCTTGTTACTTCAAATTGCATATCACTATGGTGATTTTATTCCTAGAATGCGGTTGCCTCTCTTGTTGTCTTAAAGAAATATCATGTTATTGACTGATCTATTTTAGATTGTTTTCTGAGAAAAGAAATTTATGTTATTGAAAAACTGGTCTGTGGTCTAATATAATGATTGGGGTGGTATGAGTTTCTTTTTGGTATCAACTGTGAGAATGAGATGGTTTCAAATTACAAATTGTAGGCTGTGATAGTTTATCAGATTCATATAATGGCTAATGCCTATCCTGTGTACCATTTAAATGCACCTGGCATGACAGAGACTTGTGTTCAAAATTACCTATAGTTTAGGTTGAATACAAGCACGCATGATCACTTATGTCATAATCCTATTGTGTAAAACCATTTGATCTCTACTAAACTATAGTGCAAGTCCCATACATATCAATGTATTTTCCATCAATTTGTTGTATTACTTTATTTTCCTATTGGAAAACTGCAGCAGTAGACGTTGCAATTTGCTCATCTGTCAGTTGTATGTGGAAAATTTTCTTGTTGTGTTGCATAATGATTCATTCTTCATGCAATGCTCCAAGTAGTGTTATTTGTGGCTTTCTGCTGCTGAGGTCTAACTGTTTTCTTCCCATAATAGAAACATCAATTGGTGGAATCTGCTTAATAGAATTGGAGATTTGCAGAAGGGAAATTTATATAAAGCCTTGCAACTTGCATATTTATGTAATCTGTGTTACTTTTCTTGTTCTGCTCCTTTTAGATGCCACCATATCTTAAGTTTATGTGTTATTGCAGCAAATCGTGCCACCGGTGCTTAATTCTTTTTCTGATCAAGACAGCAGAGTACGTTACTATGCTTGTGAAGCTCTTTATAATATTGCAAAGGTAGACTGAAGGACTTCTATGGAGTACAATATTTTTTGGTCTGTCTCTCCCTATTTGTCGTTCCTGTATGGACCTTGATATACTTTATCCTGTTGCTAACAGGTTGTAAGAGGAGATTTCATCATTTTCTTTAATCAGATTTTTGATGCATTATGTAAGCTATCAGCAGATTCAGATGCCAATGTGCAGAGTGCTGCCCATCTATTAGATCGGCTTGTAAAGGTATCTGTATCACCATCCATATAAGTCAAATAAGTCCTTATTTTGTGGGTTATACAACCAATTCTGATATGTGCTTATGATGAAACAGGATATTGTCACTGAAAGTGATCAATTTAGGTTTGAACCCTTCTTTCTCATTTTACATGCTAGATTGCTAAAATGCTTTGTACTAATCTATTTGTATGTAATTTCCATAACTGATAAAAGAATTATATGTTTTCTCTTTTCATTAGCATTGAAGAATTTATTCCATTGCTGAGAGAGCGTATGAATGTCTTGAATCCTTACGTTCGCCAGTTTCTAGTTGGATGGATTACTGTGTTGGACAGCGTTCCAGATATTGACATGCTAGGATTTCTTCCAGATTTTCTTGATGGTAAATGATTGTGGAATTCCGAACTCTGTTTTTCCTGGGTATTCTTCTGCTAATTTATGCAACTCACAAAGCTTTGCTTTCATAGGTTTGTTTAATATGTTAAGTGATTCAAGTCATGAAATACGACAACAAGCAGATTCTGCTCTCTCGGAGTTCCTTCAGGAGATAAAAAACTCTCCAGTAAGTTTGATAATGACAAGTCTTGTTGCTATATATGCTGCAGTCTTGTAGTTTGTTGGGTGAGACATAGTTGAAGATTGGTTTGGCATTTGATTTCATGCTGTTTGAATCATGATATGGTAAATGAATTTATTTGGTTATATGAATGATGACTAGGTTTACTGTTTCTATTCCTAGATTTTGATTATTATAAAATATTTGTTGAGTGTAATTTTCTGACTCAAGCAGTGCTGCTCTTCAAGTCTGTAGATTATGGTCGCATGGCTGAAATATTGGTGCAAAGAGCTGGTGCTGCAGATGAGTTTACAAGATTGACAGCTATTACATGGGTAGGTGGAGTTAACTTTATTCCAAACGATTGTGCAGTGCAAAATTTGCAGATGTCTGCTTTTAATGTTCACTTGTGCTCATATCAATCTGTATCTGATTAAGACTAATAAACTGCATATTTTATTTGACTTCTTTTGAACTTCCTTCAGATGTTCTTAACAAGCAGTCGTTGAATCATGTAGATAAACGAGTTTGTAAAACTTGGCGGGGATCAGCTTGTTCCTTATTATGCTGATATATTGGGAGCTATTTTGCCTTGCATATCAGATAAAGAAGAGAAAATTAGAGTTGTAAGTGAATTTTGGAGCATCTCTGTCTCTTCTTTCTACCTGTCTTTTTGGAGGACAACCTCGCTAATATTTTGCAGGTAAATACTAATTATTGTTGGATTGTGTGTAAGGTTGCTCGTGAAACGAATGAAGAGCTTCGTGCTATCAAAGCTGATCCAGCAGAAGGTTTTGATGTGGGAGCAATCCTATCTATTGCGAGGGGGTAGTTTCTCTTTCTTTGGGGTTGGGGGGCACACGTGTTATAGGATCCCTGGTCCATCAGACAATCATTTTATTTCAAAATTTTTCTGGGATCAATAGTGCTTCATGTCATGGTTCTTCCTTTTTCTTCTTGGATGATATGTCTATGAATAATAATTTATATAGTTGTTATTTGTAAATATAAATACTTCAAAAGGGATATTTTACTTGTTATTGATGCTTGCTAAGTACTTTTGGTGATATGCGCAAACTTTTGACTGTGCCAGGCACTTGTCTCATGAATGGGAAGCTACTCGAATTGAAGCATTGCATTGGATATCAACACTGCTAAACAGACACCGTCATGAGGTAATGGGTTTGACAAACGTTTGATGGATTATCCTTTTACCAAGTTGAAGCTGTTTGGCCTTTTTATTTGGATGATTTGACATAACTGAATTATTACCTATATCTGAGCACGTTGTCTTCATCCCACTAACTAAATTGTACAAGGATGCTTTAAGTTGCTCTCTGAAGATCTTTTACCTTTGAATTTGACACGGTTTCACAAAATAAATGTTCAGTTGATCCTTCCAATGCAAAAGGTTGGCCATTTTCCACCATTTACGCCCCTTAGATTCTTACCAACTGTAGTTATGCCTGGAATGTTTTTGGTGTATTTAGTTAATTTGAGTGCCTCAAAAAAAGTTTCTACAGTGAGAAAGTGCTCTCTCTTTTCTCTAGAAAACCTGCCTACAAGATCACTTCTTCTAGACACCTTCAAACTTGTTCAAACACCTTGTATTTCTTTTCTTTCTGTTTCTCGTAAGTTTCTTTCAGTTCTGTTCCCTCTCTTCTGTGTTATCTTTCTTCAATCATCTTTAAAGGTACCTAAGGTTTTTTTTTCGTTTGCTGGTTGGTGTTCTCCCTGTGCTTAGTGGTTTGAGTCTCTGACCTGGCTTTGTCCATGACCCTTAAAATGTTCTTTAGAAGGTCTAGAAGGGCTAATTTATCCTCTAAGCTTCCTAAGAGTATTCTCTTTCTCTTTTAAAAGCTGTGTTTTCCTTAGCCATGGATATCTCTCAGCTTCAAGTTGAAACCATAGGTCTTTTGGGAAGGAAGGAAATGCCTTAGAACCAGATCCTTACCCTTCTGTGCCTTATGTTGCTGCAGAAAAGGCGATAGCAACCTTTCCTCGCATGGGTCTGGGTGGTAGGCCCAAGGCTGTAGCTTGCCACGATCCCTTTTCCTTCCCTGTGCTTAGTGTTCTACCTGAGAAAAAAGCCTCTGCCAATCCTAGTACCTCCACAAGTGATTCCACTGTCCAAGCAATGGTCATCATGTGGAAGCTTGTGCCTTTTCTTCAGGCAAAAGCCAGAATCCACCTTCTGCCTTAATCCCCTAACCTTTTCCAAAATCAAAAAACCACCTTCTCTTACCTATGACCCAAGCTGCATATGGAGACTCTAACCCTGAACTTAAAGGGGATGTCCCATTAACTTAGTACCCGCCCACCAAGTTTGGTGATACAATGCATGTTACCTCCAAAGGAAGTCTCCCTAGAGGGGGAAAAGATTAGGAGAAATACCTTTATTTTTTCCTGTTGTTAATAATATTGCCTGTAACCTATGGTCTTGTGATGGTTTCCCTGAGTTTGGAAGAAACACTAACGTTCCCCCCTCCAAACTTTGCTACCTGTGCGGTAGGAAGACCTTTGCAAACTGACATTGTTACAGCTTCAAATGAACGTTGTATTAATTATGTTTATGTTTTAGTGGATATGGACCTAAAGGAGGAGTTCCCTACTAGTTTTGAGATAGAACTTTTTGATGGATCAACAACACGTGCTAGTTGAATATGAATGCATCCCTCCAAACTAGTCGTCTTGTAAAATCTTTGGTCACACTGATTCTTCATGTCCTGAAAAGCTGAAGAACCAACTAGACGAAGAGGCTGAGGAAGGCCCTGAACCCAACAGTGTAGGAGGTATTGTCATTAAGGATGGGAGGGCTAATGTGACAGATGACCAGAAGAAATCAAAGTTTTTAGGGGGAGGAAAAGGAAGTTTTTGCATGGACAAAGTTGATGACTGTAGACTCTGGTGGATGAAGGTGGTGGAGGTGGAGGGTAAAGGGTGGGGAAAAAGTGCCTGTAGACTCTGTTGGATGAAGGTATTAAAGAAGTTTGGCTCCATTGTCATGTTTCTAGGCTGATCTTTCAGAAATTGGAAGGGTGTTTCTTCAGGTTATCCCTAAAATTGAAGAGTTACTGACTTGTGAGGACTCAGAGATTGAGGTTCCTCGTGGATTGTGGTTAAAAAAAAAAAAAAGCCATAAAGGCTAGAAAGAAGGAGAAAAAGAAGGGAGCAGCTTGTAGGAAAGCCAGCTCAGAGGGACTTTGAACTTTGAGTTGTGACCTCTTTTTGTTGTAAAATAATATGTTAAGGAATATTAGGGTTTTGAATGACCTCAAAAAGAGCTACAATAATTAGAGAAGTTTTATAGCGAGAATATGCTTTCCTTGGGGCTAATAGAAACAAAAGTATATCAATATGGATTGTATTTGGCGAAGGATACATCCCTCTTGGTCACCTGAAAAAAAAAAAAAACAATCCGCAGGCTGTACTTTGGGGTTGCTTGGAACCCCAATATTTGGTCTATGAGTTGAAGGATATAAGTCTCTAGACTAATGAACCTTGGTTAACCCTATGTGATTTGAGTGCAGAAGGCTATGTGACAAGCATGGAGAGAATAAGGTGTTTTCAAAAGGAATGGATGAGTTCAAGGTGGTTGTCACTTTGCAAATGTTGATGATGCTCGTTCTTTTAGCTTAAACTATACTGGGGCTACAGAGAATTATGGTTACCCTATTTTGAGAAAATGGGACAAAATCTAATCAATGATCACTGGGTCACTTCTTATTTCAACACTGAAGCTGCTTTCCTTTATCCTGGACCATTGGAAGATAGTCCTTTAATGGTCAATCTCCATCTTGAGAGCTAAAAGATAGTCCCTTTTTGGTTCTCAACCTTTGCTGCAAATAACCTGACTTCAAGGAAATAGTGTCTCAACTTTGCTCTTTACAAGTGGAAAGAACAGCTAAATCACTTCACAGTTGAAACTCTTGAAAAGCGAGCTAAAGAAGCTAAATAAGTTGGATTTCTTTGGTCTGTGGTTGAAGACTCAAGTAAGTAGAAATTCAGGGCAAAGCTTGTCTTGGTCAGCGGCTTTGTGGAACAATGTGAAGGATTTTTCTTCTGCTTTTTGAAGGGCCTTATGGTTGTATTAACTATATGAATAGGAAAGTTTGTGTGGCAGCCATATACTACATTTGGCAAGAGAGTAATACAAAACATTTTGGAATTCTAGATCCATCAGCTGAAGGAGTGACTAGGAAAGCCTTACTTTCAGTCAGGAAGCTAGATTTGGTTTCTCTTCAAATCTTGTTTCGTTTGTTGTTGAGTATAGCAGGACGATAGTATAACTATAGTTAGATTTAGTTTTGGTCCTTGCAGCCACTTTTTAGTGTAATTACCTTAGGCTTAAACTCCTATAGTCTGCATACGGTGGACTCTCCTCTCTTATAGTTATTTACATATTAATGAAATTCTGACCTTATCCCAAAAAAATTAATTCGAGTGCCTTAATTCTAAAATAATACACATGTCTTCAGTGGGAGATTATGTTAAGATTTTTCTTTTGATTACTTTTACTCTTGTTTGCCATGCCTTTATTTCGCTTTAAAGTTTTGAGACATCTCAGGACCTTTCTTCTCCCCTTCCTCTTAGTTATTTAGCTGCATTATTTCTACGTTTATTTTCTTGCTTCAACAGGTTTTGTCTTTTCTGAACGAGATTCTGGACTCTCTCCTGGAGGCACTTTCTGATGAATCTAATGCGGTAAACCTTTCTCCTTGTTTCAGCATGTTTAATTATTTCTGTTGTCTGCTTCTCTTGGTTTACTTATCAAAAGTCCTTATGCTGAAACCAATCTAATTAGTGAATATTAGTGTCTTTGGTATAAAACTTATTGAAGCATTTCAATGATTGGTATCAATGTTATTTGCCATAAACCAACTTCTCATCAATGTGATGAACTAAAAATATAGGATGTATTATGGGGTTTGGATTGATGGTTAAGGTATGAAAGTGCACTAGACCTCGTTTCAGTTTATGCTAACACCATTTCTTGGGGCCATATCTACACATTAAGGGTTGACTAATGAGGTGGGCTTATGATTGCAGTTCATATGCTTTGAGGTAGGTGGAGAAACTAAGGCCATGGTTTCTTTTTAGGAGAACTTATTCTGGTGTTCCACACCACCTGCAAACCCCCTTATTTATGTTTATGACTATTATGTAGCACTGGCTAGTCTATTTTGTAATTTGGAGAAACCATCTCAGCTTTTACAGTACATATTTAATACAAATTGTCACAAGCTGTCCCTCGATCCATTAATAAGTCCTTGAGCATTAATAAACATATATAAGACCAATGAGGAAAGGGCTATGTGAAATATTTGAGACATTTGTTGGCCCACAAAAAAAAAAAAAATGAGCCATTTTAATTACCATAAGAAGAAATATTTAAGCCATTTTCCCGCCAAAAAGGTAAAAGCGCTAAACTTAGTGCGCTTTGTTAGTTGACAATATGGTTGGTGCATGGAAGGGCACTTTTTTTTTTTTTTGAGTAAGGTTTACCCAAAAGAAAAGGTACTTTTTTTTTTTTTTCCTTTAAAGAAAAAGTGACCACTTTTTTCAACCATTTAGAGGCAATAGACGTCCTTTGTGCCTTTGATGCATAAATGTATTGCATCATCCCTGCAATTTTTGATACCTCATATCCATTTGAATAGAACTCCTTCGCACTGAACATACCAAGAGAGAAAACCAACTCCATCATCATTTTAAGCCAATACCTAAACTCATCAAGAATATCCAAAAACCCCGATATCTAGAAGCCACCTTCATGGCAACTTAGATGCTATACCTGGATCTCATACATTGTCATTAATCCAAACACAACATAGCCAATATCACACAAACATAGACTCGTAACTTGCCTTTTGGCAACACTAACTTCTATTGACATGAATTACCATAGGCTACATTTGCCTCTGGAATTTGTTAGTGATAGGATATTAAAGTGTTTAAGGATAAGGTTTGTAAGCAATTTTGAAGAGAGAAAATAATGTTTTTCATTGATAAATATATTACGAGACACATCACTATATATAGACAATGTTTACTTAGTAGTCGTAACCATAGTTGGTGTATAAACCTTTGCTTAACACATCATTAATTATCTCGTGTAAAAAATAAAAAGAAAAAATAAATGCTATGCACAAAAAATTACAGCTCAAGACTCCCCTTTAAGCTAAGAAATAGATATCTATTATTCCTAACTTGGAAATAATAGCTTGAAAACTTGCAATATTTAATCCCTTTGTTAAAACATTTGCAAGTTGCCTTTCTGAGGGAATATATGATACACAAACTAAACCATTCTCTAACTTTTGTTTGATGAAATGCTTGTTGATTTCAATGTGTTTCATCCTATCATGTCATATAGGATTATGAGCAATGTTGATTACTGATTTAGTGTCACTGTAAAGCTTTATAGGTCCTTCCCATTTGATTCTCAAGTCATCTAGAATTAGCTTTAACTATAGTAACTTACAAATCCCTTGAGGAAGTGCCTCAAATTTAGATTCTGCAGTTGATCTAGCTATAACATTTTGCTTCTTGCTTCTCCATATTATAAGATTTCCTCTAAGAAATGTATAGTAGCCTAAAGTTGATTGTCTATCCACTATCGATCCTGCATAATCTACATCACTATAGACTTTTAGTAGGAGATATAATTCTTTTTGAACAAAATCCCCTTTCCAAGACTCCCCTTAAGATAGTGTAAAACCCTGTAAGCTACTTATAGGTGAGAGTTTCTAAGATCATGCATGAACTGACTTATCACACTCATAGAGTATGCTATGTCAGGGTAGGTATGTGTAAGGTTTATGAGTTTCCCCACTGATCTTTGGAACATCTTTCTATTAATTGTTGGCTTCTCTTTAGCTTTTGTAAGTTTTTGATTTGGATCCATTGGAGTAGAGATTGATTTACACCCTATTATTCCTGTTTCCTTCAAGAGATTAAGCACATATTTTTGTTGTGATATGAAAATTCCTTTAATTAAGCCAGCCAGCTCAATACCAAGAAAATACTTTAATTTCCTGAGCTCCTTTAATTTGAATTTTTTGGTCAATCGTTGTTTGCTGCTTCTCCTTCTCATCATTCCCAGTAACAATAATGTCATCAACATACACTAAGAGTGTAGTTACTCCCCTGAGGCTGAGTGCTTAATGAACAAAGTGTGGTCACTTTGGCTTTGCTTGAAACTTGAAGCCTTCATGACTAGTGAATCTACCAAACCAAGCTCTTGGAGATTTTTTGAAGCCATATAGTGTCTTTTTTAGTTGGCAAACTTTGTTTCTTTGGTTTTTTTCTTGAAAACCTTGTGGAATATTTATGTAAATTTCTTCTTCTTAGTCTCCATGGAGGAAAGCATTTTTCACATCATATTGCAAAACTAGTCAATCAAAATGAGCTGCTAGGGATAATAGGATTCTTACGGTGTTCATTTTTGCTATTGGAACAAAAATTTCCTGATAGTAAACACTATAAGTTTGAGTGTAAACTTTTGCAACTAATCTTACTTTGCATCTCTCAAGTGTCCCATCTGCCTTGTATTTCAAAGTGTATAGCTACTTACAATCTATTATGTTCTTTCCTTTTGGCTTATCAACAATTTTCCATGTTTTATTTTTCTCCAAAGCATCAATTCCCTTTCTCATGGCATCTCTCCACTCTCTTTTCAACAGTGCCTTAGACTTAGTATTGGATATGGAAATGGTATTTAGGCTTATTATGAATTTTTTATAGGTTGCTGACAAGTGTTTGAGTGATACATGGTTAGATATTGGGTAAAGGGGTCTCTTGGTGCATTTTCTAATGCCCTTTCAAATAGCAATAGGGAGATTTTTGATGTCTATAGGTTGTTCAATTGTTTCTAATTACAATGAAGGATCAGTTCTTACCATGGTCTCATTTTCAAAGCGTACGTTGGGTTCTCGGACCTGTTGCAATCTAGAATAGTTGCTCTTTTTGATTATACATGTGAAAATCTTGGAAAACCATGAGTTGCACTTATTGACTTTGAAGAAGATTTTTGTTTTGAAGAAAGGCTCTTTTTGATCGACTCTTGTGCAAGACTTTTTGAAGGGGTCATTGGACTTATGTTGGATGAGAATTTATGTTTTGAAGAAAGGCTCTTTTTGACTGATTCTTGTGCAGGACTTTTCAAAGAGATCATTGGATTTACATTGAATGAGAATTTATGAGCAAGTGTAGGCAAGCCAAGAGGGTTAAAAGGCTTAAAAGTCTCATCTTTAACATTGACTTTTTCCCCTTGAAGATAGGACTTTGTGAAGTATGGCATATTTTTAATGAAAGTGACATCAACTGAGGTGTAAAATTTTCTTAAAGTGGGGTGATAGTATTTGTATCCCTTTTGAGTGAATGAATAACTTAGAAATACACACTTAATTGCACGGGGATCCAACTTTTCCCTATGTTGATTATGAATATGCACAAAGGCAATACAACCAAAGACTCTAGGTATGAGGCCACTCAATGTTTTGAAATGAGGGAAAAAATTATTGAGGATGTCTATAGGGCTTTTATTATCTAACATTTGTGAGGGTAACCTGTTTATCATGTGTGTTGTAGTGAGCATGGCCTCTCCCCAATAGTATTTAAGAACATTCCGCTTGAAACAACAAGGCTCTAGTGGTGTTAAGTAAATGGCCATTTTTCCTCTTTGTTATCTCATTTTGTAGGGGTGTGTCAACATAAGATGATTCATGAATGATGTCCCTCCTTTTGAAAATGAGGTGATAAAATTTGATTAAGGTAATCTCTAGTATTTTTAGACTTGAAAATTTTGATTTTAACCCCAAATTGGTTTTGGTCCATGCAATGGAAATTTGGACTGATAGTGTTGATGTCTAACTTTCGTTTTAAGTAAAAAGATCCATGTAACCCACATGCAGCCATCAATCAATGAAACAAACCATTGAACCCCTAAAATGTTTGATATACTTTAAGGTCTCTAAATATCATTATGAACTAAATGAAAAGGGAAAAAACTCCTTTTATTACTAATAGGGAAAGATACACCAGTTTGTTTCGCTAACTCATAAGCTTCATATTGAAACTTAGAGATATTTAGTCCTTGAAAAAATTTGGGAAACATGATTTTCAAAACTCTAAAGGAAGGGTGACCTAAACGTAAATGGTGAAGCCAAATAGCATATTTATTAGGATGACTGAGAAATGACATAAAAACATTACTTATGGCATTCTGAGACAATTTAAGGTAATAGAGCTTGTTCTATTCCTTGGCAAGTCTAATTTTCCTCCTTGAGATCTGATCCTGAAGAACACATTCAGACACAGAAAAAATAGCATAACAATTGAGATCACTTGTAAGCTTTTGAGTAGATATAAGGTTGGATGACAATTTTGGCACATGAACAATATCTTTGAGGACAATTAAAGGGATAATATGGTTATCTCCTAATCCAGCAATAGTAGCTAGAGCACCATTTGCTACTAAAAATTTTCTATTGTTAGGGCATGGAGTATAAGAATGGAAAAAATGTGTGGAGTAGGTCATATGGTTGATGGCTCCAAAGTCAAGAATCCAAGAGGTGGTATGAGATTTGTTTGAGGAATGCATTTCATAAGAGAGCAAAGATTGATCTAAGAGAGTTAATGAACTCACCTGAGAAGATTTCTCAAGAGATCTTATCAAGTTCTTCAACAGGTCAATTTTTTCACTATTGAATCCCTTTCTTTTTGAGGCTTTGTCAATCTTGATTTTCTCATTTAAGCAAGCTTGAGGTGTAAAACTACTAGTAATGGTGGAAATAGACATGATGGTGGATTGGAAAAAAATAACCTCAAAATAACTGGAGGGTGATTGTAAAATGACAACAATTAAGGGTGCAATTGAGGCTCCCTAGATAATTGTTTCAAGAAAAGTGAAGAGGAATGATAGCAATGAAGGTTGCTCTTTGAAGAAGTAATCCCAGAAAAAAGCCCTAAGGTTCTGATACCATGTAAGCAATTTTGAAGAAAAAGAGAATAATGTTTTTCATTGATAGATATATTACAAGACATATTGCTATATATAGACGATGTCTACCTAGTAGTCGTAATCATAGTTGATGTACCAACCTTTACCTAACACATCATTAATTATTTTATTTAAAAAATAAAAAGAAAAAATAAATGCTATGCACAAAAGATTATAACTCAATAAGATCCAATAAGATTACTCTCCATCTATATATGGCTCGACTATCGTTTTAGAGGAGGTACCTTCTATAGCTTATTGTTAGACAAGGTAATATCTATAAGAGCATTAGTGCAAACATAATGGTAGGTACCAACTGAAAATCTATGTACTCAGCAACTTACTTAGCCTTGTTTTCTTTGATTGGTTTAGGCTACTTGTCATGAAAAGAGACAAATAGACAACCCATCACATAGTTTGGATGTTGAAACAGAATGTTCACATTAGAGTTAGGAATGTGACAAATGATTTTCTTAAAGTCCATATTTACAATTGTCTTTTTCTTCTCTTTATTATATATGTGTAACGGAGACAAATGAACTATTCTATTTAGCATTTCCCCTCAAATTGGAGTATGTATATCATATTCACTAAGCTTGTTACATATATAAATTATTCAAGGTTCTTGAAGTGATCTCGTGAATATACTCATATAGGTTGGTCATTGGAGTTTAGAGAGGAAGTGATGATATCACTTGAGAGAATCTTCTCTCTAACAAAATGACTGTCAATTTTTATATGTTTGTTGCTTTCTAGAATTGTTGAATTTGATGCAATGTGTTTGCAGCTTGATAATCACATTTGAGCTCCATGAATCCAAGTTAACAAACCTTGACCTTGCTCGATATTAGACTGTCATTGCTCAATATTCTGCTTCTACACTTACCTTGCAACTACATTTTTTTCTTAGTCTTCCAAGAGACAGACTTCCACCAACAAATACACAATATCCTGAAGTATGATTCCCAAATGTAGAGCATCCGCAAAAGGAGGACATACCGAATCAAAATCTAGGTGGAAGATAACTTTGAGTCGATCCTCTATCCTCATAAAATGAATGTTTTCCAAGAGCTAATTTGAATTATTTGTCTATTGGAATTCATGCACCCTATTAGCTCTTATGAGGAGAGTTAAAAAATCGACCTTAATAACTTTTAGGGTTGGAAAGGGTTCATCCTCATTACATAAAATCTTAATGTTATAGTCAATTTGAGTATGCACAAATGACCAAGCGTACTTCCTTTGGCATATAGACATTCCATTACTCCATTGAACTACCTTGGTGCTAAGGAAATACCAAAGTTTGTCTAAGTCTTTGTTTGAAAAGTCAGCTGCGCAACTTGGGTGATAATTTCTTGTATTAACTATATCATCCTTATAAACTACCATATAGATGCAGTGATAAAGATTATGGAATGATCGACCTTACTCTGTTACTTACCAAATTATGGCAGTGCATTGTTCAATCTACCAAACTAGACTTGTGGAGATTGTTTAAGACCGTATAAGTACTTGTGAAGACGACAAACTAAGCCAAACTCCCCTTGGCAACAACACCTGGTGATTGCTCCATATAGACCTCTTCATCTAAAACACCATGAAAAAAGGGGGTTTATTATCTAATTGGTCCAAAGACCAATGGCATATAGTAGCTGGAGAAAAAACCAAGCAAATAGATGTATTTTGGCCACAGGAGAGATAGTGTCACTATAATCAAGACCAAAGATTTAAATGTATCCATCAGCAACAATACAAGTGTTCTCCTTTCCCCAAAAACAAGATGAGCTTTGAACCATTTCATCTGACCATCAGGTCTCACCTTGATATTGTATGACTGATGACATCCAACTGTAGATTCTTTTTTGGCAGTGATGTGTCACCACAATATTATGAAGCTATGCCGTCCAGCATAGTATGCCGGCCGATATGAATGAGTGTTTCTAAAATGTTGGAGGAAATTAGATATTGGACAAGGTAGGAGCAAGAATGGGACACATAGCAGATAAATGATAATATAAGAAATTGTAAATAGATGAGGGTGTGAATAATATGAATACTTTATCGAAGAGCAATGGGTGGGCTATTAGGGTGCGAACCCGGAATTTAAAATGTTATATTATATTAGATATAAGATAAAAAATACATATACTCCAGATTAAAAATTTTCATCCTATGGATTTTAAAGCTCTTACTCACTCTTTAATAGGAAAATAAGAAAATAACTGCCGCTCTCAACTACTACATTCCTATTCGTACTACCATTGTATTATTTATGTGGTGCATTTCTATATTTTATAGATCTCCTTACTACTAGTCTATCGCTAGCAATAGCTATGCAAATACTACTATTAACTATAGGCAATATTTGATAATGCCACCCCCTTAAAATTGCCTTGTTCTCAAGGCTAGCAATTGAAACTTTTCAAGTGATGGCTTCAGCTGGTTGTCATTCACTGTGAATATGCAGATGGTACTCAAATGCATTAGAAATCAATATCACAAGCCTTAACCTTGCTCCATAATAAACAAATTGCCAACAGCATGAATTTTTTACTCTTCCTCTTTATACCCTTCAATGTAAACATTGCTCTTATCCATCATGTTAAATGCTTTCACGTAGCCCACTACATGATATCCTTTTATCAACTTTTTTTTTTTTCCTTTTAACTCAACTTGAAAATATTTCCTGAACTCTTCCCAGCAAACCTGTATAGTAGATTCAGCAACAATTTTGGGTTCCTCACTAGGTTTTTCATCCTCTTTTCCTTTCTTTCTGCCACATCGTCTGCAAAGCTAATTCTTCTAGCTTCATTGCTTCATTTCCTACATCAGTTATAGTTCCATACTCTTACACTATGTTCGAGACCCATCATCTTCAAGTGTCATCTCTTTCTGCCTCAAAAGTGTCAAACCCATTCTGAACCACATGCTTAACATCTGTATGGAGGCATTAACTCAAATTTGAACCTGCAGCAATGTCCTTTACTGGATTGTTCAAAGCCTATCCAATTTTCTTCAAAGGTGTTTGCAGACTTTGATTTCTTTTGCTCTTCAAAGACCTCATACAATTGCTTCTGGTTTCCATGGTAGGAACTCCCCAAATACTTGCCATCATCTTCTTTTTTATGCTCACATCATGATGATACTTCCTATCAATGGAAAAGTATTTTTTCTTGTCGAATAGAATCGCAACTTTCTTTCTCCATTAACAATCTTTCATTAGTTTGCTTGTTTAACAATTTTAACATTATTGCTTCAGTTCATCAAGGGTTGACAAATGTTCCTTTAGGCATGAGAATTTGGAGTCCTTGGTTAAAGCTTGGTTAGTTTCAATAATTAGTGGTTATGAAATCCTTGAATCTTTCGCACTCTTAGACATTTTCTTCTTTAAAACTCCTGCTCTACTCTCTAGACTAATCATTTTAACAAGAACTTGTCAACTTAGGGTAGTGTTTTTGGAAAATAAAAAAATAGAAAAATTAAGAAGAAAGAAATGAATCTTAGGTTGGTTTCTCGTTGGACTTCTATGTTTATGGTGATGGGTTTGAGAAAAGGTGGGTTAGAGCAATATATGTGACTGATTGGCATTAGTGGGGGATGGGGTTAAGGGTTGCGTTTGTATTTTGGGTTTTTGGTGTGTCTCTATTTGTAGAGGTGGTGGTAGGTTTCATTGGTCTATGTTTGTGGAGTTGGTTATGTGTTTTGTGGTATGTGTTTGTGGTAGTGGATTTGACAAGTTTCGGTGGTTGTGGTGGCTCGTTGAGTTGGGCAGTGCATTCACTGTTGGGAGGTGGCTTTGCTGGTGCTTGGCTGCTGGTTTCCTCGGATTTGGTGGTGGATTCATTGGTGGGAGGTGGGTCATTGGTTTTGGTGGTGGGTTTAGAAAGAAAAATAGGAGAAGAGAAGAAGAAGATGGCTTGGGTTGAAAAATAAGGAAGGAAAGACAAAAAGAAAACCTGGGTTGGTGGGATTCTTATCTGTTGGTCTTTTAAGTGTGGATCATAGGTTGTTTCTCTCTCTCTATCGTCAACTACTTCAATTTCTCTCTGCTCTTTCTACTTCCTTTAGTGTTGTTTCTTTTATATTTTGGGTAAAGTCAGATATATTTCATTTCTTAATGTACACAAGGAATGTACTGTTATAGGACACCATGAAATCTATAAAATCGAACTAAGTATCATGAAAAACAAAAGGATTCTTAGTTCAATGAAATGGCCAATAAACGCTAGGTTCTTATAATCAAATTAAGTAATATAACATAGAGTAATTGTAAAACTACTTCAAAAGAAATTGTAAGGTTCTTTCTCTCTTCTTCTATTCCTTTCTCTCCATCGGAAATAGTAGCCAGCAGCAAAAGCTTTATTATTGGGTTGCATTCAACGGCCTAGTAGTAGCAGAAAGTAGGAAGGTTTCCAAACTAGAAGCTTCCAATGGTTTGTATACAGTACATGCAATGGCTTCTTCAACACTCTTTCAACAATTCCATGCAGCTCCATCCAAATACAAGTAGGCAGCAGTTTGTGTCAATCAACCCCTAATTATACAACTTGTCCATGGTTAACGGCTTCCTCTGCTCAATTAGCCATAAAATTAGCGTCATTTCTTTCTTTTTTTACTTTTCTTTTCTTTTTTCCTCTTCTGGTTGAGCTCTTGAATCTCCTTCTTTTTCCTCCTTTCTTTTTTTCTTTCTTTTTTCTTTTCCCCTCTTTTTCTTTTTCGTGAATATTGAACAATTACTTTTCTCCCTGGCCAATGATCCAGCAAGTCAGACTAACTGATATGAACCCAGACATTGAAATATTGATTATATTGAGTATAGGATAAAAAATACACACACTCCTAAGCAAATATTCTTTTCAGAGTTTAAAGCTCCTACTTGCTCTTGAAGAGGAAAATAAGAAAATGACTGCTTCTCTCTCTATTATTACTCCCCCTACTTATGCTACTATTCTACCTTTTATGTGCCACACAGCAACATTTCGTTGGTCTCCTTATTACTATACAAGTATTACTATTAGTTATTTCTAGTGGTGTTCCTGGAACTTGGATGTATATAGCATTACTGGAGCTTGGGTGGACTAAGGAACAGGTTGCCAATGCTTTGGTTTATGAAAGACTAAAGTCACTGGTGGTTATGATATTTACGTTTTGTGATTCTGGTTACTCTGATAGTCAAGGTCAGGTCTATCCCCCTAAAAAAAAAAGAAAAAATGAAAATGTCTAGCTCTTGCTGTGATAGCACATTCCGATGGGAAATGGAGGAATGAGAAAAGTGATTATAGTCTAAATCCCTAATGAAATTTGTCTCTTCCTTTTTTATGTATACATGTGAGAGGAAGACAAAAATTACTATGCCCCTAACTACAAAAATAAATATACTATACCATTCGACAGAATGCATCTAGACAACTACATCAGGAGTGTCCAAGGGATGTCATTTATTTCACTAAAGGCAACCTGTATCATTGTCTTACTACTTGGACTCTATCTAGGCTTCTACTCTTGTCAGATGGGTCCTCATTTTGGACCTTAGTCCTGATAATGAAGTGTTACTTGCACATGCTAAAATTAAGGCAAAGCCAGGCAAATACTTATATGATATTCTCAATTCAAATTTTCACTCTGTAACAGTTAACTGCACTAAAAGTTATCAAATTTATGTTTGCTTAAATAAGGCAAATCACTTACAACTGTTCTTTGGCACCAGGACCTCTCTTTTCTTTCTGATCCCTGGTCTTCAGTTTTTGGTTTTTGGTTTCTGTGGCTTGTCTAGGTGCTTCACAATCAGAATATCCTTTTTGGTGCTGATTCTTAAACCAATAAGGGTTTTGGCCCCTTATGTGCCATCTAGCTTCACTAAATTCATAATTCAATAAAATCTTATAACTGTCACCCATTAATAATTAGGCTCTCTAGGGATCACTCACTGGCAATTTAATCAATAAAAAATGGGATATGTTCTGGTTTGAAAAAAATAAATACTTAATGAAGTCAGAAATTTGAGAAAGTAGACTCTTTCCCCATGTATATAGGTACTTTTCATTAGTTGATGATCTTTGTGTTTGCTTTTTATGTACTCTGAAGTCTTGTGTAAAGATTTCATGAATATTAATTGTGTGTATTTTAATGAAACCATATGCATTTGGCAGGTGGTGCTCCTTGTTCTTGAGGTCCATGCATGTATAGCCAAAGATCCGCAGCATTTCCGCCAGCTTGTTGTCTTCCTGGTGCACAATTTTCGGGTTACGCGTTCTCTTTTGGAGAAGTGAGTTTCTTTCTTATTTGATCTTTTGTCTTATTCATTAAAAAAGATAAGCATTTTTCCTCGTATGATCTGTGTTTCTTGCTTCTGTATAATTGAATAACGTTTATGCTATTTGTTTTATGTTAAAATGTCTCTGAGTGATGTGCTATTCTGACTTCTAGGCGAGGAGCACTGATAATTCGTAGACTCTGCGTACTGTTAGATGCAGAAAGAGTTTACAGGGAATTTTCCACTATATTAGAGGGAGAAGCTGACCTTGATTTTGCGTCTACTATGGTCCAGGTATAACTTTTAAGAAATTCTGTCTGTTCCTTTTATGGTCTATCTTTTCCCAGTACCCTCATTTGTGCAACCTCCTTTTTCACTTATGAAAATGTTTGTGGCATCACATTTAAAGCAATGTCTGCTGCCTGTATTTTCTTACTCTCTTTTTGTTTCTCTATCTCCTTTTGTGCTCAGGCATTGAATCTAATATTGCTTACTTCATCTGAGTTATCTGGACTTAGAGAGCTGTTGAAACAATCATCGGGCAATCCTGATGGGATAGATTTATTCAATGCTTTATATGCTTCGTGGTGCCACTCACCGATGGCAATCATAAGTCTGTGCTTTTTAGCTCAGGTAAGAAAGCAGCTCACAATAACCATTGAAGCATTTTCCTTAGTGAGAGTCATATATTTGAACGGTCTTAGATATGGTTGCATTCTCCGTCTCTCCACTATCTTCAAAATCTAATTGATTGGACATACTTATTATGCTTCATTGATTTATGATTTTTGGTGATGGATAGAATGGCTGATGAAAAACTTCATTGTGCTTAGAAATGGTTTGAAGTGTCTTATTAAGAATTGTGTCCTAAAACTTAAGGATATAAAAAAATATGTTTGGAAACCTATATTTTCTTATGCATAGGAAAACTGTTAGCGACCCCTTTTTTCTCGCTCAAATTCATGGTCATGATAGCATTCACATAACAATTTCTAGGTAGATTTTGCTTTGAATCTTAATGCACTATGGCCTTATTCACTGATTCAAGGAATAGGATTCCTGATTCAATCCAGTATTGTTATTAGAACCAATTATTGTATAAAGTCAGGATGTTAAGGTGATGATAAAAAATGCAACCTCATAGCATCTACTTCCTGGAATACTAATAACTTACGAGAAGAGATCAAATATGAGGAACTGGGAGGTCATATTTTTCTTTTTTTCCTCACCCTACATTTTTCCCAACCTTACATTAGAACAAGGATAGAATCCTCTTTCAATTTAATAAATGAAACGATTGATGTGGTAATTGATAAAATCATTCTTCTGAAAGAAAAAGGATCTATTCCGAGGACAGTTTAAAAGCCTTATTAACAAAATAAATGATGATATTTATTCCATTGTTGTTTAGTCATGTTCACTTTGGGATTCTCATTTGTCCTCATCTATATAGAGTATCTCCCCTTTTTTTTTATCCTTAGTTCTTAGGGAGTCATCTGCTGGACTGGCTTCTCATGTTGAAGCTGGTAGACACTTTGCATGGCCTATTCACATGCGGTGCTTTATTGCTTTTATGTCTTAAGTTGGTCCTTGCCACAAACTAGTTTATTAAGCTGGGGATGTGATCCAAGTGAATGAGATACTGTACTGCACTATGGGAGCCATACTTGAGATCACAAGTTCCCATATTTGAGTGGACTTATGAGCTTGTTGTGCTTTTAAATGCATAAAAGTACTTTTTGATCATGTCCAATTCTGCAAAATGCTGGAAGTGTCGGTAAACAAGACAGATAAACAAAGGCTTGATAGTTGGGTTTTATCTGAAAAGTTTTGAGGTGGGATTTACCCAAAAAAAAAAGTTCTGAGATGGGAGCATGTACACTTTGATCTTACAAGGATCAAACTTCTGTGAATCCCCATTTACAGGAGTATATCATGCTAATGTGTGTTGGATGATCCACACATTTTTGTTGTCATGTCAATGAAATAGGAATGAGATTGGAAATGATTGTGATCTATGTGACATTTTGTTGTTGCTATCTTATTTGTCTCATCTTTCTTTGCAGACTTATCATCATGCAAGTGCTGTTATTCAGTCTCTTGTGGAGGAAGATATTAATGTCAAGTTCTTGGTGCAGCTGGATAAGTTGATTCGACTACTTGAGACACCAACCTTTGCTTACCTTAGGTTGCAGGTTGGTAGATGAAACATCAAACTGTAATCTAGGTTTTTGAAACTGTTCTTTTTGTTTATGAAAAAAAATCGAGGTGCATAATTCCTATAACTTGGTGGTTCTTCCTCGAAATCTCTGTCAGTACACTAGACAAATTAGCACAGAAAAGTATGGTTAACAACTACTTTGTATTGAGAACTGGAACACTTGACATTAGCTGTGTCTGGGGATACTTGGAATTAGACTACAATGTGTGAAAATCTCTGCATTCATGCATATTAATGTGACAAAATAGATTGACATAATTTGTTTTTGTCATCTTATTGCAATTCACTTTATCATGTCTGTTAAACTCATCAAGTTTCTATGTTCAAATTAATTGGTAGTCATAATAATGCTACATGTACCTTGAAGACTTTCTTATTGTAAGTTACATGGTGGTGGTGTCTTTCTCACTTGTTTGTAGACATAATGCAACGTCTTCAGAGGGTGGATATGCTGACTTTGTGACAAGTGAATGATGTGTTGAAAGTGTGGTTTCCAAACTTGAGTTCTACATTTCTAGATGGCTGTGCTAGTTATATACTAGCCTAAGAATCTAACTAAAGTTGAGTCGAGAGGACAATGTATTGAGGTTGAGCTGAATGTCTTAGTTCATATGCTTGGCTTAAAGTGGCACTTAATGGGCCAGAGCTTGATGCTTGATTGGGCTTGTAGTGGGCCCAATTTTTATGTAAATTAATTCTATTTCATTAGTTAAATTCCTATAAAGCTCGAATTCTGGTAAAACTTAATTTGAAGTCAAGTTCTGCTGATTAATTGTGCAATTATTGTTTTCATTTTTTGAACTACATAATATGTAGGCTGTCGAATGGAGTATTAAGAAGCTCAACTCAACTTGGTGAGTCACTTGAGTGGATCAATTTGGCCAGTGTAATCGGACTCGAGCAGTATTAAGTAGATTGCAAGCTCACTTAGTTTTACAGTCCCTGTGAAGTCCTTAGTCTAGAGAGTGCCCTGGTAGGTGAGCAACACAACCCTTTAGAGCTAGAAAATATTCAAACCTCATTTGGTGGGAGAAATGAGTAATATAGCAATTACTTGGTTGTCTCGCAAGTCGCGACTTGCTTCTTATGGATACCGTTGGGAATATTCTCCAAAAAGAGCAATTAAGTTGTTCATATGAAGAATAAAGTAAGTCGAGCTATTATCTATATTAGCATAATTTAATTTAGGGAAAATTACACGACTGGTGTTTTGGCCATAACTCGTGTTTTCTTTTTTTGATAAACATATGACTCTGATTTTTCAACATGTGTTAATGCTAATGAGAGAACATTTGTTGACTTATGATTGGTCAACAAATAATTTATATAATAAAATTAAATTATCAAATATTTTAATTAATTAATGGATTACATTTGGAACATAAATAATAAGTTACCCCCAGGGTGCATGATGTGATATTAGATTCCTTCGAAACCAACTTTGTTAGCATGATGATTGTCCTGGAAGTATCATCTTCATTTTTGACTATGTCAAAGCAACAATGATTGCTTGCTGGTAAAAAAATTATCGCTCAGGGAGTTCAAATGACACTAGTCAAAACACCTCCCTTTCTGACCTTCATACTGATTTTCCATCTGTTACCTTCTTATGAGTCAAAAGACTGGAAACTTTAACAAAGCATCTTCTGGTTGTCGTCTGTTTGGGGTTGGGGTCAATATATTCTTGCAAGATAATGGTGTGTTTGTTATGGGCTTTTCCTCTTTCTTTTTTTCTTATGTATGTATAATTCTTTAACCTGTGAAGTCCATAATTGAGGTCCAGGTCATATCCTATATTTTCTAGATTTGCCCACATTGAACCTTGGTTGGTGGAGGTACTATACCTGGTAGGTATGATTAGACAATAGCTGTTAAATAGTAGGGAGTGAAGCTTAAGGTATTGAAACACGAAGAAATGGATACTTCCATACTGAAGTCATGGTAACAAGCCCTGGTTACCGATGGTTTGATACCTGCGGAAAAATATGTGAAAGCAACCAAATGGTTTGATAAAGTACGATACAACTGGCTTATATCTCCACTAAATTTATATTATATCTCTTAGTGGCTTCTGGCATAGCTCTTACATATAGTTTCAGCTGTCTATGTTTTCTATTTTTTCTAATGATTATTATGATTATTTTGGCCAGGAGTCCTGTCATGTTTTACTTGTGTATTACCTATCCTTTCTATTCTTACAGTTTAACTTGTCCAAAATCTTTTTATGAAAAAAAGGAAAGATAATTTGCAAGTCCTGTAGTCTATGATTTACCATCTTTACCAAGTTGGATCTTGTGGACAAGTTTCAGATATTCAAAATTTTTCCTCAAGTATGGGAAATAGCCTTGTAGGTGTTGTAAAAATTCTGAGCTTATGCCAGCTCCATCATTAGCTGTTATAGAGTGGTCATCGTGGTACAAGGGCTTAGTTGTTTGCTTAATTGGATGAGAGCAGTATGAGCAATAATGTCCTCTTATGGCTTCATGAGAAGGGTGGTGGACAGAAGTGGCCTTGTTGTACCTTGCTCGTCTTTATGGGGTTTGCTAACTTATATTATTTGCCATGACTGCGGGAGGATGTGGAGCACTACCTTTGAACTTCTCGTGTGTCAACAAGACAAGTCATTCATTCATGCAACTCCAGACATAGAACACTCTTACTTATTTCCTGAGAGAGAATCAATCTTTCTGTCTCTAGCAGCAACTACACTTTCCTGCTACCAAGCCAATGGTGTTTTGTCTGGCTGTCTTTTGGTTATTCATGGAAATGATTTTTATATGATGCAACACACAATTAAATTTTCCTATTTGTCTGCTGTATCCGCTGTTGGCTTACTCTGCATACAATTCATTAGGATTCTAGATTAGTTTGTGTTTTAGAAAGTTCTTTTTGAATGTTGTTTTTTTGGGATAAAGTGAGAAATATTATTCAAAACACTTTGTACATGGGATGTGTACAAAAAGAGCACACAAGAAACCTATGAAACCGAACTAAGTATCTAAACACAAAAGGGTTCTCAGTTTGATTAAATGTCCATACAAATCTAAAGTGCGTAACTATTAACAATATAACAAAAAAATGATTTAGAAATAAGATCTATATGGGTTGCAGAGTTGTCTATTTGTCTCTTGTTTCTCTCCTTCCATAAGTAGTAGCATCCTATGGCAAAACTCTTTTTTTGCATTGTCTTTAGGGACCTCAATGTGTTAGGCAATAGAAAGCTTTCGAAGGTAGAGAATTCAGCCGGTCTTGCCCTATGTTATCCCATAAAATTCTCAATCGTCCTCTATAGCTGTTTAGCATAAGAAGAACCGAAAAATAAGTGGTTGTGTGATTCTTCACTATTTTGACACAGGAAACAGCTGGTCACCTTAACATGACCCCAAGAATACAACTTGTCTAAAGTGGGCTGCTTTTGATGCAGTATCATCCATAGAATCAGCACATGTCTGGGCATCACACTCTTATGCCATACAAGAGAAGACCACTCCACCTTCTGTTCCATTGTTCTGGCCAAGCAATAGGCTCATCTAATTGATGAGCAACAGGTTTCATTCAGTTTCCAGGTCAGCTTATACCCAATAGTTCCATCTGGCTTCAAAGGTGCAAAAGTGTTTCTAAAAGAATTCCATCTATCTCCACTTGGCCATCTCCATTTCATCCCTTCTATGAAATTTTCTGGCTTGGATTCCTTGGGACAGCCTAGGGTAATAATAGCATGATCTACCAACCAATCCCCAAGTGGGCCTCTTGGATGCCAATCATCATGCCAAAAGGAAATAAGCTTCCCATTAAAACCTTCCACTTAAGGAGTCAGTTAGCTAGGTCTCTAGATTGAAGGATTTTCCTCCATGCCCATGAGGCGTCAATAGGGATTTTGATAGACCAAAAGTTTCTTTCCCTCAATAGCTCCTTTTTAAGCCAACTAGCCCAAAGAGACGACTCGTCATCCATGCATAACATCCATGTGTTTTAATTGTGCTACTTTATTCTACAACTTGACTTCACAAACACCCAAACCACCCTTTTTTTTGGGCCTACAAATAATTTTCCAGCTAACTTTAGCCTTGGCCCTAGAATCCCCGTTGCCATTCCAAAAGAATCTTTTCATCTTGGTTTCAATAGAAGAAAGAATACTGCTAGGGAGGGAGAAAATCGTAGACCAAAAAACTTGGAGCGAAAAAAGGACACTCTTAATGAGCTGCAAATGTCCAGCATATGAAAGAAATTCACTTGTCTAATGGTTGATCTTGGAGGTAAACTTCTTCACTAAGACCAGACAATCATTTCTGGAAATGTTTGTTGATGAAAGGGGGATGCTCAGATATTTGATGTGTAGAGAGCCCACCTGGAAACCCAAAAAGATCAGCTATACATCTCCCTGTGCCCAAGTTCATGCCACTAAAGCAGATGTGGCTCTTTTGTGGATTAGCTTTTAGTCCGGATAAATGTTGGAATTCATGTGACCCTTCCTTTATAAGCTCCCTTGTTCTGAAATTTAATTATGTTGTGCAACATATAAATGATGGAATTCATGTAACCCTTACTTTATTAGCTTTTTGAACCTTTTTCATCATGTTTATTAAACATTTGATGTCACCAATGTGTACTACAGCAGAAGAAATATGCATATTAGCAATTGGAGAAAGAATTTGTGGATAGTGAGAAAGAGACATTAGTATATGTGCCAGAGTCTGCACATAATATATACCTGATATTACTTTATGGCTGCTGTAATGTGTTTTTTTGGCAGGATCTTTAAAGTTTCTATCACACCTGGAAAAAATTGATGAGACTACTTTTTTTTTTTTTTTATCTTCCTTTTGTAAAGAGATGGCTCTTATTTCCTTACCCAAAAAAATTTTCCCTACCCAAAAAAGATGAATCCTCTTGGAAGAATATTTTGCTTTTTCGCTTGATATTTCTGTGTTCATTGCTTGACAATGCCACTTGTTGTGCTTAATTCTCATTGCAACAGTATCAGCAAACTTGCGTGTTATACTCACCCCTAAAAGTAATTTTTTGTGTTTTGTTTGTCTTGCAATATGTTTAGGAAAGACCATGGCCTTAATGTAATAGTGTGTTCGATAGATCTGTAAAGATTCCTTGGAGTAAGCTAGTTCTTGTTTCCTATATTTGTCATAGTTAAGCTTTAATTATTTTTACCATCACTGCAGTTGCTGGATCCAGGTAGATACATGTGGTTGCTGAAAGCTTTGTATGGGCTCTTGATGTTGCTTCCACAGGTATATCTTGGGGATTAAGGATGTTATTCTTAGAAATTTTAGTTTTGTTAATACTTTCAGATTGTCCTTCCACAAAAAAATACTTTCAGATTATGCACTGAACATTCTCAGCTATCATGTTTTGCAGTTTGTGCAGTAATTTTCGCTAAATGCATCCAGAGCTGTTTCCCATTTGCTGTGAACTTCTAGCTAAGATTATGCCTTATTGAATTACTTGTTGACAGTTCTTGGAGCCCTTAGAGAGCATTGAAATATAAGAAGGCAGTTGTATTGACTGAAGAAAGTCACATCTGCCTATACTCTCACTCCCATGCTGAAATCCAACAACATCTCTCTCTCACCAATGGTCTACATGTCCTTCTACAAGTGTATTCCTTTTTAACCGGGGGGAAAAAAAAAGGAAAGAACTATTTTAAGTGGGATGACTAGTTATTTTATCCCATTTAAGTAGTAAACCCTCCAAGTTAGGAGCTCATGGGCTTTTATACCAACTCACTAGGGCCTTCTGGTTTTGTAACAACACCTACCGGCCTGGACTGGACTTGTCTCCAAGGCCACATTGAGGAAATTACTCTCTGAAGATGTCAACATCAACCCAATTATATCCAGTGGGAGCTCAGACTCTCTTGTATGGAACCATCTTCAGTCCCTTCTGGTTCTGGAAATCATCAAACGCCTGCCAATAAAGATTTTTTCCCCAAAAATTGTGTCCATCAGGTTGGCTACTACTTGAAATTTTACTGGAGTTCCAACAAGTAGTTCTCTTTGAGGGTACAGTTGTGCTTAGAGTTAGCTAAGGTTAGATCCATTTAACCCTTTTGTTCCTTGGTTGTGGATCGAATGCTTAGGTGCTCTTCTTGTACATTCCTCTTTCTTACAATTTTAATGAAAAAAAATAGAAAAAAACAATGACATTACCCAAAAAAATAAAAAAATAACTGGGGGTCTGGCTGTTTTTAGATACTTCAAAACTTTCTTGTTTTCCTGAATGGTGGGAGGAAAGCCACCTTTACCACTACTGTAGTAGTGTCCTGATGGTACTAATTCTTGATGGCAGCCTTCAAATGGTTTTTTTGTTTGTATGAAATGTCAGATAGTGCCTTCAACATTCAACGCCCATCTTACTGGCTTTAAAGGAGGTGGTACTAATAGGAAGGATCATGAGCTCCTGCTTTGCTTGTTTATCCCCTGCACATGATCCACCATTGATAATGGTGCGAGCAGGATTTGCAGCACCAACTTCAGGTTATTAGCAAGGTTGGCAATATGCTTGTAGAGGGCAATTCTGTTGACAGTTGCCCTGCTCTGCAAACTTTGAGATCATCAGCCATATTCTCCAGGGAATATATCTCTGAGGGTTGGTGGAATTGCAGGCAACAGGTATGAAATGAAAGATAACAAGCAAACAGAGAGAGGAGTTGAAACTCCCAATTTTTGGATTATTGATGTTATGAGCTTTTGACCACTCCTTGACAGGCAACACCATGTCATGAAATCGCTCATATATCTCATTGATCTGGAACAAGAACTTTGGCTTCATCTGGTCCTGGATAGTCAATAGAAATGTCACGAGAGATGCCATGGAATTTGCTTTCCAACTTCAAAATGGGTTCTCTAGCCAACCTGTACTACCCCCCCATTTTATCTCAAAGCACTTGGTGAAATCTCCTGACAAACTCTGTTTGTGCTTCTTCCCAGCCTATGAGATGTTAGATCCATTAATAGACTTGATAGATAGATATATTTGAATCTTCCCCTCTTGTGAAAAGTCGAGATGCAAAGGTTCCAGAAAGGTTACTTGAGTTTGCATCTATTCCAGCCTGAAAGATCTTGGGGGTTAACTGAGTTGGCTCCAAAGTTGAGGGTCTTTACTTTAATATCTCTTTGTTATCCTTAAGCATTTTCCCACAAAATTGCACATGCAGCCAGCAAGGTGGAATAATCAGCTTGTAGTGTTTGATTTAGAAGTGTTGCTTCACTAGTTCCCACAAGGAAATGTTGAACTCAGTAGCTAAGAGTTCCTTTTGCTTTTGATGATTTGAACATAATTGCATTTGGGTTCCACCTTCTGTCATTTGTATGCATGAATAGAGGTGTATAGCTTGCCAATTTGACAACATTGCTGTTATTTTCTAGCCCAAGAAGGCATGCAGCTTCTGCATGATGTTAAATTACCCCTACCAGCATCCTTTTCAGTAAACGGTATACTCAACTGTGAAAGAGTGGACCATGTAGAGATTTTCAATCAAACTGATGTTCGCTGAAAAGGAACTTTTTGTTGGATGTATAAACATGAAAATCATAGAGTTCAGCTGTGAGAGAGTGGTTGAGAAGAACCATTGCAGTTCGAGATCATTTGGATGTCTGGATATGCACTTCTTATGGCATTAAAGAACTTGAGCTTATTTCTTAGGTAGTTCTTTTTACCACAATCTTCATCTCTAGTGGCAACGTATCTCAAATCAAAAGGTTCAGGGTATCTTGTAGCCCGCTAGAATGGACCCACATTCCAGATCAGGAGTCTAGCAAACTCAATACAATCAAGTGCTTCTTCTACAAAAGGTAGAAAACTGGTATCATCTTGATCTTGATGGGTGATACTACTGATGAACAACCAAATTGGCAATGGACAAAGGTGTCTTGAAGCTGGAGAAAACTCAAAATAACCTAGACCTACATCAGTCCAGCACGTATAGACATCGCCAAAGTGACATGGTCTCTCCTCTTAGGTCCCAAGGCTCGCTTTCCAGCGGAATGCATTTTTCAACCATTCTCATTCAACAAAGTAACCACTTAGAAATCTGAGGAATTTAGGCTTTATTTCTGGCAGCATCTCCATAATGATGTGCACTAGTATCACAACGGGAACAAATTCTCACGAGTTTTTCCATGTTTCTTTGCTTGATAAGTTTAGAGGAGACCACCAGGGGAGTCTAAGCACCTTGATGACCTGGTAGCAGCAGCAATAGAGCTGCAAGTGCAGCTTGAAGGAGTATTAGCAGAGAGGCTGTGGAAGAAGAAGGTAGTTGTTAGACCAAAGGTTCTCGTGCAATGGAAGGGAAAGTCAAAGGAAGAAGCTACTTGGGTTGATGTTGAATTTTTCAAGGAGCAATTTCCTCAATATGGCCTACGGGGAGGGGTTGATAGAATCCTAGATCCAAGGGAAGCCCATGCTGAGCCCAAGATCAAGTCTAAGAGCCCTCAGTCTGGAAAGTATGTTTATATATATATACACATACATACATACATACATAGGGGAGATAAAATAAATAATATAGAGTGATGTTTTAAGTTGAGCATCACAAGTAAGGGGGTATGCCCTAGTACTTAAGAGGACTTAGAAGGAGAAATAAAAAATAACACATTCTGTTTCTTTCATATATTACATAAAAAATGTACTATACACTTTGGAACTTATAGCTCTGTGTCTTCTTCTTCTTTCCACTTCTTTTATGTCTTACTTCCTTAGCTGGTAACCATTTATGCTGATTTGCATGCCATAGCCAATAGTTTTGGGGTTTGTATAGTGGTGGATTTTGCTTGTGTGTCTAGATTGCTACAGAGAAATTGTTGATTGTGTTTTATTGTAGGGATCAATCATTTTACCACTATATTAAGATGATTAGTTCTGTCTAAAATGGCAGTGTAAACAGCGTTTCCAGTTTGATTGTGATTGTTGGGTTTGGTCCTCTTGAGACATTATGATGTTTTTAAGTCAATGAGATAATTTCATAGCTCGAAAATTGTACATAAGATGTGTACAAAGAACCAAAACCTACTATTTGTTCCTGGTGTTTATAATACAAAAGGATATTGGGTACAAATAGAAGGAATACAAAAAATGAGGAATCTATCTATACTATGCAAGCTAAAGGTATTCTCAAAATCATATTGCCGTTGTTGTGTTCCATTCACCTTTCTACTGTTTCTTTCCTTCCAAATATAATAACACACTGCTGCAAGTGCTTTCCTTTGGCCTTCGTTGTAGCACTTCAGACTTGGATCATTCAAAAAACTGTCTATAGTAGTGACGTTTGATGGTTTGGCAATTCTCCATCCCATGGCCTTATCTACTTCTTTCCATATAGGTTTGACGAAAGAGCAGCCCATGAAAAGGTGGTCAATCGATTCTTCTTCTACACTTTAGATAGCAAGTCTTTTCCTCTATCAATCCCCATTGACACACCTTGTCCAATGTGTACAGCTTTGTTTGCACAATCATCCACAATATCACAGCATGTCTAGGAGCAATTTTTTTATGCCCGACCAATGGAGCCCACGTCCTTTTTGGATCTCTGTCCCGCTAAAAGATTCGCTTGTTTGATGGAGAGGGGTTTGGTTTCAGCCAGCTTCCACACCATACTAACTGGCAAGTTTGCTTATGGGAATACTGCTTTTGAGATAAAGGAGCTTAAGAGAGTATCTTTTGGGTATCTAAAAGTGGCCCTTGTTTGTTCGTCTATCCAATCCATAAGAAGAATTTTAGGATGTTAGTGATTATTTCAAAAAGAAATAAGCTTGCCATCCGCAATCTTCCATTTAGGCATCCTCTTAGGTAATAGTCTTGTTTGCAGAATTTTCCTCCAAGACCAAGGTACATTGTTTGGAATTTTGACGTTCCATGCACTTGCCTCTCAAGACTTCATTTTTGACCTAACTTGGCCAAAGTATAGTGCCCCTATCTTCACAAACGGTCCGTAGGTGCTTTAATTGAGCCACCATGTTCTATGATTTGATGTCAGTGATAACCAAACCTCCTTTGTTCTTTAGTCTACAAGTATCCCTGCATTTTATCTTTGCTCTTGCTTTTGTATCATCTCCTTCATTCTAAAAGACATGTTTGAGCTTTGACTCCACCTTACTCAACACTGATGTAGGGATGACAAAGATCATAGCCCAATAGACTTAGAGAGAAAAGAATGCTCTTGATGAGTTAGGTTCTACCTACATGTGAAAGGAACTTGGATGACTAGTGATTGATTCTTAAAGAGAATTTATTAATCAAAGCTAGACAATCTACTTTAGATAAGCTAGAAGATGAAAGCGGAATGCCCAAGTAGCGAATAAGGAATTGTCCTATCTCAAAGCCCATCATTCTCGTTATTCGCTCCTTTACACTTGATGAGACACCACTAAGGAATATGTTACTCTTCATGGCGTATAGACCTGATAAGGATGGGAATTCCTCAAGTCCCTCTTTTATGTGCTTCAATGAAATCACTCTTTAAAATATCAAAATATCATCCGCAAAACAGAGGTGATTAAGTTTTCTTTCTTACACCTCCAACGAAAAAAGAAGTCTTCTCTCTCCTTTCTCTTTCATGATGCATGAGAAAATTTCCTTAGCAATGACATGATCTAAGAGATGATTATGTTGATAGAGAACTTAGGGTAGGTTATGCATGCCATGATCTAAGAGATGAAGAGGTGTGGAAAGCCTATGGCCTTAAGAACTCTTTCAATAAAATTCGCCTTTATATTATCATAGGTTTTGGATAGATCCACTTTGATAGCACTTCAAGCACCTTTATTGTTGTTATGGTAACCTTCAACAAGTTCTTAAGCCATTAAGATATTATTCACTATTCTCCTACCTTTTATGAAAGCTATTTATTCCTTAATAATCGAGGAAGGGAAGGGGCACTTTAATAGTTCTGCTATAAGCTTAGAAATGCATTTGTATAGAGAGTTGCAGCATGCTATAGGGCGAATGTTCGCAAAGGAACTAGGATTTGCTTTCTTCAGCACTAAAGTGAGATAAGTTGAGTTGGCTTCTTGTAGCAATCTTCCTGAAGCAAAGAAACTTTTAACAGCTGAGCAAACATCCTCTCCTACTATCTCCTAAGCATCTCTGAAGAAGTTAGCTCCAAATCCATCGAAACCTGAGGCTTTATCTCTACCAATAGACCACATAGCTACTTTTATTTCTTCATTGGATATTGGTTTAATCAGAGAATTAGCGTCCAAGTCTAAGATTCTATGCCTGTTAGCCTCTGAAGTCCATTTCTCTCCACTTCATTAGGTAGGACATCATTCAATAGTGAATGGAAGTGTTGTACAACCATGGATCTAACAACTTCAGGATCTTTCACCCAATTTCCATTCCAATCTATGACGGAGGAAACCCAATTCTTGTATGGTCTTGTCTTTACTTGATTGAAGAAATACTTACTATCACAATCTCTTAGCTTGATCCAAGTGGCTCTCGACTTTTGTTGCAAGAAGGATTCTTCAAGGATACTCCGATGGTAGTGGGCCTCAAAACACTCCTTCCCTTTCCCCTAATCAGCAAGGTTACCAAGGGTTCTATTTGATAATTAGATTGCGTCCAGCTCTAAGTTTGCCTTAAGGACTATTTGAGATGCCAGCAAAACTCAGGTCATTTAAGTTCTTTAGGCAAGCCTTCAAAAGTTTCAACTTTTTGCAGATTTTGAACATTTGGGAACCTGAAGAACGATTTTCTTCTATAATTGGATACATTATAAAAAGGAATAACTAAGGGGGAGTGATCAGAAATACTTGGGTTGAGAACTTATAGTTTCGAGTCTTGGAGTGAAGTGGCCCATAATTTGATCAAAGCTTTATCCAATATACGGAGAATAGGATTGGAAGGGCACTGGGTGGACTAAGTGAGCAAAGGTCCAAAGAACTGCATTTCTTCTACTTCCAACAAGAAGCAAGTTTCATTAAAGCAAATCATACCTCTTGAAACTGCCTCCACACCTCCTCTTTTTTTTTCACTCAAGTTTCTACATTCATTGAAGTATCCCATGATGAGCCATCGTTTATCAATGTGCTGCTTAATCTGAATATGGTCATTCCAAAGTGCCCCTCTCCCAATATCATGATTTATAGTGTAGACAAAAGAAATGTAAGTTGAAATAGTACTTATTGGTACAAAGGCAATGCATCAATTGTGAGGAAGACTTGATCACACTTACTTCGCAAACATTAGGTTTCAAAGCAACCCGTATTCGACTTGCTTCTTGACATTCAACACTCCAACGAGGAAAAGTTTGATTCATAATTCTTTGGATGTTATGGCTTTTAACCTTGGTTTCCAATAGTCTCACAAGATCTTTTTCTCTATAAAGTTTATTTACATCTGTACTTTTTGTCGGGTTATTCAACCCTCTAATGTTCCATGTATCTATCATAATATTTACAAAATAAGGGTAGGATATCACACAAAATCAGCTCAAGGAAGGATGCCTAGAGGCTTCCCTAGGTTTTTTTTCTTTTTCACTTTATCCTTCTTACTTGTAACTGAAGCCCACTCCTCTTTAGCTAGCTCTTCTAAGGGAGAAACATGCTTTTCACCAATTGTATCAATGAATTTAGCAAGATGCACTTCATCATTAGCATCTTCTTGTGAATTCTCAATAGAATTTAGAACCATTGAGGAGTGGATGACTCTTCTTCTGAACCATAGCTTTCTCTATTGGTCTCTTTATTTTTTGATTCCTCCTCAAGAGAATTACTGGTCTGATCAAATGAGGAAGAGCTACCCAGAATACTTCCACATCTCTTTCATAGTGGAAAGGATGTTCTTCCCTTTACCAGGAGCTTTTGGCTCCATTTCTTTCCATAGTGCATTGTTTCTCACATCAGCTTCTGTAAACACTATACTTTTGATAGGTATTTTCGACTTTTTCTTTTCTTTTGTCTTCTTAGGTACATCCCTCTTCTCTCTAAGTTCGCTTGAGGTGCGTCTTCATCCAATGAATTTTCCGCACACACTTCAATACTTTGTAGAATAGGACATGGAGCTTGATTGTGGCTGAATACTTTGCATCCAAGGCATCTTGGAGGTAGGTGGTCAAATTCAATATCTACTTAGTGTATCGAACCATCTCTACATTTCATCTCAAAGGAATGTACAATCTCATTATCTACTGCTAACTCTGCAATAACTCTAGCATATTTTACTCTTTCATTCTTAGTCGTCACTCTGTTTGCTTGAAGAGGGTTACCTAATACAATAACAGCATAAGCTACCCTTTTGCTATGTAGAAACAACATAGGAATGCCCCATAGTTTGACCTAGACGCGCATCTTGTTTGACTACACTCTATTGAGGGACATAGCCACTTTCTACTACTAGAGAATGATCAACTGTGGACCAAAAGTACCACAACTGTTGAAGCACCTTAAGTAGGGAGGCTTTGTCCATAAATTTAAAAATGCAATATTCACATCCATTGGTGAGCACCTCTAAAAGAC
The DNA here is from genome assembly GCA_024138015.1 of Lumnitzera littorea. NCBI lineage: Eukaryota > Viridiplantae > Streptophyta > Magnoliopsida > Myrtales > Combretaceae > Lumnitzera > Lumnitzera littorea. The sequence goes on along the minus strand of JAMXBB010000006.1, from coordinate 39,459,187 downwards.
CCTCCTTATAAATTATGTCCAAGAAAATAGCCCATAGTCGTATTTCTCCAAATATATTCTCCAATAGCCAAGATCAAGGGAGGTGGGTTGACTATAATTTTGCCACCTTCACGACAATGAGAATGATATGAGAGGGAAAGTTTGATTGTCGGAACATTTTGGGCTTGCTTAGGTGGAGATACCATTGTAGCATAAGAAGGAGCTGGGTTTTTAGCTTTTTTTCGTAAGCCCTTGATTCAATGGCTTCCACCACCTCAGTCATGTCCCTTGGCATAGAGCTATGTAAAGATTGGACACTATGACCAAAAACAGCAATAAGACGACTCCCTTTTATCCTTGGGAAGAAGGTTGGTACTAGGAAAGGGAAGGTCTGATCCATTTATCTTATCTAACTCAAGACTTGGAGCAAGGGCCTGACCAGCTAAGCTGAGGCGGCCATCACTCAAACAAGGTTGATCACCACAAAGTGTTAACTCCTTAAGGCACTTGGATACCATAAGTTTATCCACCAAAGCAATTGAGGAGGAAATATCGAGCGGAGCCTCATTACCAGCTCTCTTCTTCATTTTCCTAAAACGGGAAAGGGGTTGGGGAGCCTTGGCCTAAGCTAAGGTCGCTAACTCTTGAATGGTAGGTTGCTTAGACCTCCTTGTAGAAATCCTCATCGATGACTAAGAAAGCCACAAGAAACAAGACTAAAGTAAAACGGTGAAAAACCAAAAGACAAAAAAAAGTTAAGAAGAAACTAAAGCACTAAACCACAAAAAAAAGAACAAAACAGAAAGATCTAGGAAAACAAAAAGGCCGACAACTAAGGAGAGGGAGGGAGGGAGGGAGGGAGAGAGAGAGAGAGAGAGAGAGAGAGAGAGGAAGGCGGAGAAGGGAAAAGGGAAAGGGTTTAGAAGAAGAGAAAGGACAAGGAGTAGGAGAGATAAAGGAAGGAGGATAAGAAGAAAAGGACAACTATGATAGAGAGGGAAGGATGTAGGGTAGGTTAGGAAAAGAAAAGAAGGGTGAAGGGACAGAGGGTAGGACGTAAGGAAGCTAGAGAGGGTTTTCTCTCTCTACATAGTGAAGAGAGAGAGTGTATATCGCATTTGAGATATTATGATGTTCAAACTCATTCATAAAAAAAATTATGTCTCGCAATTTCGTAGTCCAATTTTTGAATTTCTAATTGAAACCCTTAAGACAAATAATGGGCAAACAATGGCAAGACTTTTTGCCGTGATTGATTGCATATTGGAGGTTAAAGCAACTAATAGATGGGAGTATTTATGTAGAATAATGGTAATTAATTAAATAGAGGGTGGGGAAATACTTCAAGAGCAAGCTATCTTAGTAAACAGTTGCATTAAGGACAAAACCATGGTGTGTATCATTATAAAGCGAACAATACTTTAGTATGAGAAATTTCGATTGTTATAAAGTGATATTAGAGAAATTCACTAATCGGGGGAATTAGGTATTATGCAAGGTAAAGTACCATGGTATGAGGCCACCTTTCAAGCTTGAAGAGGATGTTGCTTATATAAGTGAGGGAAATTGTAATATCCTTCTAGTAGAGTGTGAGAGACCTGTTAACATTGTGATACTTTTTAGTATAACAATTTAGAGTTTTTCAAAAGTTTAAACTTAAGTGTGCTTAATAGAAACTCTCTTAAAATGAATGATTTCTTAGAAAGCAAGTGACATTAAGGATTACATTATGGGGTATATCATACTAAAGCGAACAATACCTTAATATGAAGATTTTCCATTTTATTAAGTTATGAATTGCTAAAAGAAAAAGCACAAAAACAAGAAGAAGATGAATACAAATACAAAATTGAGTAAACAAACTCAGGGTAAGAACTTGATGCTCTAATTGCAAGTGATGCACACTAGATCACTTGTAGGAATAAATACATGCTTTAGTTTTTCCTTGAACCAAATAGGGAATTTACCATGAATGTTCTTAAAGGATGGTTTGTCCTAATTGATAGGTCCTAGGCGCTATGATAAGGAAGACACCCAATGATTCATCACAACCTATTGGGCAAGCAAAATGATAAGAATTAAAAATGCTAATTGGAATGTGTTTGCTTGGCAATAAGAGATGTGTTTCAAGTGAATTTCGCTAAAGGGTCTCTTTCTCACTTTTGTACAAGATTCCAATGGAAATGTTGTTTATTCGCTCATAAAATAACAATATAGAAGTGCCATTTATTCATATTTGGGATTTTCTATGCTCTTTCACAAATTATGGCTAGTCTCCATGTTTCCCACAAAATCCTAGTATTTAGTGACTTTGGAATGACCAAATATTACATTATTACATAAACAAGAGTTCTTAAATCATATAAATTGACAAGATACGAAATAAATTTAACAAACTCACCTAAGGTGTAGTTGGTGTACAGAATAAAATGTCCAGACCCCTCATACTAGTTGTCTGGATGAGTCTTGGCCCCTTGACTAGGCTTGGCAAAGGATATTTCTGGACCGCTCCCTACATTTGTTTAGATGCTTTGGTGGTCTTGAATGGGGTCTTGCTTTGGTAAGACAAGGTTCGGATGTTTTCCACTATAAGTTTGGATGTTTTTCTGCAAAACTTCCTACTATAGGATACCACTCAAAACCTTTCATAACATCTCCTGTCTTATTTCTTGACTTAAAATCATTTTTCTCAGCATGAGTCGACTATAAGGCCCCATTTGTTTTAAGAAAAATGTTTATGAAAAACATTTTTTTTTTTTTTTCATTTTTTCTTATTTGTTATACTGGAAAAAACCCTTTAAGTAGAAAAGGTGATATTTAAGTTATAAGGGAAGACATTCTTCCATTAAAGGGAAAATTATAGTCTTTTATAGAAAAATTACTCTTTTCAAAATAGAATGTCACTTTTCAAATTAGTATTTGTATTGTATGCATTTTAACTCTTAAGAAAATGATATTGCTTTCTTTTTTTGTTATAATTGACATATAAATTATATTTAAGCTTAAAAAGTATTTGATGGGGGGAAAAATTGAAGACTTGTTAAAAATTATCAAAATCAACCAAAGAGGCTATAATGATGCATATTTAAATATCATTTATATTTATGTTTTTACTTTTGGATAAAATGTTTAAAATGATTTATTTATAGTGACATGCTGACATTAATTCACTGAGGTACAACTATGAATAACAAAATATGTGTGTGCCAAATACCAAAAAATTGTTTTCAAAATATTCTTGTAAATACTACCAAAAACTCATAAAAACGCAACATTTTCAGAGATATGATCCACTAACGAGAGATTTTTCCTGAAACAAATAAGACCTATACCCAACCTGTTTTCCAACAATGGAATCCTACTTAGAATCTTGCTCGCTCCAAGACTCAACCAATTCCAATCTCCAACTCCAAGAGTAACTAGTACTTGTTTTAGTACCTTAGGTGGAGTTTTAAAGCTAGCCCTAATGAAACAATATGACACCTTTTGTATTGGTTGTGAATTGAAGTCTTAAACTAGAATTTCTTCCTGCAGCTTCAATTTGGTTGCATATTTCATTTTCTCCTTCCAAGCCTTAGGTACTAGGTTACTTAAGGAATCCTTTCTACTTTACCTCTTGACCAGCGATGCTGAGAAAGCACTTCTTCTTGAAGGAGAGAAAAATAGTCATGTTTCAGCTCATCCGAGCTATTCCTGCAGCTTCCAATGCATTGACTTTGATCCTGTTAGAAACATCAAAGGAATTATTATTTGCACTGGCAAGTGTGGGCAGACCATTTGGACCAGTCAAAGATACAGATGCATTCTGATTCATGACGAGTGAAGTAAAGAATCACTTTATACGTCTTTCCTTGCTCAATATTCTACCGGTTATGCTTTACCCAAAAAAATTCTACAGATTATGCTAGAAGAGCTGTATGATACTGTCAGGAACTTCACTAATAATTCTTAAGCTCCAAAAGGCTGCTATGTGCTGATAAAATAATACCGTTGCTTCTTGCTCAACTTTGAATCAGACTCAATGGTGATCTCTTGTTTGAGCACCACCATGTGCTCATAAGGGTTCATGGCTTTTTGGCCTCAATATTGGCACAGCACTTCTTCAACTTCTTGCAAACTGTAGTTTCTACATCTTCATGTTTTCAAGCAGAGGGAACACCCACTTCCAATGGTTTTCACAGCATCAAAAGAGTCTTTGGAGTTGTAAAGGAGGAGAACATGGGTTCCAGCTACCAAAAGTTGGGTGGAGAGTACAAGAGGATGCTATTGTTTAGCCTTACGTTTTGTTGAAGTGTCTGTCCAACCTCCTCATCACTGGCCTTAATGTAGAACTCAATTGCATCACTAGCTGTGTTGCTGCCACAAGCTCTGGCTTCACGATGGAGAAAGCCACTGGGGATTTCTTCTCAGCTTCACTGTTCTGACCAGGTGTGAGACTCACCCTTACTCTTGCAGCCACTCTACTTCCCTTCGGGATACCAGACTTGGCCAGCTTTTCATGACCAACATCCTCCAATCTTGCCTGTAGCCACCTCTTCATTAACATTGTCATAGAGCTGAGAGCTGCAAAACATGGAGAATAATTCCATAACTGCAGAAATATGATCTTTGTCTGTTTTGTCACTGCCCTGCTAAAATATTTAAACATCTCTTCCTCACCCATGGTCCAGGGATCCTATGAGTGTATTCCTTCTTAAACATTAGTAGTGGGATGAATAGTCCATGTTTTATCCTCTTTAACTAGTAAATTGTTTAAGTTTGGAACTCAAGCAATACTAGGGTCTTCTGGTTCCTAACAGAGCTGTGCTGGATACCCTCTTTAAGAAATGTTTCAACTGATTAGTCCAATGCTTTCATAACAATAGCAGGCCATATATATATGCTTTCCTTGTAATTTGAATGATCTTTGATGTTATCTTGAAAAGTTGGTAGAAAAAATTTGTTGCTTACCAAGCAATATGAAAGCTCATAATGTTATATTTTATTTTATTTTATTTTTTTCTTTCAAGGCCTCTTCCTTTTCCTCCATCAAGTATCTCATTGCATGTTTTATCTTAATTTCTTGCTCGTGTAGAGACTTGGAAATAATATCGTATTAATTATTATTATTATTTTTTAACCTTGTCCTAGAGGAACATGGAGGCCAGAGTTTTGCATTGATGTCATGAACTTGAGTCCACTGTTCTTCTGTTGATTTTGGTCAGTTTGTTTACATTTTTTATCGTTTTCAATTGTAATGCAGCAAAGTGCTGCCTTCAAGATACTTCGAACAAGGTTGAAAACTGTTCCTGCTTACTCTTTTGGTGGTGAGCCAATCAAACGAACTTCATCAGGAAATCCTTACTCGCAAGCTTTACATCACTTGTCAAGTGGGTCACAGATAATGGAGGACGGGGATATCAGCAAAGACTCAGGGAGTTTGCATAGTGGAATTAACTTTGCAGCAAAGCATCAACAATTTGAGCACATGCAGCACCAACATCGCATGCATGCAAAGTTGCAGCCAGAGAACAGGAGTAATTCGTCCTTATCAAAGGTTCATCAGGCTATATAGTTTCTCTATAATTTAATGCTGTGAACTGGGGACAGACTAGGCAGATTGCATTGTCATTTATTGATTAATTTGAGCAACCTTTAATTATTTAGGCCTCTTACTGGCAGCTGCTTGAGTGTTAAAAATATGCTCCTCTCCCCCTCCTCCTGCTGCAGTAATCATCTGCCCTGTAATCCTGTTGGGACACTCAAAAACTGATGTAATTGTAGTATTAGACTGTTTAAATAATTACAGCAAGAGACCCGAAACATGTATATACATAAGTGAACTTTTGTATCAATTGGGATTGAGAATATGAAACTGTCACCTAACTATTTAGACTAGTCATGAATTTCTTACGTCGTCAAATTTTGCAGGAAAATCAAAAAGCAGAATCTCCGAGTGTTTCTGAATCTGATGCACACGTGCCTCCTGCAAGATCGTCAAGGAGAGGCCCTGGTCAGCTGCAGCTGTAATTATGTCACTGCTTGCTGCCTTTTGTTGGAGCTTTGGGTGCTCTGATCTTGATGATGTCTCGACAATCGATGGGGATTGGATTATATCTTGTAAAATTGTATATCATGTTAGGGTTCCGGTGAATTGTGGAGGGCCACAATTGGGATTTGGATTAAGATAAGCTTTGCATATTAGGTAGGCTTTTTTCCTTTCAAGCTGGATATGTCCATGTGGTTATGCTATTTTTAATCGAAAATCGCATGGGCTAGGGGATTACATATTTAAATCTAGGAAATGCAATCTATTTCTTTTATTTATCTGTTACTTTCTTATTATATAATAAAAGACCGCTTCATTCTTGTATTATGTATCTGGAAGTGCTTTCACGCATTGTTCTTTCTTTTTTATAAGTTTACGTTGAAAATGTTGGTATATGGATGTGAAATTTTGTTCGTGTTCATAGAGTTTCTGCTGCTGTCTCATAATCTCTCTTTTAATAAATTGTCTGGCCTCCCTTCCCTTTTAAATGTATTTAGAGAGTAAAAAATTAGGAAGTGTCTTCTGTTTCCTCCACTGTAGGTGTCTGGTTTTTTAGGACGAGTTCTGAACGGCAGAAGAAGGAAATTTCGGTTAGAAATACGACTGCTGTATGAGAACTGTGCTAGTTCGGAAAGTTGTCCTTTTCCTTTATCGTCAGAGGAAAGGGTGACTTTTCATTTTAAGGGTATGTATCAATTGTCGTGTTCGTAAACCCTAACAGCGTGTACCCTACTTCAATAAGATATGCAAAGGCTAGATTACGGGATTAACGAGTTTTTAATCCAATTTCAATTTCTAAAATCATTCATTGATTTTTGCAAACACTCGGTGGAAAGGTGGCTTGCATTTGGAACACTTGGTAAAAGTTGTAAATTAACACTAAAACGTGCTCATCTTGTAGCAAGTACCAAAGGTCCACTAGGGCTACTCAGCCCAAAAAAAAAAAAAAAAAAAAAAAAATTCAAACAGATATGGTGTCCAGTCCAGTCCAAAAGCTATCCCAAGGCCATTACAAAACAATCCCAAAAGTCTCTCGAACACATGGAAAACAGGGTATTGGGAACTCAAGCATAAAGTTCCAAAGATCAGTAAGACCCCATCTACTCGTCGCACTAGTAATCTCATCCTTCGTCATCAATTCCAAAACCTAGGTATTGTAGGTATAATCAACGTACAGGTCATCATCACCTGGGGCCGCAATTATTCAGTACGGAAATAGTCGCATGCTTGTATGCATGTCAGACGTGCCTATTATTAATGCATCATCCAAGATTTTATTCAGGTGTAACATGCAGCATGTAAGTACTCGTAATTTCGGACACTCTAGATGGAGTGACTAAGCATAAGTAACACACGTTATTATTGTTAATCCGTATAAAAGTAAAACAATTACATCCATATCGAGTTTAAGTGTTTTTTTTATATAAGTCCATCAATTAGGCTCAATGGGCTTTAATTAAGTTTGTTTCTAAGCATTACTCATTAAACTAGAAGACCTATTTAGTTTTTAACTAAACTTGCTCACTATTTTAGCCAATTGCTCAGTCCCACTATTAATTATAATCCCTTTTATAAGTTTATTAATTGCTCTTTAACTATTCTTAATTAATTAATTAATTGTCTCAGCTTTACTTAGTCAAACCATTTTATTCTATTCACCTGAAGAGGGTGATAGCTCGAGTATAAATATTATATTAGGCCAAAACTTCATGTTTGGCTAAACGCCAATCAAGAACTAATCTTTTACTAGCCTATATTCCACCAATTACACAATATGGTAAATACTTTTCTTTTATCCCACGAGCATGTAAAAGCAAAAACCTTATGTAGTTGAAGGCCTTTGGTAAATATCATTTACTCTATATTATTAAGCAAATAACTTACTCCAATGGGAATACTTTTTCTTGTATCCCGCAAGCACTTAAAAGATAAAATCCTGCAAAGGCCTTTTTAGTAAATATACTGTAGCTTATACAATTTCCTTCTTATTATCACAATAAATCTATATCTATCTATATTATTAAGTTAATACTCATTGTTCGGCTTTGTACCCCTTGAATGGTGTATTAAAACATATTTTCAGACATTAAATAACATATTAAAATATAATCTATATTCCTATACTTTATTCAATTTCTATAGATGCAATACAGGTACACATTTGTTAGTGTAAGTTAAATTGTTTTCGTGGTTGTTTAATCAAGGAGGGATCTATTTGTAGTCCATTGATTAACATTCCTCATGTTGTAATGATGACTCCTTTTTATGGCCAAAAGATGAATTAGGTTACTTATATGTAAGAAAAGTAGAGTCGAATAAAGTCTTTATATTGGTTCAATATAATATAATATTATATAAAATTTAAATGAATTGAGATGATATAATTTAAAACATGAAAAATTACTAAATCAAATTACAAGCACAAAAAATGATTACTGGAATATTATAATATTAATCATTACAAGCTGACGTTTCCATCAGAAATTTATTAGTACATATCGCTTGAAGGAATACTACTTGAAAGTTATGGTTGCTAAAATAGAAGCATATCAAACGAACATGTTAACTCGTTTTGTTAAACTGCTAAATCATTGGAAAAATAACATAGTAGTTTCATATTTAAAGCAAATCAACCCCTATAACCTTACTTTTCATGAAATGCAACATTCATCTAATCAAGAAAAGGAAGATATGAGTGCAAAATAAATGGAAAACGATGGTTATAAATATTTTGTTAGTGTTATTTACCGGTTTATTACAATTTTCTAAGATTCTATATATTTTACCTGTTCAAAGCCATAATAAAATTGCAATTTTGATAACCCTCTTAAGTATTGAGTGAATAAATATGTGTTAAGTGGTTTGGTAAAGTTTTAATTATACAATTAGCATTAGTGATAACAACAACACCAATTGTTTAATTTGCGCATACTCATCATGAGTAATATTGTTAGACCCGTATTGATTTAACTGATCTAATCCAGTTCGATCTGACTTAACTATGGAAACAGCGTGGCTCACCTTGTTAACCATCATTGACAATAACCTCTAAAGACATGGTTGTTTCATCTAGTCTAACTTGGTTTTTATAGTATCCAATCAAGTTTTTCCGGTTGGAATTTACATTTTTTTTTTCTATTTTCTATTCAAATAATGCACTAATTTACTAAAATTTTAACTTAGGTTCAAGAAAAAGAAAAAATAAATTGTAAGAAATTCTCAACTTTTAAATCTCAAGGAGGTAGATAATTGTATTATTATATGAAAAAATATGGATTATATTTAATATTTTTATGGAGTATGGCTCAACTTCAATTCAAACCTTGACCTACTCCTAAATCTTGATTAACCTTTTGAGGTTCGGGTATACCAACATTAACCCTAGGTGTATCAATGACTTTTATACATATATATTATATGTGTGTGTGGGTTTGTATACATACATACATATATATATATTATTTGGATACTCTGGACTTACTTTTCCCAATTTTTCCTTAATTTATACCATAGGATTTGGAAAGCTTGTAATCAATTTTCCTTAATTTCCATTTATATATATATATATATATATATTCACACCAAGAGCTATAAACTTCATCTCTGTGTTTTGACAATTATTTTTTGTCCCGCCAATAATAATTAAAAAAAGTTATGTCTGACTCATTTGATAGTTGATGGATTTTCAATTGTCATTTGCAAAAGATGCGAGTTCCAAAGGGTCAATTAAGATATTGGATTTAGTGATGGGCATTACTTGAGATTTGGATGGGGGATCAAGCATTAGCAATATGGGGAGAATGAAATAAAACCACAGGGGATTTAGTTGCATGTCTTAATGAGGATAAAACTAAAATTATATGCGACATAACTTAATCAAAGATAATGTTTTCACATATGTGCACACTAATTATAAATTGCTATTTAAACAAAAAGAATAAACAATAATAATAGTAATGCTTTATATGTGATAATGCATAATTGGATAAGAGAAACATATAAAAGAAGGTTGTTAATTGTAGGAGATTTTTACAATTAATTGCATAAAGGCGATTGATTTTTTTAGTCGTTTTCTAACTTTCTGATAAACTTGTTCTTTTGTGATAATTGTGTTTTTTTTTTTTTATATAGTAATTGTGATAAAAAGTTGGTGGGCATCAACTTTTTTACAACTTTTTAGTGATAGTATATTATCTCTTTTTTTTTTTATTGTAACTATGATAAAAAATTGATATCCAACAACCTTTTTATAGTTTTTGGTAACGATGTATTTTTTTAATGGTCTTGTTATCTTCATATGGGGTGATGTATATGGGACGGTAGCAGGTTGGACGAATAGAATGAGTATTCAATGGATTTAAGTAGGTACGAAGAATAGGAAGGTTTTGAGTGTGAATGTGTATGGATATCATGCACCAAGACATAAACACAATTAGGGGTTTAAGCTCGAAATATGATTTGATATAACTCGCGAACACTAAATGTTGTTTGGGATTCAAATGAAGGTTAGATACAACTCACTAATCGATTCAAATGAAGAGGTTCACCACAATCTTAGGGTCAAGATTAATAAGAACACAAGAAAGATTAAAAAGTTTAATCAACACTCAATAATCTAATAATACAAGCTCAAGAGTAGCCTTGCTCAAAAAAGGAACAATTACAAAATGTAGGAATATACTCTTTTTTGTGTTTATTAACATCTATCTCGTATCATATATTTGATGTTTACAAATGTTGCTATCTATAGTAAGTCCTAAACCATAATGACAAAACTGTAAATAATGTATAAGGCCTTAAACCTTAAAGAATTGGGCCCATAAATAAGATAAAGGAAAACATGTACAAAAATACAAAACTATGCGTTTTACAGGAAAAGTCTGCATGTAGTCACTCGATATGTCTTGGAAGGAGTAGTATCCAAACCGGACAGGGTCAGTAGTTGGATGTATGGGTTTAGGAAGGAGTCCTCGAAGTCTTGCAGTATTTGGCTGAAACACTAGAAAAGTCGACCTATAATTGCCAAGTCTTAAAATCAGTTGGCATGAGTCGCCTAGTGCTGTGCTGAGTGATTCTTTGGTGTCAAGTATTTGACCTTGTAGTTTCTCGACACCTCGACTGGTAACAGACTTGATACTGAGTGTTTACTTTCCTTCTTCTTATCCTTCTAGCTATAACTTGGCCTTGGCAAGCATTGATAAGCCTCGGTTTTGAATAGGTCTACCTTGGCTTGGATATGATTGGAGGTTAATTCCTATCATTACTGCGGTCTAAAAGGAAGTCATCCTCGACATTAAGTATTGAGCACGGGCTAGGATGCCGAATAAGCTCCTTCCTCCTTTTTGCTTTACCATGGGTGTCGAGTGTCTCTAGATTTCCTCAATACTCATTGAGGTTAAGAGATAGCTCTTCCCATCCTTTCGAATTGTGTAAGTATTGAGGAATCCATCATGAATCACTTTCCAATCGAACTCTCATGATCGACCAAGAAGTAGATTTGAAGGATTCATAGGCACTATGTTAGAGTCGATCTCATCCTCATACTGCCTTACCTTGAATACGATTCGCGCTCTTTTATATACATGGACCGTACCCTTATCATTAAACCATTTCAACCCATAAGGTTGGGGGTACGAGTAGGTCGGCAATTTCATATTTCCTACTAACTTGGCAAAAATGATATTAGTGCAACTATCTCCGTTAATAACTAAGGAACAGGTCTTCCCATTCACTAGGTACTGCATGTGAAATAAGTTTTCCTTTGTCCGAGATCTACCTTTAAGTTTGCTCATTGGCTCATCAAGGATAAGAGTTCATCCAGATTTTCAGCATAGACATCTTCTTTGATCAATTTGTCTTCTGAGCTCTTATCACTTTAACTCTCTACTTGAGTGTTAGGTCCTTTGCCTTTTAAGACCATAACCCTCTTATTTGGACACTATGAAGTAATGTGTCTGTAGCCTAAGCACTTGAAGCATTTCACTTCTTAAGCCTTGTTGCTAGGTGCCTTCTCACTCTCAACAATCTTTTTCTTAACATGGATAGGTCAGCTAAGCTTTCCTTTCTCTATCCTCCTCTGTACCCCTTTTCTTTCGGCATACCTCTTAAGCTCAAGGATACTTTGTTGAGGTCAGCTACTCAACCTTTAATGCCTCCTCCTCCTCTTCTAACGTTCTACTCTCAAGGCTAGGTTGATCAGTTCATCCAATGAATTGAAGGCTAAAGTTTGATTATGTCGGCAATATCGTCTTGAAGTCCACTCAGGAATCTAGCAATGGTACGGTCCTGTAGCTCAACAATCTCGTATCTTGTCATTAGAGTTTTGAACTCTTGCAAGTATTGCTCGACAATGTTTTGGCCTTGTCTAAGGTGTTGGAAAGCATAGAGCATCTCTTGCTTGAAATAAGTTGGCACAAAGCATTAGTTCATCAATCTTTTCATGAGCCTCCAAGTTTTGATTGGCTCCTCTCTTTTGGCATCTCGCTTAACAACTAGGAATAATGAAGCTAGCTTAACCTTTGTTCAATCATCACACTCGTAGCACTCGAACAACTTCTCGACATGGGAAACCTAATTAAGGAACTTTTCAGGTCGGCTACATCTACTAAAGGTTAGCAATTTAAGCTTTACATTTTTAGTTCTTCGGTCAAGTGCTCGAGGTTCATCCTTTACATTCCGAATTACTTGGTTCACTTCGAATTGGGCACTTCTGTTCGAGCTCTGCTCGGTAATGTCTCTTTTCAGCCTTAGCTCTCTTCTTTGCCTCGGCTCTTTTCTTCGAGCTCCTTAGTTCAACTTGGAGTCAACACTCTTGTCATTACCTCTTCTTGACTGTCACTCATCGTTGTCAAGTTCACTGGAACCATTTCTATTGGCGATCGGTTGCTCCCTTCTTTCTTTTCGACCATTACGTCTGCGGCCCCTAACTAAACTAGCGAGTTCTTTAATAGAGTCGGTAAGATTCTGAATTTGATATTCCAAGTTATCAACACGTCTCCTTAAGCTTCTACGAAGACTATCACCAATGTTGTTGACACTATCTTCCGACATCTTATACGTACAAGAATTTCTAGAAAATTAAACAAACATGTTCTACAAAAAAAACCATAGCAACCTGGAAACGACAACTACATAATTTTTGCAACTACCTACAACTGACAAACACTTCCACAGCAACTACAATCAAACTTTAAAGAACACTATCACGCGTGTCTCCTCAAAGCTCTGATACCAAGATGATGCGTATGGGATGGCAGCGGGTTGGATAAACAAAATGGGTATTCGTAGATTTGAGAGGGTACGAAGAACATGAAGGTTTTTAGTGTGAATGTGTATGGAAATTACGCACCAAGACACAAACACAATTAGGGATTTGAGCTCGAAATAGGGTTCTATACGATTCACAAACATTAAATGTTGCTTGAGATTCAAATAAGAGTTAGATGCAACTTACTAATCAGTTCAAATGAAGGGTTTCACCACAATCTTAGGGTCAAGATCGATAAGAACACGGGAAAGATTAAAAAGTTTAATCAATACTCAATAATTCAGCAATACTAGCTCAAGAGTAGCCTTGCCTAAAAAAGGAAAAATTCCAAAACGCAGGAATATACTATTTTTTATGTCTATTGACATCTATCTCGTATCGTATATTTGATGTTTACAGATGTTGCTATTTATAACAAGTCTTAAACTGTAGTGGCAAAACTATAAATAATATACAAAGCCTTAGACCCTAAAGAATTGAGCCCATAAATAAGATAAAGAAAAACATGTACAAGAATACAAAACTGTACATTTTACTAGGGAAGTTGGCATGTAGTCACTTAGCATGTCCTGGAAGGAGTAGTATCTAAACCGAACGGGGTTGGTAGTTGGATGTATGGGTTTAGGAAAGAGTCCTTGAAGTCTTGCAGTGTTTGATTGAGACACTAGAAAGGTCGGCTCATAATTGCCGAGTTCTAGAATCAGTCGGCACGAGTCTCTCGGTGCTGTACCGAGTGATTCTTTGGTCTTGAGTATTCAGCTTTGTAGTTTCTCGACACCTCGGCTGACAATAGACTTGATGCTGAGTGTTTATTTCCTTCCTCTCATCCTTTTAGTTACAGCTTGGCCTTAACAAGTGTCACGCCCCGAAGTAGCAGAGTCGTAACAGCCCTGCTGTGTAAATCATTCTAAGATAGAAGTTGGCCTAATAACCGCTAACCTAGACCTGATTTACACAAGGCGTCCACAACTAACTCGCTTTGAAGTAAACAATTTGTAATTTAAATAAATCATTTACCTAAGAAAGTGAGGAAAATATATATACACTATAATTCAGTTATTACAATTAAAGTTTACAATATTTCTTCGTAATATATTTCTTAGTTATTACATTATTCAGAAATGAAAAATTCTAAAGTAAAAGCTTAAACCTTAAAAATATGTGTTTATTCTTCATATGTTTTCCTTACTCCTCAGGATCTAACAGTTGCTAGCTTCAGAGTAGTTGTTTGCCGTTTTTTAACCAGCACTTGCACGACGTCTATAGGGATATGAGTAATCACAGCTCAATAAGTTAGGATGGAAGACTTAAAACTATACCATAAACATAACAAGGTTATCAACCAACTTATTAAGTGCAATGCATGTTCAAGTAAATGTCATCGCAAGACGTTGTCCGGCCCGTCGTGAGATTAGAAAAATTGCGCCCGTTCTAATTCGGGTTAAGGAGTTGCCGTTAATGCAATAGCTCATGACCAAACCCAGGCTTGTGTAATGGAGACCTTGCTCCTCCCACGACTACCTTCGAACCATTGACTTCACCCTCGCTGCGACCTCCTCACCTGTCACTTAGTTCAATTGAGGATGAAGAATGGACCCTTTGCAATCCTACGCTATCCTTTTTCGAAAGGGTTGGTATTTGGCCGGAGAATCCTGGGTTTCCCCTAATGGGTTGCCATGCAGGTCCGATTATGATTATAAGTTGTATATTTGATTAAGTCCAGTTTAGGGTGATCATTCATTTCATAGAAATCATACAATACATGTCAGAATAATAAACAGAATCATAGCATCACTCATAATCAAGCATATGCACATAACCAACTATCTAATAAGTACAACCAAGTATAATCTCAAGCCTCCAAAATACAGCAACGTATTAATCCCAACTTACCTGGACTCCTCGCTCACTCACTCGAGGTCTGACTCGCTCAGGCCATCGCTGATCATCCATATAACACAAATGTGGTTTCAATTTTTCATATAACTATTATAGGTTTGTTTTATCCTATAACACTTATTGTTATGTTTTGTTTAGGGTTTAATATACCTAATTATCGAGGTCTTAAGTCTTTTACAATTATTCTAGGTTTGAGGTTAGGTTCGGGTTCGGTTTTTGCATCGATTTCTAAATTAGATTCTAGTTCGATTTCTAAGTACTGTTTTATGCCCGAACTCTAGAAACTTGTTTTAACTCATAATGTGAAATTAATCACTTTACTTCTAGATATCCTAAATACCATAATTACCCCTAGTCAATATTTTATTATATCTAGTATACTTAAATCCTTAATAGTGTACCAAATTTACTCCTGATATAAGAAATCTTTACATTTTTCATATAATTACATAAATTCAAGCTTCCTATCAGATTTATTGTATATTTTTATTATTATCATAATATCAATTTTTATTCTAATATTTTCTATTTATTATATTCCTAATAATTGTGTATTAGGTACTATTACTTATTATGTACATAATATACATCTAATATTTTTATCACTCTAATTACTATCTCCCAACATCAATTATCATTTCAAAATGTCTAAATTCATCCTAAATTAGATTTTACTACTAATTACCCTAATTTACAAAATTAACTTAAAATTTACTATTTTTCCTTATTACTCATTTACTACATAATTAACCTAATAATTACATCTAACACCCTAAATGCTACAAGTATCATACTTCATTAGATTTCAACATCCTAAAACATATAATTATTCACTAAATCAGTAATTAACCATTTAATTACTTAATTAACCCTAAATTACCCATTTTATATCTCATTTGGCCTAAAAATTATCTAAAATTTTCAAAAATTAATTTTTGAAAACGGGCTTCATAGCACTATTCTATATTATCTAAGTAGTTTACACAAAAATTTTGGATTCAAAACTACACTCCTAAGGTCATTTATTTCTAAACCAAAACATGCTCGGTTGTGCACGATTTCTTAAGGACCATATATTACGAGACATATTTTCATCAAAATAATATTTTTCCTAAAAACTACATACAAAAATATTAAAGAATAACAAAATTCATAATTTTCTAAGAATATTTACTATTTTTACAAAATTACACAAAATCGAGCTGGAAATCAAACTCACCGATTTAGGTGGCTCTGGCCACCGTGGCCTCATCGACCGGTCTGGGCGCTACCACCACTGTATGGTGGTGTTGGCCATCCACTCCCAGCTGCTCGTCTGATGTGGGTTCCTCTTTATGGTCCTAATTGCACAGTTTTTTTCTTATTTTTTTCCTAACCCTAATTTTCTCTCAATTTTGCCTCTCTCTATTTTTCTCACTCTCCAAACTGCCTAAATGAGCTTCTGAAAAATTTGGAGTATTTATAGAGCTTTAGAGAAATTATTGTGCATTAATGAGACAAGACAATTGCCTTATTTCTTCTTTTTTCCACTTTCTATTTGTTGCATTTTAATTAGTTGATTTTTTTTCTTCAATATCAGATTGCCACGCCCCACTCCTAGAATTTTCCTCATTTTTCCATATTTTTCTTTAATTAATTATGAATTTTCTTTAATTATTTAGTATTATTTTAGCACATTTTGCATATTTTAAGTAATTACGCGTATTTCTACCTACATGTAAATTCATATATAGTACATGGTCATTTTATGATTTTTAGTATACATATAATTTATCTTTAGCGATTCGTTAATTATCGGAATGTATTTTACGCATTTTTTATAAATAACGAGTTATATATTTAGAATTTAGAATTTTTATAGTCTTTTATTTTATTGCTTATTTTTTTAAATTTAAACTTATGGGATCATTTTACTAATATTTCTGGCTTTACTTATAATTTAGACTTGATCGGATCTTTTAGCCAATCGAAACCTTGAGTGACTAGTTGTAGGGCTTACAACAAGAATTGATAGGTCTCGGCTTTAGACAGGTTTGTCTCGGCTTGGATATGGTCATTCCCATGCCATGCTTAATCTTATTAATAGCAAATGGACGAAGGTAAAGTACTTGAATAGAGAAAAAGGTTAGTTTGTCCATTATAGGCAAACTAATTCCTTAAAAAGGGTCCAAGCAAAACCAATTCCCATAATACCATTGTGAAATCACACTTTGTAAGTGTGATTTCACTTTTCCCCTTTTTATGCCCTAATTAGATGTAAAATGTGAAGAAATTGTATGTTAAGAATGCAATTTTTATAGCAACAAAATCACTTACATAACAACAGTAATAGCTCGATCCCAATTACACATACAATAGCAATAACATGAAAAATATAACAAAAAGTAAAACTCCAATCTTCAAGCTCCAAACCCAAACCCAAACCTGAACTCCATGAACCAAACCCAAGCTCCAAACATAATTTGTAATCCCAAACCTGAACTCCAACAATCAAACTCAATCTTCAAGCATAAACTTCATTCAAAGGAAGCCCAAATACATCACAAGTCTATCAATACTTGCAAACTATATTAATGACAATCAAGGCACATACACTTTCAACTTCATTTCATAACAAAGTCAATACGTAAATGAAATCCCAAGTCCATCAATACTTGCATACCATATTAGTGACAATCAAGGCACATACACTCCAAACTACATTTCATAATAGAGTCGATACGTAAATGAAACTAAATTACTTAAAGAAAAGAAACAAGTAACAATATATTAATACCAAAGTCATATACATGAACGTGCAATAGTTTATAAGTTTTGTTGTAGTTCTAAGTTAAGTACAATGTAGACTTATCCAAGCCAGCTACATGAAATCACCCTAACCCCTTTGTTGCCTCTTCTTGTATTAGCATTGCTCCTACTGAATGCAACTCTGTCTAACATGAGAAAACGTGTTTGGTCTCTTGACCCATGTAATGTGTCGTGAGTTTACCCGTGTGATACCTTCATCTACTCCAAACCTTATTGGATGTTTGAAAATGAGGGGCATCTAGAGTGACTGTAGAGCTGGAAGCTAGATCAATGGTAGACATGAAAAATGAGGTCAAAACCAATCTTAGCTGAGATGAGATAGCAGTTAGTGAATCCTCATGCCATGTAGACTAATGCTATGCCAGAGAGTAGTGCTCCTTTAGCTATTTTAGAGGAATGAGTGGAGACCGGTCTATTGGTGGGAAAGGAGACCTATTTAAAGGTGGATCTTGACAACTACCCTTACTATGACTTCGTCTTCTACCTTAAGCTATACGGGCCGGAAGATTAAGCGACTCTTCTTGTTGACCTTGCGGAAATAGTGTCTGGTAGGAATCAGGCCCTTGGACCAATCACTCGTAGTCGAGCTAGAGGACTCTAAGGACTTGCACAGAGAATCCAAGGACTTACACGGAGAATATTAGCTTAAAACTAAAGCCGAAACAAGGATTATTATATCGAACTAATCTCCTACCAACCTATCTATTAGATCCTCGCATGTGTCAAACATGCACCTGCCTAGTAGCGAAGTCTTACTCCAAAAGACAGCCTAAAACTTGTTGAGCCGAGCTCCCTAACCGACTATAGGCATTTGACTCCAATTCAATTAACTTCTTTATTAGACTGATTGGCTCCCGACCTGATCCAGATCAGGTCAATCGTTAACTGCAAACGTTATTCTGCTTCTGCCTACCTTATATCATATTTCTAATGTCCAACCACTAAGCGAAACGTATTTTCTAACACAATATTTCAAAATGATTCTTTCTTTTCTGTACTGAATATTCTTTGCCCCTTGTACCCCTTTTAGTATATTTTATGTAACCTAATTGTAAAATACCGTTTAGTCTTTTCATACATGTAAAGTAACCCTAGTGTATGCAACCAATTAATTGGTCAATACATAATTATTCACATTGAGCAACCTTAGTGTTCTCATTATCATTCAGCTTTTATCTATTCCCTTTAGTAAAGAGTAGTGGCGAGTCACCCTTTAGTTCGGACTGATGTGTCATATTCGGCGGATTGTAAGCCGAATAAGATCGAGCGATGCATTATATCCGTTTGGTAGTTGCTTGGACTTTGCTAACTTTTTCCCTATTTGTCTTTTTATTATAGGCATTGACTCTACGAATGGTTAGTTATACCGTTTGGGCTTATTAATGCGTTGATCGCATTCATGAGTTTGATGAACCATGCAATACACCTTCTAATTGGAAGATGTATGGTTGTGTACTTTGATGACATATTGGTATACAATGCCAACTTGGATGACCATGTTCAACATCTTCGCGAAGTATTTGACATTTTGCGAACTAAGAAGTTATATGAAAATGTGAAGAAATGTACGTTCTGCTAAAAAGAGCCAATCTTCCAAGGGTTTATGGTGTCAGGGGAAGGATTTTGGTTAGATAAGGAGAAGATCTGAGTTGTTCTTGAGTGGCCGATGCTAAAGAATGTCATTGAGGTTCAAAGCTTTCATAGTCTAGCTTCTTTCTATAGCCAATTTATCAAAAACTTCAACACCATAGCTATCCCTTTGATCAAACTGATAAAGAAGAATGAATGGTTCAGGTAAAACGATTGAATTGAGCAAAGCTTTAGGGAGATTGAGAAGAAGCACACCTCGATGCATGTCCTTTTACTACTAGATTTTGACAAACCCTTCAAATTGGAGTATGATGCATCGGGAGTGGGAATTAGTGCTGTCTTAATGCAAGAGCAACGACCGGTTGCTTACCATAGTGAGAAGTTTAGTGGTTTTACCCTAAATTATTTTGTGTACGAGAAAGAATTGTACTCTCTTTACTGATTCCTTGCTATTTGGCAACACTATTTGCTACCACAAAGTTTATTATTTATACAAACCATAACTCTCTAAAGCATCAAGGGAGTCAAAATAAGCTTACGAAAAGGCAAGCCAAGCGGTTGGAGTTTATAGAAGGATTCTCGTTCGTCATCTAGCACAAGGGAGGCGCAAATGTAGTCACTGATTCTCTGTTACGAAAGTAAACCTTGCTGACCACTTTGTAGACAAAATTATTAGGATTCTCACTCATTACTGAGCAGTACGCTCATGATCCTCATTTCGGCCCTATCCTAAAATTGTGTAAGGATGGAATTGCTATTCAGGGGTATTATCTTAAGGAAGGCTATATGTTTAAGGACCGAAAGCTGTGCATATCAAACTGTCCTACACGTGAGCTATTGATCAGGGAAGCTCATAGCTGTAGATTATCAAGTCACTTTAGGGAGACCGAGACTACTAATTTGTTGAAGGAGAACTTTTACTGATTAAGTTTGGCCAAAAATGTCCATAAGATAGTTAGTAGTTGTAAAGTGTACAAGCGAACTAAGGGGAAGTGATAAGGATCTCAACAACAGATCTCAAAAAACCCAGAATGGGTCGAATGGGTATGACGGACAGAAAGTGAGATGGTTGGTTTCGGCGGTGAATGCGAATGGATATTACACACCAAGACATGAACATGAACACAAATACAATCAAGGGTTTAAGCTCAAAATAAGGTTCGATAAAACTCACGAACACTAAATGTTGCTTGGGATTCAAATGAAGGGGTTCACCACAGTCTCAAGGTCAAGATTAATAAGAACGTGGAAGAGATTAAAGAGCTTAAGCTATACTTGATAATCTGGCAAATGCCAGCTCAAGAGTAGCCTCACTCAAAAAGGAAAAAGATTCCGATCACAGGAATATACTTTTCAGTCTAGTTTTGTATATGTTGTCGTATGTCATCCTATCTATCTATTTTGATGTTTACAGATGTTACTATTTATAGCAAGTCTTAAACCCTAATGGCAAAACTGTAAATAAAATACAAAGTCTTAAACCTTAAAAAATTGGGCCTATAAATGAAATAAAGGAAAACATGTACAAAAATACAAAACTATGCGTTTTACAAGGGAAGTCGGCATGCAGTTACTTGGTATGTCCTGGAAGGAGTAGTTTTCAAATTGAACAAGCTCTGCAATTGGATGTACAGGTTTAAGAAGGAGTCCTCAAAGTCTTGCAGTGCTTGGCCAAGACACCAGAAAGGTCGACCCATAATTACCAAGTTCTAGAATTAGTTAGCACGAGTCTCTTAGTGCTGTACCGAGTGGTTCTTTGTTCTCGAGTACTCGGCCTTGTAGTATCTCATCTTCTCGGCAAATGACAAACTTGTTGTCGAGTGGCTCCTTTTCTTCCCTTCGGTCTTCTATCATTTGCTTGGCCTTAGTGAAAGCTATTCAGCCTCGGCCTTAAACTGTTCGACATCTTCTTCTCAAGGGTCGATGTCGGTTTCGGACAGGTTAGCCTAGGCTTAGACATAGTCGGAGGTTGATTCCCATCATTACTGCAGGTTTGAAAGGAAATTGTCCTTGACGTTAAGTGTTGAGCATCGGCTGGGATGCCGAATAAGCTCCTTCTCCCTTTTCATTTTACCATAGGTGCTGAGTGTCTCTAGATTTCCTCAATGCTCATAAGGGTTACAGCTCTTCCCATCCTTCCGAACAATATAAGTGTTGAGGAATCCATCATGGATCAATTTTCGATCAAATTCCCATGGTTAGCCAAGAAGTAGATTCACAACATTCATAAGTACTACGTCGAAGTCGATCTCATCCTCATACTACTCTACTCTGAATGTAATCCGCGCTCTTTTATGTACATGGACCATACCGTTGTCATTAAACCATTTTAATTCATAAGGTCAAAGGTATGGGTAGGTCGGCAATTTCATCTTTTCTACTAACTCGGCAAAAATGATGTTGGTGCAGCTACCTCCATTGATAACTAGGGAACAGGTCACTAGGCATTATATGTGAAATAAATTTTCCTTTTGTCCAGGATCTACCTTCAGGTTAACTCATGTTGCCATAACTAAGAGTTTATCCATGTCCTCAGGATAGATATCTTCTTCTATCAATTGGTCTTCCAAACTCCTATCACTCTGACTTTCTACTTGGGCATTGGGTCATTTGCCTTTCAAGACCATGACCCTCTTATTCGGACATTGAGAAGCAATGTGTCCATAGCCTAAGCATTTGAAGCACTTCACTTCTCGAGCCTGGTTGTTGGGTGTCTTCTCTTTCTCAGTAATCTTTTTCTCGGCATGAACTAGTTAGCTAGGCTCTCCTTTCTCCATCCTTCTTTCTAGCCCTTTTTTCTCGACATACCTCTCAGGCTTAAGGCTGCCTTGTTGAGGTTAGCTACTCGACCTATAATGCCTCCTTATCCTCTATCTCTTTACTCTTAATGCTAAATTAATTAGCTCGTTTAGATAGTTGAACAGTTGTAATTCAATTATGTTGGCAATGTCATCTCAAAGTCCACTCAGGAACCTAGCAATGGTGTGGTCTTGTAGCTCAGTAATCTCACATCTAGTCATCAAGGTCTCAAACTCCTCAAACTCTTGCAAATACTCTTCAATAGTATTTCGACCTTATCTTCGGTGTTGGAACGCATGGAGCATCTCTTGCTTGAAGTAGGTCAGCAAAAAGCGCCGAGTCATCAATTGCTTCATAAGCCTCTAAGTTCTGATTGGCTCCCCTCCTTCAACATCTCACTTGGCAACTAATTTATCCTACCAAAGGCTTGCATATTCTTAAGGGATAATGAAGCCAACTTAACCTTTGTTTGATCATCACACTCGTAGCATTCGAACAACTTCTCAACTCAAGGAACCCAGTCAAGGAAATCTTCAGGTCGGCTACTTCCACTGAAGGTTGGCAACTTAAGCTATATATTGTCAAGTCCTCGACTAGGTGCTTGGAATTCATCCCTTGCATTCCGAGCTGGTCGATTTACCTTGGTTCGGCCACTTCTGTTAAAGCTTTACTCGACCATGTTCCTTCTTGGCTTTGGCTTTCTTCTCCAGGCTTCTTAATTTGTTTCGGAATCAACACTGCTTTCATTTTTCTTTTCGTCTCGGGTTAGTTTTCTCTCCTTCTAGGCTCGGCAACTCTTCTCGGCTATTGCTCATCATGGTCAAGTTCATTAGAACCACTTCCACTTGTGGGTGTTCTCTCCCTTCTTTCCTCTTGGCCATCCCGTTTAGTGAGATTCTGAATATGATACTTCAAGTTATCAACACATTGTCTCAAACTTCCGCAAGGGTTATCACCAGTGTTGTTGACACTATCTTCCGACATTTTTTCCGTACAGTAATTTTTTTTTTCCAAAAAATTGAACAAACAAAACACAATCACAATAACCCAGAAATAACCACTACTCGGCTTCTGCAGCTACCACTACTATCAAACACTTCCACAACAACTAGAATCTACTACAGAAATTAATGTTACTAGACTCAACTGCAATATAATACTATAACTACTAAAAACACAAACAATACACTGACTATGGAACGATGATTATCAGAAATGTTCAAACCACAAATCAACTTTGAAGAACACTAGCACGTGTGTCTCCTTAAAGCTTTGATACCAATATGGTAAGGATCGAAGCAGTGGATCTCGAAAAACCCAAAATGGCTCGAATGGGTATGACAGACAAGAAGTGAGATCGTTGGTTTCGACGATGAATGTGATTGGATATCACATACCAAGACACAAACAGAAACATAATCAAGGGTTTGAGCTCGAAATAGGGTTCGATACAACTCATGAACATTAAATGTTACTCAAGATTCAAATGAAGGTTAAATGCAACTCACTAACTAGTTCAAATAAAGGGGTTCGCCATAATCTCGAGGTCAAGATCGATCAGAACGTAGGAGAAATTAAAGAGCTTAATCTATACTTGATAATCCGACAAATGCTAACTCAAAAGTAGCCTTACTCAAAAAGGGAAAAGATTCCAATCGCAGGAATATACTTTTCAATTTATTTTTGTACATGTTGTCATATGTCTTCCTATCTAGCTACTTTGATGTTTATAGATGTTGCTATTTATAATAAATCTTAAACCCTAGTGGTAAAACTGTAAATAATTTACAAGGTCTTAATCCCTAAATAATTGGGCCTATAAATGAAATAAAGAAAAACATGTACAAGAAAACAAAATTGTGCGTTTTATAAGGGAAGTCGACATACAGTTACTCAGCATGTCTTGGAAAGAGTAGTATTCGAACCGGATGGAATTGGCATTTAGATGTACGGGTTCAAGAAGGAGTCCTCGAAGTCTTACAGTATTTGGCCGAGACACCAGAAATGTCGACCCATAATTGCTGAGTTCTAGAATCAGTCGGCACAAGTCTTTTAGTGTTATGTCGAGTGGTTCTTTAGTCTCGAGTACTCGGCCTTGTGATATCTCGTCTTCTTGACAAACGACAAACTGTTTTCAAGTGGCTCCTTTTTTTCCCCTCGGTCTTTTATCATTTGCTCGGCCTCAACAAAAGTTGTTCAACCTCAGCCTTAAATTGTTCGACATCTTCTTTTGGAGGGTCGGCCTCAACTTAGACATAGTCAGAGGCTGATTCCCATCAGGAAGAGAGAACCCCATGGAGACTACATGCCGTTGCTAACACTAACCTTACCGTGGGCCGACCTGAGCATAGACTATGTCCTAAGGTTGCTTTGGACATCTACAGGGAGAGATTCTATCTTTGTTGTAGTAGACTACTTCAGCAAGATGGTGCACTTCATTCTGTGCTATTAGACTAATAATGCTTTATATATTACTATTTTTTTTTTTTTTTGCAGGAGGTTGTTTAATTACATGGGATACCAAAGACCATTGTCTTTGATTAAGACACAAAATTTTTGAGCTATTTTTGGAAGATTCTTTGAAGAAAACTTAGAACCAAACTTGTATTCAGCTCCAATAGCCACCCTTAAACTGATGGCCAGACTAAAGTGGCAAACAGGACGCTAAGCAATCTGCTCAGAGATGTCGTGGTAAAGAACTTGAGGGATTGGGATCTGTGCCTACCAGTTGTGGAGTTCACATACAATGGAACTGTCCATAGTACTATTGGGAAGACCCCATTCAAGGTTGTCTATGGCCTTAACCCCGCTATTCCCCTGGATATGATCAGCGCCCTAGCAGTTACTGAAGAGAGTCAATCCGGAGTTAACCAAGCTCAAGAACTGTATGAACTACACCAGTCTGTGACCAAGAAAATCGCCAAATTCAATCAGAGACAGCACAAAATTGGTAGCCGAGGCCGCTGAACTGTTTCCTTCCATCCAAGAGACTTGGTATGAATACACCTCAACCGAGAATGATTTCCACACTTAAGACATAACAAATTATCTCCTCGAGCTGATGGTCTGTTCAAAATCTTGAAGAAGATCAACCGCAATGCTTACCAAATTGAGTTGCCTAATGACTACGATGTTTCTTCCACCTTCAATATGTCTAATTTGATCCTTCACCAACTAGCAGAAGAAGACTCCACACATGCCCTAGAAGAAGAAGCTGAAACCCTTCCGGATTTGAGGGAAAATCTCTTTGACCCCTAAGCAAATGGTAGAAATCAGGCCTTTAGACCAATCACTCGTAGTCGAGCTAGAGGACTCCAAAGACTCATGTGAAGAATACTAGCTCAAAACCAAAGCCAAAATGGGGATTCTTATGCTGAACTGATCTCCTACTAACCTGTCTGTCAGATCCTCGCATGTGTCAGACATGCACCTACCCATAACGAAGTCTTACTCCAGAAGACAAGCTAAGACTAGTCAAGCCGAGCTCCCTAACCGACCATAGGCGTTTGACTCCAATTCAGCCGACTTCTTTACTGGACTAATTGGCTCTCGACCTAATCCAGATCAGGTCGATCCTTGACTGCAAACGTTATTCTGCTTCCGCCTACCTTGTATCATATTCTTAATGTCCAACCACTAAGCGATACGTGTTTTCTGACACAATATTCTAGAATGATTCTTTCTTTTCAGTACTGAATATTCTTTACCCCTTATACCTCTTTTAGTATGTTTTATGTAACCTAATTGTAAAATACCCTTTAGTCTTTTCGTACATGTAATGTAACCTTAGTGGATGGGTATATAAACCCCCACTTTCTTGTATATAGCCAATTAATTGGTCAATACATAATTATTCACATTAAGCAACCTTAGTGTTCTTATTATAATTCAACTTTTATCTATTCCCTTTAGTATAGAGCAGTGGCGAGTAAGCCTTCATTTAGACCGATGTATCATATCCAACGGATTGTAGGATTGAGTGGTGCGTTATATACATTTAGTAGCTGCCCAAAATTTACTAACTTTTTCCCTGTTTGTTTTTTGTTTGCTTCGTTGTGGTGCTTCTTCATGTGTCTGACCTCGGAGACGGATCAATGTCACACCTCCGTATTTGATGAATTGATGTTGTGCAGATTGTACAATCTCTTGTACTTATTGTTAGGTGCATGCTGGATGGGCAAAGTAATCCATCACATTCGCCTACAAAGAAAAGATAGATAGCCGCAATTGCTTGATCAGAAATAGATGCCATGTAACATATACTGGAAAGTTAGAACTCAAAGTACGAAGAAATGGTAATCTCCTCAAATTTAAAATAACTACCTCCACCATCCATCATATTGAAGAAGAGAACTGAATGCTCAAAAGAGGGGACACTTTGCTAACCCATAGACTGAACATTTTGATGAATGACTAGTAAGTTCAACACTACATCCTCTATTAAGAGTATATGGTCATCCAATGTTTATCTCATCATCATCGAATAGTCCACCCATTTCACCCTCTTCATTCATTGCCTCTTCTTATGAATCACTATATATAGTGTTGTACACCTCCTCAATCTCTTTGTCAAGTTTATTACTAATGGGCAACTCGACTTCTGCCATGCAAGGCTCATTAAGATCAATAGTTTCTTTAAAGGTATTTGGAACGTCTACAAATGGTTATGTTACGCCCCGAAATAGTAGAGTCGTAACAGTCCTGTCATGCAAACTATTTTAAGATAAAAGCTGACTATACAACTGTAATCTTAGAGTTAATTTACACAAAGCGTCTACGACTAACCCACTTTAAAATAAACAATTCATACATTAAATAAATTATTTACCTAAGAAAGTATGAAAATATATATATACACTAGGATTCAAATATTACAAATAATCTTTACAAGGTTTCATCATATTATATTTCCTAAGTAATACATTATTCAAAAATGGAAAATTCTAAAATAAGGGCTAAAACCTTAAAAATATATCTATTCTTCAAATGTATTTCTTCACTTCCTAGAATCCAACAATTGCTAGCTTTAAAGTAAATATAGGCCGCTTCCTAACTAGTACTTGCAATAATGTCTATAGAGATGTGAGCAATCAACCGCTCAGTAAATTGGAACGAAGACTTAAAACTATACATTAAACACAAATAGTTTTATCAACCAAATTAATTAGATGCAATGTATGTACAAGCAAATGTCAGCACATGACTTTATCTAGTTTGTCATGAGATTAAAGAAATTACACCCGCTCTAATCCGAGTTGAAGAGTTTCCATTTAATGTAATAGCTTACGACCAAACCCAAACTTATGCAATGGAGATACCGTTCTTCCCACAACTACCTTTGAACCACCTCACATGTCTCTTAATTCGACTAAGGATGAAGAAGAGACCCATTATACTATCCAACATTATCCCTTTCGAAAGAGTTGGTATTTGGCTAGAAAACCTTATGTTTCCCTTAATAAGTTTTTATGCAAATCCAATTTAGAATTACAAGTCATATATTTAATTAGATTTGGTCTAAGCTGTTCAATTGTTTCAAACAAATCACACAATTACAAGCTAAAGCAATAAACTCTAATCATATCAGCAAACTTAGGAACAAGCATAGACAGGCATGCATACAATCAACTATCTAACAATTACAACCAAGTATAATCTTAAGTCTCTAAATACTACAAATTAGTACTCCTAAATACAGTAACATATTAATCCCAACTTACTAAGACTTCTCGTGATAGGAATCAAGCCCTTAGACCAATCACTAGCAGTTGAGCTAGAGGACTCCAAGGACTTGCGTAGAGAATATTAGCTGGAAACCAAATTCAGAATGATTCTTTCTTTTCCGTACTGAATATTCTTTGCCCTTTTACCCCTTTTAGTATATTTTATATAACTTAATTATAGAATACCTTTTAGTCTTTTTATACATGTAAAGCAACTCTAGTTGATAGATATATAAACCCTCACTTTCTTATATGCAGCCAATTAACTAATCAATACAGAATTATTTATGTTGAGCAACCTTAGTGTTCTTATTATTATTCAGCTCTTATCTATTTCCTTTAGTAAAGAGTAGTGGTGAGTGACCCTTCAATTTGAGCCAGTGTGTCATATTCAGTGGATTATAGGCCAAATAGGATCAAGTAGTGTGTCATATCAATTCGGTAACTACCTAGAGTTTGCTAGCATTTTTTTCCCTGTTTGTTTTCAATTTGCTTCGTTGTGGTACTTCTCCGTATGTCTAACCCCGAAGACGCATCACATCGCTTGCTCGCTTAAAATGCGACTCACATAGGCCATCATCAATAATCCCTATAGTACAAATGTTATTTTAGTTTCTATATAACTACTATCGATATGTTTTATCCTAAAATTCTTATTATTATCTTCAATTTAGGGTTTTATTATACCTAATCATTCGGGTTGTCTTTTACACTTATTCTTAATTTAGGCTAGGTTCTAATTCCGTTTTGCCTGATTCTAATTTAGGTTCTAATTCAGTTCCAACTACGAGTGCTATATGTAATCTTAAGATCTCGTTTTAACCCATAATGTGAAATTAATCACATTATGCTTGGGTATCCTAAATATCGTATTTAATCTCTAATTAGCACTCCAGTCCATACAATACACTATAATCCTAATTTAGCTACCGAATTTATTGTTGATGTAAGAATAACCTACATTTTTTATGTAATTTCATAAACTTCCATTCCAAATTAGATTTATATCATATTCCTATTATTATAATATCATAAATTTTTATCTAATATTTTTTACTCATTTAATTCCTATATATACATATTATGTATTACTACATATTATACACTTATATCACCTATTTAACGCTTTTAATACTACATATATTATTTTTCACTACCAGTAACATGTTAAGATGTCTAACTATTTTGTAAATCAAAATTTATACCTAATTAACCCTAAATCACAAAATCAACTTAAATATACTTTTTTACATACATATTCAGTATATATTATGCATAATACATACAACTAATGCCTCAAAATCCAAAAACCTATGGAAAATATATTATACTCAGTAAATTATGGTTGTTATATTATGATCACGAAAAGTACTAAGATAATTTAATATATATTATTCTTTGGTATACCGATTTTAGATATGATTTTGCTAAAAAAAATAGCTTAAATTAGGTAAATGATCTAATAAAATTATAAGATTTAAATTGAATATTTTCAAAATCATAAATAAGCTTGAAAAGTCACTAAAAATTAGATTCATTAAGGAATTTAATTAAAAACCTATTATTTTTTTCATATGAAAAACACAGCAAATTTAAAAAAATAATTTTAATAAATATTAAACATGTAATTTATCAAAAATTATTTTTATGTAAATTAAATATATCATATAAGGATTATATATATCGAAAATTAGCTCAAAATAACTTTTTTACTATTTTTAAAAATTCATACAAAACTCATTAGAATTAGGTTTGTTCTTAAGAAACCTATATAAGCATTTCTAATTTTAAAACAAGGGAAACCAAATTTCATAATTTTCCGTACACATGTGATATTTTTACTAAATTAAATAAATTCGGAAGGAAAATCAAAACTCACCAATCAATAGGCTTCCAACTACCAACGGTGGCTCCACCATTGTCTATAGCTCTAGATGTAAGGTCCACTGTCTGTTGGTAGTAGCCGTTTCTCTTCAAGTGATTGTTGTATGTGGGTTCTTTTTATAAGTCCTAAATACACACCGTTTTATTTAATTTTGCTAAAATTGATTTTTCCTCCCTTCTTTCGTCTCCCTAATTTTTTTTTTTTTATGCTAAACTGACCAAATGAGGTTTTAGAAGTAGTTTGCTGAATTTATAATTGGGTTTGGGATTTTTCTTTCGATTTTTCCTTTCCAAGTGTCTCTTATCTCTTACTTTTTCACTTTTTATTTGGCTTAATTTTATTGGTTTGCTTTTTCTTCTTCGATTCCAACTTTCCACGCCTCATTTCTAGAATTCTCTTCATTTTTCCATATTTTTCTTGATTTTTCTATAATTATTTAGTATTATTTTAGCATATTTCAGAGTAATTTTGCATATTTTTACCTACATATAAATATATATATGGTACAAATAAATATTACTAAATATTATTTAAGTTATTTTATGATTTTTAATGTATATATAATTTATCTTTATTGATTCGTTAATTATCAAAACTCATTTTACGCGTTTCTGATAAATAACAGAAATTTACATATAATTTAATATTATAATAATTAATTATTTTATTCTTTATTTTCCTAAATCCAAACTCACAGGATTGCTTTTACTAATATTCCTAATTTCGTCATAAAATTTAGGTTGGATTAGACAATTTATTTAATCGTCTAAAATTTTACGAATCGAATCTCGAACACTGAATTGCGGAGCTTATAAGTTGTAGTTATATGATGGGTGTGGATGGCACTTGTTGGCATGATGGACTTGCGAAGTATATTTCCATCAACTGCCATGGTGGACCTAGTTTCAAGTTTAATGAAAAGTTCTTGATTAAACAACTGGCCCACTTCTTTTGCTAATTCAATCAAACCTTTCACATCATTGTCATCAGTTAGTGGACTCAAAGAATAATGAGGATGCACATAACTACCCAAAACAAGATCAAGCTACCTATGAAACACTTTGGCATAATGTGTGTTAACATCAACTCCGATAGTTAAGCAAATTTTTTGCAACAATTCAGAATAACCAACATCTACTCTCACCTTAATCTTTTTTAGTGCAGGTTTATCGTAATACACCCCATCTATACCATCTAATATATTCTCAGTAACAAATATAGAAAACCTCATACAATCCCCCATGCTCAAAGACCAACTTTGACCATTAGGGTATACAATGATAGAATATTACAAAATAATGATGTCTATTAAAATTTACCTCAATAGAATACCACAATAAACACTACTCTAGAGAATAATTGGAGTGCTAACTTACAAAATATTAGAGAGAGAAACACATTAGTATAATTAGGGTTAAATTCGTTATTGATAAAAAAAAATAGATAATTAGAAGTATTTACTCATTATATAGACACTAAAGGCTTGAGTACAACTCTTGTAATATGATTTAAAAAAAAAAAAAAGAGTTGAAATCACATATTAAAGCTAGGAAATTAAAGTTGGGTTACACACATGGGGGGAGGGGGGGGGGGGCATGGTTGGGTGGGTGGGGCATTCTCTAAGTGCAATTTACCACCCCCTTTAAACATACCATTTCATTAAATTAAGGAGGGAAGAGGAGAGGTTGGAGAGGTTAGGGCTTGTACATAAATCACATACTATATACTAAAGTATCTGATTTATAAATTGCACTTAGTAGATACAATTTAAAAATTACATTTACTACATGTGATTTCTTAACAAAATACCTCTTACCAAAGATACGAAATTAGAAAAACCTAAAATTCACTCCTTAAATCTAGTTTTGTAGTCGTATTAAAAAAATTAGTTTTGATTAAACCCTTTTTAAAGAATTAGTTTGCCCCTGGGCAAACTAACCTTTTTCTTTACATGAATATGGGTCTCTTCCTTTCTATTAGCCAAAACTCATCTTATATAAATAAATAAATAATTAACAATATTAGTAAAATGAGAATATCATGAGAATTGAAGTAATAAGTTAAAAAGCAAAAAATAGTATAGCAAAATGTACATGGAAGTCCTATTAGAGCATCCCATTGAGACTCTTGACACGGGTTTCAAGAAGTGAATTCTTTCATAAGTGGAGTTGGGTTTTTAAATTTTTTAGGGTTTTTGATCAAGAACCCCAATATATTGCTTTTTTTAATTTTTAAATATTGTTTTTATTAAAAATTTATAATGTAATTAAATGTTACATATTTTTATTTAAGAACCTCATAAATAAAATAAAAAGATTTTTAAAAGAGGAAATCCTTAAATTATTAATTACATCTAAATATTGTAAGTGAGATAGCTTTTAGATGTATTACTTAATGGTAAGACATTTCTCACTTAAATAAACGCATTAATGTAAAAAACGTTATCTAATCTAAAATATTTTCCACCACGCTTCCTACTCTCCTCTACAACAGTTGCTAATGGCGTCTCGCTCTCTCCTCAATCCACTCTGTCTCTTCACCATCGTCATCATCCTCATCTTCTCTCCGTCCTCCCTCCTCGGTCTCTCCTCCCAGGACCCAACTCCAACACCATGGCCCCACCAGTTCCACTCCATCCTCTTCATGAACTATACGGGTTCACTCCAAATCATAGACCTATGGTACGACTGGAAAAAAGGTCGAAACTTTAACATAATCCAAGACCAACTCGGTAAACTCCTCTATGACCTCGAATGGAATAATGGGACTTCGTTTTTTTATACTCTTGATTCAAGTAAAGAGTGTAGGACGGTGCAGGTGGAAGTGGGTATTTTAAGACCTAATTGGTTGGATGGTGCTAAGTATCTGGGTCAGCGACACGTGGATGGCTTCTTGTGTAATGTTTGGGAGAAGGTGGATTTTATCTGGTATTATGAAGATGTTGTTACTAAGAGACCTGTTCACTGGGTCTTTTACACGGGTAATCTAATTTAATGGAGTATAGAGACTATTTGTGATTATTACTACTGGTGCGGCATGTTTTAAGAGCTTTAATTTGCTTGTCTGTCTGTATTGATGTTGTTTCCTTAAAATCTAATTTTTATTGCCACACAAATCATAATTAGTGAAGAATGTTAATGTTGAAACTGGCCGATACAAATATGATATTACTGGATTTATTTTGGGGCAAGAGATTTGAATTTATATTGTTTTCTTATCTTAATACCTTAAAATATTTTCATATGAATGCTGTCGTCCAAATTCTTTGTATGGGAAAATACAAGACTATATTTGTGATAGATTTGAATGGAAGCACGGAGTTAGAATTTTCCCATCTCACCTCGGCGTTTCTCTACAGACAGACATGGAAGGATAGTTCGTGAATTCAAATATATTAACATTTGTTTGTTTTGAGAAGATGGTTTCCAGATTGGTAAATTTCTCTTGTATTTATAGCAAATCATGGTAACGAAAGGCAGTTTCATGAGCCAGTCTATTGTAATGATAGATGGTGCTGGGAATTATTTGCTCACCCTCAATGGCATTTTCCACTTTAGTTAACAGCCATTATTCACCTCGTACTTCCTCGTATCATTAAGTGGTATTGATTAGTGTAACCACCTTGGATTAGCCCCGTGATGTTATAGTGTCATAGAAAAGACTAGAAGTTTTTACTGATATTGAAAAAGAGTTTGCCAAATGTCTTCCATGAAACAAGCACTCCAGAAGAATCGAGGCATTACTTCTTCATCATCCAGATTTTTAATCAATACATAACTTCTGGGAAGATCATTTCAATTTACTAACCAATTAGCCATATGGCATGCAAGTTCTTTGGTGAAAACATGGCTTTTCAATAGCTGGTATGACAATAAAACTGAAGGGTCTGTATTCATTTCACCTTTAGTTACTTGCTTGTCATACTGTTGCTGCTTTTTGGTCATAGTTTTTTTTAACTTTTGTGGTGCGCAATTTTCAGGAAGAGAAGCTCATGTGATGACATTTGAAGTTGGTGCTGCACTCGAAGATGAAAAGTGGCAAGCTCCTGTTTACTGCTTTGAGAATAAATCCGATGAAGCAATGGTTATCTCTAAAAGTTCTTATAAAGGCTCGTTGCATGGGTTACTTAGAGATTCCTGACATGAATTTGTAGCACTTGAGCATCTTATTGGTAAAAACTTTGGTCACTGGCCCATGGTAATTCAATTCCGTGCCTTTAATGCTCTTTATTAGCTTGCAGTCCTTCATATGCTTATTTTGGGCTTCAATATGTAAGAAAAAGGACGATGAAGACGAGGAAAATCCATGGCTTCTTTTTGCATCAAATTGGTTTTTGAACTCAATCCCCAAAGTTGATCTAGCATTCTATTGTTTCTTATTGTTGCAGTTATTGAGACAGTGATGCTTATTGGGGACCTTCTAATAAACAAGCTTTTTATCAATAAATTAGTTATACGGATTCCATAATGTAAAATGGACGAAATTCATTCCTTCCTCCCTTATATTGATTCTGTCCATTATATTATATTCATGCATTTTTTATGTTGTAGGTCAAATGCTTCATTTGTCCGAGCGAGCTAAATTCTGTCGTCATTGTCCTACAGGCTTGTGACAATATGAAGTTTACTTTTCGCCTGGAAATTGTTCGTTAAGGTTAGCAGATGATTTTTGATACTGGAAAATATTGGAAATTTGACGGCTCAAGAACCGCATCATTTGATTATGGCAGTATGTTGAGAATAGTATGTTATAATTGCATATACGTATGATGTCTTGTTCAGTAGACTTAGTTTTTCTTGTGTGGTAGGTCTACAAAGAGAATCTTCCTAAAGTGAGATTTTGTGTTTTGATGATTCTAAAGTCTCGACAACTTAGACTTACACCTGAAAATTTTAGGATGTCTACGAGATCGGTCCGTGTCGGCTGGGAACTAGCCATAGCCATCCAAAATTCAGATAAGGTGATTTTATGAATTTAATTTTTGAAACGAAATATGAAAATACTATTATAGGTTAAAACGATAAAATTAACTCATTCGTTAGTAAAATTTCAGAAAATTTTGAAAAAACGATCCAAAATATAAGAAAAGCTTAAAAATAAATTGAATAAATAAATTAGAAGAGTAATAAACGAAATGAAAAATAATAAATATATTTTATAATAAAATAAAATAATAACAAAGTGTACTTAGTTAATTAGGGCTTTAGAAGCTTCAGTAAAAGCTTTTACTTATAATGAAACTAACTAAAGTGACTAAAATATAATAAAATAAGTTAGATAATTTCCTTAGCAAGTCATGAAATGGGTTTTACTCTTGGTTTTGGTTGAAAACCATCGACAAGATCATGGTTTTGGGAGATAATATTGCCACTTGGCATGAAGAAACTTAATAGTGTTGTACTCGTTTTACAAGTATCCAAAATTACTCCATTAATCTATATTTATAAATACCTCTTCCATTGCTCATTTTGGACTCTTTGGGTGCTCTAAATATTGGGAAAATTTAGATGAATATTTTTGGGATTTTTTAAGAATTTTAAGAAACTTAAAAAATTAGGTGATAACCAGCGAGTTTAAGGTTTCCAAACTTAAGAATAACCTAATCATAAGCGGCCAACACCATAAGAACCATCATTCGATGCCCTCTTTGGCCAACAAACCTCCCATCACCATCGATGGCTGTAGTTTATTTCGCTAGTAAGTTTAATTTTTAGCTCGATTTTCAAAAATTTGTAGAAATTATCAAATTTTGTTTAAAAATTATGAAAAAAAAATATTCTTGCATTATTTTGGGTGTATTTTCATATAAAATTATTATTATTGTAAAATTCATTCATTTGATATATTGCTTTTAAGAAATGAGACATTTAGAATTAAATTTCGCTTTAATTTTTAGAAACTCGAACGACGTAGTTTCCTATCAAATTTTTTCTATAAACATACTATACTATATAGAAAATTATCATGTAAAAATTTTTATTAAAACTTTTTTTTTATTTGGTTTAATTTTTCATTTATGAAAAATTGATAAGTTAGAATTTATAAGAAATTTACTATTTTTCAATATATTTTGTTTAATCCAACCATCGAACATTTTCTAAGTAAATATTTGTTACATGTAATATGTTGATCTTGATTTTAAAGGGAGTTGTTAAATATCCTTAAAGGATGGGTTTTTCAAAGTTTGATTTAGTGAATTTTTGCTTAAATTACAAGTGTTAATCTTTATTAAGTAATTGGACTAACTATTTTTGGTTAAAAATCCAAATAATCACTAGTAAATACCAGGTACATGTTGTTGTACATGTTTGATTCTTACCATGGAACTATATTTTTCCCACTAAACTTATAAAGTTTTAAGTGCTTTAATTGACTAAATAAAAAAACCTTCCCATTTAGTGAAGTTTGGATCATGTATGTTTGTGTAGATGATTTCTCAAACCTTATGAGTCGACGGCATTGGAGTCTTCATTACACAGAACTTAAGTGAAGTTCAAGAAAGTGCGAATTGTGAAGTTCAGCGATTTGGAGAGATTCTAGTAATTGTAGGATGTTCTGTAGAAGGTTCCTTAACTAAGTTAACTTTAGACCATCATAGTAAAACTTCAATAGAAGGTTCCCTGTAGAAGAGGTATACCCAAAATTTTAGTAAAAACTATAGTAAAAGAATCACTTAAGTATAACTAAATCTTAAGTTCTTATACAAAGTTATGCAAAAATTCACCTAAGCATAGAGTATAAATGTAAATTCTAGTAAAAAGTTGAGTTGGAGGTATTAAGATCCTAAGATTATCTTGTAAAAGGTTAAGTAGAAGGTACCAAGATCTTAAAATTCTCTTGTAGAAGATTAAGTAAAGGGTACCAAAACCTTAGAATACCCTTATGGAAGGTTAGATAAAAAGTTTTACTAACCTATAAGAAGAATTAAAAGCTTAATACTTATAACAAACATTTAGCATTAAAAGAATATCAAGACTAATTAAAAGTGTAATGTTTAAGTCACCTTTATACTGAATTATATAGAATTAAAATATGATTTGTAATATATGAGTTACTAAATAAGAAAGAGCTAACGTCTCAAAATCGAAAGAACAACAATAAATCAAAGTAAGTGAAATCTATACTTAATAGTAGTTTAGAGTACTCTATTATAAGTACTTAGAGGTTGAAGTGTATATTGTTTGCACATGTAAAGTAATTGTTTGCACATATGCAACATATGTGATTAGAATTTGTTATACTGATGTGATAGCTTTACTACTTATATTGTTTTCCTTATTGTATTTTGTCTTGTATTTGAATGTCTAAAGTTATTTGACTACCCTATAAATGGATTAATTGGAACTCGGATTAAAACCTTAAATGAATATGCATTACAACCTACTAGGGGAATGGTTAGGATTTCTGATCAAATACCAATTCTTCAACGAGGTAGCTAAAATGAGCCTTTCCCTACTCTTAAAGCCGAACTAAGTGAAAGAAGAGAGGGTCATAGTAAAGTTAGAGGCATTGGGCTTGAAAAAGGTCTGGGGAAGAGTATACCTCCATTACATAAACCTAGGTTTGATCGGAAGATATTATAGTTGAAGCATACGTCTAGTATGTAAAAAAACCCCTTAACGTGAGTTAGAGCGGGCACAATTTCTATAACTTCACAACAGATCAAACAACGTTGTACAAATAGCATAAAACTAATTGCTTCAAAACCTTAATTGTGATTTATGTCTTACATACCCTTCTTTCACAGTCTCATCTTACTAAGTGATTAATTGCTTATACCCTTATAACATGTTTTGCAAGTACCTTTTAGATATGTAGCCCTACTCTTACCCACAGGTCAATTGCATTTTGGAGGCTAAGAGTATAAAGGAATGAAGATGGATTTAGATCATTTTTAGTCTTTTGTGTATTTTTCTTTTAGGTTGAATCTGATAGGCCATTTAGGTGACCCAAATAGATTTCTATTCTAGGTTGTAAATATTTATCTGGACGACCGATGTGCTCTTGGAGTACATAACTTTTGTAAATATTTAACTACGTTACTTTTGATGTAAACAATTTGTGTAAATATTTTCTATATAGATGACTTAATAACTTCCGCTAAAACTTACTTATTATATTTATATTTGTAATGAGTTGGACTCTTATGAACTATTTGGTCATGTACATCTTATGTAGATCTATTTATGGTAGCAACTAGTCTTTATTTTAGGTTGGTTTATATGATTGTTCTAAGGCGTGACAGTAATTGAGAGAGAGAGAAATGATAATTGAGGCATAGTTATGAAGTT
Organism: Lumnitzera littorea; assembly: GCA_024138015.1. NCBI lineage: Eukaryota > Viridiplantae > Streptophyta > Magnoliopsida > Myrtales > Combretaceae > Lumnitzera > Lumnitzera littorea. The sequence continues at coordinate 39,420,918 of JAMXBB010000006.1, read as the reverse complement.
GTAGCTGGGAAGAAGGTAAGTGAAAGAATGTGAGAAAAAACTTTAATAACTCATTGAGGGTGATTTTAATATCTTCTTGAGACTCCTTGAAAGCTTAGTATATACACCACTATATACACAAAGACCTATCAAGTAGTTCTCTTAAACTGTAAAGGGAATGAGGCTTTAGCGAATGTATATACTAATCGCAATTGGCATTCACTTGGATCATTGGTTGACAATAACAACCAATCGTGAGTGCTTGTATCTCTTTGAAGAACACAGGTTTAAGTTCAGTATTATTGATCTACTAACCCTATGCGTTGTAGCAAATTGCACAACTTAGTTGCTTCACAAGTTAGCAGTGATAGCTAAAGCCCAATAACTCTATTGAGCTTCAAGAATTTAAGGACAAGTACATTATAACTCCGCCATTGAGTCTCTTATCTCCTTCTCTTAGTAAAGATAGTAGACTTTAAATACCCGATTCACTAAATAAGCTGCATCAAGATGGATCTTACTTAGCTTGCCCATAGACTAACGTAAAAGCTTATATCGCGAAGTGAGAGGCACATATCAAGATAAGTGAAGGCCAGGTAAACTAACTTCCCAACCATTTGCCCTTTAAACTCAGAGCTATGCATTAAAACCATCATACCTACGCACAAGATTATGTCTTGTTGTAATAGGAACAACTTAGGGGGTCGTTTAAAAGCTGTTAAACCAACTCGTGAAGAATATATTTTCTATGACATAAGAAAAGGGGAACCTCATGGCTTAAAGAAATTTTATGGGTTTGCCTACATCATCCAAAACTTTTAATCGTTGATCTGAATAAATTGGCCATAAGAAGCATTAGAAGACTCCATACTTTCAACTTTTAACAATTTGGTCGTTGAATATTTTTATTATGTTATTAATGTTATTATTATTATTTTAGTGTTTTTATTTTAATTATGATTGCATGTTGCTATCTCTATTATTGGAGAAGCTAATGTTTATGACATTTTTTTTTTCCTTCTTTTAGTGACTGCACTTGTATTTTGGTGCCTAACCACTCATTAATTTGTAAGAAAATTAGAATTTATTTTTTTAATCAATAATTTTTAACAAATAAAAATTATTTTCATGCGCATAACTTTTGCACATAATATCTGGTTTTTAGCAAAATTTGTATCATTGGAAAGCTCGTAACATACATTTTTCCAAAAATAAAATCTAGAACGTATTATTGAATTGCAAAAATTAGGTAAAATGTTAAAGTAGTAATAACTTGCGAACTACGTTCCATCTGGCCTTAGATTTCAAATTTACAAGATATTGCATTTCCATATGTTGTTGTGTCCCAAGCAATGTTGGAATATATTAAGCTTCTTTTCATATGAATAACATCCTTTTTCTTGTGTCTTTCATTCGTCCATAATTCTTCTTGTCAATCAAATATATTTGATTTCGGTAAACTTAATTAATTGAATACCATGAGTAGCAATGGTTCTCCATTTAATCCCTTGATTTTGAGAGTTACATTGATTATAGGTGAGATACCTCAAGATCAATAATTTATTTAATTAATTAAAAGGAGAATTTTCAAAGATGATTTGAGAAAGAGCTTCAAATTTTGTGGTCATTTTTTAGAAAATATCTATTTTGTCTCTATATCCTATTTCAACAAGAGATGTCCAAATTTTAGTTTAATAAACAAGATAGTGTTAGAGGAAAAGGCTTCTTTCTAGGATTTGGAGGACTCCTGTGGAGAGGACGGTCAAGATAAATGTTGATGCATCTTTTACATGTTCAGATCGTGCGAGTGTCGTGGCATGTGTGGTAAGAGATGTGTGTGGATACATTGTTTCAGGATTCTCGACCTTATTAGAAGTATCCAATGTCGAGCAAGTCGAATGCCTTGTTGTCCTTAGTGTTATTCGACTTGCGAAAAATTCGAGCCAGGCCGAAATATGGATTGAATCAAATGCTCGGAATGTTGTGCAGGCCATAACTTCGAAAGTGAACATAGTGGCTGGGCTTGTGAATTTGATCATAGAAATAAGACAAGAATGGAATGGCGCTTATAATATTAAGTTTCTTCATATTTCAAGAGATGCAAATGTAGTAGCAGATTTGGTAGCCGTTCATGTTAAGAGGTGAATGTGTCCTAGAACTAGTGGATTAACACCCCATTCAACTTTTCTAGGCTACTTTCTCTTGACATTTTAGCTGCTAGTAGCTCCTTCATGTTAAACTCAAATGATGTAATCATGTTGGTTAATACTATATCAATAATATTCTTCTTTTGAAAAAAAGTAAAAAAAGATAATGTTTTTAGAATGTTATTAAACCCAAGTGAAGTTTAAAACAAAGTTTAGATGACTTTAAACCTACTTATATCATTAGGGTTTAAGCTTTGAAAACCTTAAGTGTTTAAGCATAATCCTTTAGTTTTTCTTAATTATTGGCTCTTGGAACATAGTTATTATGGGTTATCAAGGGTCTTAAGGGAATTCCTTAAGCTTAGAGTGGAATTTCATAGTCAAAGATAAGCTTACTTTTCAACTTTTAAGATTTAATTTAGTCTTAAGACTTAATCCTTAGAGTTCATTACTTATAAATAGTTTTCATTAGGAGTTCTAGAGTTCAAGCACAAAAGTTGGCACCTTGGAGACCAATAGTAGATGCCATTTATAATGTTGAAATCCTCATAAGAATTTCCATAAGGTAAGTTATCAAACTCAACTTTGAATGTGCTTTTGGAAGCCTATTTAGGTGATTTAAGTAGTTGAGTGGTGTTTTGAAGAATAAAATATGAATATCTTGGGCTTATAGGTAGTGCCATCTTCATAAAATGGAGTTTAATGTACTATTTTGATGATTTTTAGTGGTTTGATAATTTAGCTTGAAGTTTGATGCACTAAATCCATGTTAAGGTAAAATGAAACGTCAGGTGCATGCTTACCACTACTGTTATAGCACTTCTTAGTCCTATTTTACTTTGATTTGTGATTTTGATGTGTAAACATGTTTAGATGATGATTCATGAGTTAATTCTTGGTTAGATGATGATATATAGATACGTGTGTGTGTGTGTATGTATTAATTAGTTTGATGAATGTTGCATATTTGAATTTTTAGTAAGCATTTGATTGAGGATTTATAAAATTCCAACTTTATCACTTTTTAGATTAATGTATGATTTTGTTCATTATGATGTATATGATGATCTAATGTTTGATGATGAAATTGATAATATATGATTCATGTATACTGTGTTAAGTGCTTAAAACTTTGGAGTTCATGAGAGGATGGCTTTAACGATTAAAGTTGTGCAGTTTTCTAGAAATACGGTATTTTCATTAATTTTCCATCTACGATTTTGATGGTTGACACGTTACCTTAGTTGTTCCTAATGTGTTATAGGGATTAGCTATGTTTATTATTTGATTCTTAACTAGTTTTTAAAACTGAATGCAATTTTTCAAACCAATCGTGTATTTTCAATTTTCTTGAAATCATTCTTCAAATTCAATTGTTTTTAAATGTTCATAAACATTTAAGATGTTCTTTACTGAAAACCCTTTTTGATCCATTTTAATCATCAAAATTCATTGAAAACGTATTTTCATGAGTCTTGAATTAAACATGTTTTCATGTAGATTTTTGGTCCTTAAATTCATTTAAATGATGAAAAGCATCAAGTTCAAAACATAAAAAACGTCGTTTTGAAATGTAAGTTGTGAAATTAAATTAAATAATGTTTGATCTTGTTTAAGGCTAGGATTTTGGAGAAAAAGTGCATGTGGATTAAAATATTCATGAATAATTTAAACAGGTAGAAATTGGGGATGATAATAATAAATTAATAAGTTGAACCAAGACCAGCTGGACCTCGACCAGTTCAATCCAAATTAGGTTAAGATGAACTGGTTCACCACCTTATGGCCGGTTCATGAATTGCCCGCATTATATAAGTAAACCAATTTGACTTGGTTTGATTAAGTTAACTTAATTAATGAGAAATTTAATCCAATGAAATAATAAAGTTTGAATCAATTAAATTAATTACATAATCTAGTGGGCTAAGACTTAAGCCTAATATTTATTTTAGCCAATTTCTCCTTTATGGATCCATATCATAATAGAACCTAACTTTAAGAAAAGTTTTGAAATCTATAAATGGATCAGGTCTGAAATGACTTAAACAAAATTTGGAATTCAATAAAAAAATTAATATATAATGCTAGACACAATTAAACTAATTAATTGATTCACTTACCTAATGGCCTTACTAAATTGTAAATTAGTTAAGCCCATTTCCTTTTAAGGCTCATAACCTATATGGGCCTTAGTTGAAAATAAGCCTTTAGATCTTAAATATGATAAGGCCTAAAACTAAATGAAATGGTTAAAAATCTAATTGGATAACTACAAAGATTAATCCTTAAATAAGTTAATTAATAATCAATTAAGTTCTTAGGCCTGTATTAACTAAAAGCTAAATTAGACCCATTACTTTTCTAAGACTCATAACCTAAATCAACTTTATTCAAATAAAAGGTCTTGGAGTTAATAAATAAATTAGGATTTAACAAGCTAAGACTAAGTATAACAATGGACTAATACAATGATAAGTTAGTTAAGATAATAGAATTTTAGCAAAGGACTAATAAATAAATGATATTATGAACTTACAAATACATGGTTCTTATTTATTGGTCCAGATTTCAAGATTTACTATATTTCATGTTTTGGGTATACATTAACCATGCATGTATGAGAGAGAGATATTAATTAATTAGAATAATACTTAGATTCAACCTAATTAATTACTTCTTGTTTGTGCTTGGTTGTCTCGGTACAGCGAGTGACACCCTTGGATGAAGGCTATGTCTATAGGCATAGTTGTCGAGATGAGACAATAGTTTAAGCACTTAGATCATTGATGATGATTTCACGAGTAGTTTATATCAGAGAACTGGCTTGGCATAGCAATCATTGAAAGTGAATAGAATTCATAATGGTTGTTGTATAATGGTTATGGGACATACATACAATACATAATGGATTGATTATGATTAATGACGTCTAAATAACGGAAGTGAAATCCATACGAGATTACTTTTCAATTTTGGTGCCAACTCTAAAATCCAAATGTTCCCATAACATTTGATAGCCCATTAGGATTAAGCCCCTACATTTCCTTTTAAGGTTGTAAATGAGTCAAGCAACTTACAAGCTACTCGAACTCCGATTGCTTTAAGTTTATCTTGGCTCTAACTCGATTAAGAAACGAATCGAGGTCGAGCTTCTACTTAGGTTTTAAATTGATTCATTTAGACTCACAAGTAAATCTACAAACTTTATATATATTATAGATATTATATATATTTTATATAATATGTAATTAAAATTAAAGAATTAATGTCTTTATAACATATATAATATGATAAAAGAAAATATATATTATATATAATCTAATCTTGTTTACTATTCATTGATATATTTATTTATATATTATGATTATTAAACGATCAAAGCTCAAGCTCAAAATAAAGCTTCTTTATTTAAACAAATCGAGCTTGAACCTATAATTTTTAGGCACGGTAAAACTAAGCTTGACTCAAAAGCAAAGCCTGAGCCTTTAAAAACTCAACTCCCCTTGGTTGATTTGTAGTTTTATTTCCCGTCATGTTGTTTCAGAGTCATGAATACTATTGTGCTAGATAAACAATATTACACTTAATAATATTTATATTAAATAACACTTGTTTGCTGCATTATAAATAGGCCCATGTATGTTATACCGTGTATGATTTGTGGTTGTTGCTGTACTCTGTTTTTTGGAGCTCAATTTGAGATTTTTAGGTGACGACGATTCCTATGTGGACATTACATATCATTCAGATGGTTACAAATCTATTGATGTACTGGAGATTAGCGGGTTTGATTACGAGTTGGACGATTAGCTATATCACTGTGGCCTCCATTATTATTAGACTTTGTATTTTAAACTTTCTATGTCTGTATACTCTGTATTTTGGGCCCTTATGTTTGCCGGGCATGACTGTTTATGACTTTTAAGCCTATAAGCCTTAGCTATGTTTTTGGAGCCCATTTAAGGCTAAAATATCGTGACGATATGCAGCATCATAGTCGTGGTATTTTGTAAATTGATTTCAAGGTTAACTTCCTTTTTTCTTTTTTTTTTTAACAAATTGCAAAGCCTATCGCACTTCACTGCTCAATTTTCTAAAATTAATGAAGGATTTTTATAATCTAAATTAATAAGAAATCGACTCTAACATTAAAAGATCGTAACATGGACTTCTCCATTAAAATACGTTATAAACCATCTTACCCTTCTAATTGAAAGTGTTATAATTAAGAAAATAATTTCCTATTTTATTAATTGATTATTATATAATTGGTAAATATCTATACCCTTTATTTCCATCAATAAAACCAAAACACATAAAATCCATAAGATTTTATTTTAGTAGTGAAGATTCATCTTAATTTGCTTTGTGCTTCGCATCGATTTATAGCACATCAGATTTGGTATCAGAGCCCATAGTAAAAACATGGTTCAATCGGTAAGGTCTCAGATTTCATCATGAGATTGCATTAAAATTCTAAAGCTGAGGATTGTGGATAAGGGAATGATTTGAAAGATTGTTGGTGTGTGCGTGGTACATGTGGAGAGCTAGTGTAAAAAAGTAGTGATGTTTTTCGGTTATACGGAGGAGGAAACACGATTAAGAAATGAAATTTAGTTCAAGGTAAAATTTTGGGTTAATTTTTGGTAATTCTTTACAAGATGTCTGGTGAAAGCATGTCTGCTACCTACAATACGAATTAAGGGCATTTGAAGCTTATGCAATGGTGGAAGAACGAAAGCTACCCGATGCTGCTTTCTTATCGAGGGGTTTCGCCAGTAATGGTGTAAGATGACCTGAAGGGTAATTGGTGCTTGAGTAACTTAGAAGAGCTTCAGGAAGGCTTTCCATGGTGATGACGAATCCAAGATTGAAAATTTTTCTCTGCTGATTCAGATTACCTACAACATGAAGTATTGGTCCTTTGAGCTGTCTTTAAGTAATGTAAAAAGGGCTAAGCTTCTTGAACGAGGCCACAAACTGATGAGGGAAGGGAACATCCTTTCTCTTAGACGAAGGCTCGCTATGATTCTTATTCAGAAAACATTTGACGGAGTAAGAAGTAACGATGGGGGTGCAATGCATACACTAGGTAATGGACCCGTCCAGAAGGGGCAACGTACTGAGTCACCCCCATTCCTATCTAGGTGACGAAGAGAAGAAAGACTGAAATATAAAACGGCGCTTAAGACTGCTATGATATAAAAGCAAGATCTATTTTTCTTAAGGTCTAACCTTAAAACTATGTAAAATTTTATTTTTTAATTTTCTTCCCCAATCATTATTTCTCACCATAATCATGAGAAATGTAAGAAAAAATAAAATAGGTGATTTATATAAATGCTAAATTTAAAGATGAAACAAATCAGATGATTTTTCGCACACATCCAAATTTCAAATGATTTACATTTAAGATACAAATAAAATATAAACCAAAAATCAAAACATAAAGAAAGAATCCCAACCGAGTCCAAAATCAATCATATGCTTTATTACTCAAGTCAAACACAGGTTCTAAATTAATTTGTTACTTCTCCACTAAAAAGTTAGTGTCGTCTTGTCGTGGGGTTGACGCTAGCTGGGGAAATGTTGATGCTGAGCAGCGCCCTCGGAGGCATGCTTACGAAAACTGACAGAATTTACAAGAAAAATCATTGTCTCACGGTCATTTGATGTACACAACATTTAACCGCTCTTGGATATAGTCGATACTTCCTTTTTTTTATTTTCCTGTTTGCCGCTCACCAATATTTTTTAAGTTGTCAATACGGCTATTTATTGGTCCTTTTTGCCTAACTTTAGAAAATAATATATAATTATGATGATTCTGTAAAATGTTGCAAACATAAAGCGTGCAGGTCCGGATCCATTCAAGCTAGCTATAATAGTTTATATGAATACAAGTCTTTTTTTCGAAAAACATTACGAAAAAGAGCCTTATATAAAAAATATTATAAATCTAATATTCGTATGCACCTTCATGTTTTTTTTATTTTTTACATCGAAATTACATACAATGCATGCATTTTCAATTATTAACAGTTCAATTGAAGGCATATATATTGTATGTACCTTCAAAACACTAAAGGTATTAAAAACACAATAACTAACTGTGTTTTCAGTATACCACTTATATATACTTCATTCACGCGCGTTAGGCCTCATTTTTACTTCAATCAAATTTTGAAATATCTAAAACGTAAAGAAAACTAGAAGAAACCCAAAATTGAAGATATCGTCCAATTTTTCATACTAATGTATGTCTAAAACAGGTAATAATTCATAATTTATATTCACAAAATTTTTTTTAATCTTAATAGTAATTCATATTATGTGTTTTTTTAAGAAAAAAATTATTACTGCATTACGTATATTAAGTAGTCATAGATGTACTGGAAGTTATTTAATTTATTTAGATTTTATAAAAATTTATTATATTTAATCTATATTAAGGTATTTTTTATATTTCGATAAATAAGTTATATGAATATAGATATAAAAAATTTTGACATGTAGATTGAAATTGTTATATATATATATATATTGGCATTTGTAATATATTAGATTAAATTAACGCGTTAAAGTTAGATAGTATATGAAGCAGTTTAATAGATTTAAGTGTAGATCCATATCGATCCAATCCAAGGTCAATTCCTAGGCAAATCCATAAACCTGTCGATTCTAGCTGCCCAATCATTTATATATATATATATAAACTAAGTTTTACAGCTAATTATCTTTTTCCCGTTTAAATACATGTCCTCCCATCCTCTTATGATTGCAGTTTATTTGTATGCCATATATTTGCTTTCCTAGACTGTTTTATAAATTATAAATACAACTTATACATAATAATTTTTATAGAATAGACGGATAATGTGAAAGAAGATAAAATCTATTAATTAATTTAGCTATATATACATGTGTGGGATTAGGGGAGTAATACAACTACTACAAAAAGTTACGACATAAGAAGTTAAAATTTAGTACTCTATCTTTACAATTATATCATCTAACTTACATGAAATAATTTATAAGTAACATGGCAAAAGAAATAAAATGTAAAAGTTATTGCATTTAAAATTATCAAACTCGCGATTTACCTAGAATGGCTAAAGGGTTAATAAAATCGGTATTTAACTATAAATATACTTATAGTAGTTATTAAACAAAAACACTTTAAATATATTATAGAAATAAAGATATGAAGAAATTAAGTTATTTTTTCATATAAAAAAAATTAATCTATAATTTAACATTCACAAAAGAAGGATAATTAGAGTCAAAAATATTTTTTTCCCCATTATTTTGTTTGGAAAAACAATGTATTGAAGAGAACAAAATGTTTCAACTCATTTTGAGTTATTAATGATATATACTTAAATATATAATTTTCCTTATAAATTATTCTATTGGAGCTGCAACTAATGAAAACTATAAACATAGATTAAGGGATTAGGAGAAAGAGAAAGGAAAAAAATTGGAATAGAATAAAAAAAAGATATAATGCTTTAATAATCAATGGGCTAATAAAAGCATAGTCATATATATACATATATATATATTATTTTTAACCTATTCAACTCAAATATATAAAATCGATAAATTCGATTACAAATGTAAATTTTATCAAGCTTGACATATAAAATCGATCAATAGTATAAGTTTTTATACAAAAACGATTTTATACTCAATTTAATTTAAAAGAGCTCATAAAATCGTGAACTTATAAAATCGATGAATAAAATTTAACAATTATGGCCATACTAATATTGTTATTATTTTCCCCACACCATAAAATTTTATAAGTAGTGCTTTAACTTGTATTACAATCACTCTCATTGCATCCTTTGATAAATCCCTAGCTATTAAAATAGGTAAGTAGCATTGGCCAAATGTAGACACCATGAATTAATGAGAGCAAAAATGATTACTTTAATGTATCACTAACTTCTCTAGTAATATAATAACATAGAATACTTACATGAAAAATAATCACAGTTAAATAAGGATTGCAGGTTGTCCTGCAATTTGTTTTTGTAGCTTCCTACATCGATTATATGCAGATATTTCATCATTGCTATCTTCCATATATTTTTATACTACCTCATTCGCTCCCTACCATCTATCTTTTCGGACTAGACTCATGCAAAGGTCAGTTCTAAACCATAAACTAACCCAATCTGATAGTGGCCGAGCTGAACCATTAAGTCTTAAGAGCCTAAGCGATTTGCTAGGTTAGAACTACAACCGCTAAGTTAAAAAAAGGGGAAGGGGGGAGGGAGGGGTGTAGGGGTAATCCTTTCTAACCGACATATGCAATTCAAAATTTGAATTGATAAATTTAAAAATTGTTGCCCTAAAACGTTTGAAAATTTGAATTTATTAAATTCAAATGATGCGCTAACTCATCTCTCAATCCTTATAAATTGAATGGTGCCGATATGCAGTAACTATTACTCCACAAACTAATTAAATCGCTGCAGCTCTAACTCTAACCGTTCTACTTTCGAATTTTTTCAATTGTAAAACATTATTGTAGAAATATTTCCTTTTATTAACCACCAATATTTGTGCATAATTTTCCATTCCACTACACCGAACCATTTGTATTAGCAAATGACACTGACATACATATACCCACAATATAATTTCCGCTTTATTTTGTTTTACATATTATTTCTATCTTTCATTTATAAATCTTTGTTGTAATAAATAAGAAAAAAAAAATATTAGCATTCATGGAAAAATTTTTACATCATACCCTCTCCAACAGGAGTAAGGGTAAGGGTATTGGAAATTCCAATACACCGTCTGAGCCACAATGATTCGAGGATGTTTAGGCGTATTCGAATAACGAATACAACCTGAATGAGTAGAGGGCATACAATGTGGTTGAGAACGTAGAAAAACAAGTTACACCACCTCTAAACTTCAATGTAGAACCTAATAGTACAAGTAATCATGGCACACTACCTTTTGCCTTTGACGTTGAACATCAACGCATGAGTTATTGGAATACACCACCTCTCGGTTTCAAACCTCTATGCTTAAGTGTCTCTAAATGTCTTACTAGATTTGAACCTCCTCATATAGGTATTCCTACACAATACACAGGATTTAAACCCCCATGGATGAGTTGCCTCACAAGTATCTTCGAAGATGAGAAGAATGAGATAAAAATTATTCTTGAAATAGAAGAGCAACATATGGGACAATATGAGCCTAATCATTCGAGACCTTCCGGCTCAAGTAAGCCTCCTAGACCCAATAAGTCCAATATTTTTACTATGCATTTCCGTAAATGTACAAACAAAAGGAAGAACTCAAGGGCATTCTACAACATGAGTTACTTATGGAAAACGGGAGAGAGATATGTTATTCTTAACAGACACTTAAGGTTAAAGCATCCTAAGGATGTAGGAATAGATGTACATAACAACAAATTGTCCAAGACAATGGTTTATCCAATCAATTGCTAATGAGGTATGATGAAGAAAGACATAAGTATAACTTAGCACGGTACCTAGCAAACATGCACTTATCATTCAGAGTAGGTGCATCAAAGTAGCAAAGTCAATACGAGCGGGAAACATGCAATCCTAGCTTGTAATAGCTTAGCTGCAGAACGTTAACCCGAGCCATGTAAGAGCTCTATGACAAAGGTAAAAAGGAGCTTATAGGTAAGTTTGCTTCCCTTGATACGCATGTATCCATATGTACAGACATATCGACAAATCATTTTTGGAATAATTCTTGTATGGGTGTTATTGTTTACTGGATAAACGATAATTGATAACTTAATAAATGACTATTGGTTTTAAGGTTATGTAATGAGTAACACATGACGCAAAACATCTATAAAATTATTAGAAAAATCTTAAATGAGTACGAATTAGTAAGGAAAATTTTTTCTATTGGTTTTTATAATGTAAGTTCCAATACTGTATCAATATCTGATTTGCAAAATTACCGTCAACCACTGTTGAGAACGGTTTTTTTCCACATACATTATGCATATCATTCTTAACTTGTGTGTTAAGAATGGTATCGCAGCTTTGTACAACAATATAGCTTCAATTAAGAATATCGTCAAGATAATAACAGAGAAACCGTCCCTTCACAAAAAATGGAGGAACTTCTGCATGGAGTGCGGGAAGAGGCCCCAGAAGTTTAAGATGGATGTGTAACACCGCTGAAACTTAACTTATGAGTTATTGCACAGCACAATTTCTTACAGCAAATTGCTATGTAACTTTGCAACTTTGCAATGTATAACATACAGGAAGTAAACATTATCCCTAGTAACAAGGATATATATCTAGTTACTAAAAGTTTTGAAAATTTTTCATAATATTACTAAGACTTTTTTCACAAGTTTATAAGTCCAGTATTCACTTGTTTGTTATGTTAGCAGTCAGTATACTTAGCATGCTACTTTAGGCTCATGATGACCTAAACTTATATGCATGTATATACGATATGACGTTGAAGTGGTTAACTTATTATAAAGAAATTCATCGTATTTATCTTGTAACAACTATTCTAAATCCTTATTATAAAGCGAAATTATTACTAATATATTTAAAAACTTATTACAATTATATTCAAAATCTAATGAATTCCCAAGATATATACAACTTAAAAACACAGTATGAAGTATTGGCAGCAACGATCGATATAGAAGAGGTGTTCAACCATTACCAAAGTTAATACGGTAACTAGCCATTAGTCTCTCTTTCGCCATCCACCAAAGAGTAGCATTACTAATTTATGGGTAAACAATTATTAGTGCAAAAATTGAAAAGGCAACGGTCCGATGGTCCAATGTCTAAGATGTAGCACTATGCTAATACGAATTTTAAGTTTTTTGAGAATATACCCATTAAGGACTTTGATATTTTAGAGTGGTAATAAAGGTACAAAAGGGACAACCTACTCCTATCTCGCATCGCTCATGAAGTATTTATTACTCCGGCTTCAATGGTCTTATTTTGCATCGCTTGTAAAGTACTTATTACTCCAACTTTAATGGCCACTGTTGAGCAAGTGTCTAATACAACATGTCTGATCATCGATGAATGTCAAGCCTCCCTATTTGTTGTCAACGTTGAGACGAATGTTTACACAAAAGATTGGTATAAAGCGACCTGCAGATGACAAAAACCATATAGGATATCAAGTAAGGAGAATGATTACTTCAGTGATTAGAACTGATCTAATGGAAACCCAAGCTTAGCCACGAGTTCCACTCCTGATTGCGAACATAAATAGTTATCTCAAGAAAAGACAGTAAGTTTTTCTTTTCATTATTTCTAAAAAAATTTTATCATGTAGAAAAATCCTTTTACCCAATTATTCAAAAATAAATAAATTGCATAATTTTTCCAAAAGTGGTGATTTAACCTTAGATTTTTTCAAATTATGATCGAGTAAAAAAAAAACGATTCAAGAGCCTTAAACCTCCGAGCCTCCTAAACCACCGACTCATGAGTCGATCATAGTTTACCGTATCGCCGACCCATGAATCGACGATTCAGGATCAATTCAACCCTCCGCTTGGATCTATTTGGAACCATAGTATTAATCAAGTTTTTCTTAAATGATACAAATATTCAAAACAGTATTCAACATAGAGCGAATAAAATAATTAGAGAAATTATATGGAAGACAATGAAGATGACCACTTATACATGATCAATACAAAGGAGCGCCACTACATCAAATGACAGTTTGAAATACTCATCTAATTGTTAATACTTTCCATATAAACTTACACACCGTATCCCATATCATCCGAATAGAAGTCGGTGCTCCATCATAATAGATAGCCCTTCATAAATCTTAGTCTTTACATCTACAATTAAACTTAATATAGATCACCTGCTTTAATAATTTGAGATAGAAAAAAAACACGGTACGTGCAATATCGCTGCTATAAAGAACATTAAAAATCCATTAATACATCATGTATTGTATTTAAGTGTTGTGTGTTTGTGCAAGTGCGATGTACTTGTGTGTTAAGGTTATCAGTGCGCAGATTTAGTGTGCGTAGCTTTGTTTGAGTTACAAGTGTAGAATTTTTTCTTTTTGCACTTTTGGATGTACGTGGCCTGAAGTGACATGAGAGAGACTGTGTGTCTATTTTAGGATGCGCATGGAGTGGATACGAAGGCGTTTTTGTTGTATTGTGTGCTTTGTTTTTACTTTTTCCCTAATCCATCAGCGGAACCGTGGGGTCGCCCCAGTTCCAGAACTGGCCTTGCCCGGTCAACCCCAAATCCTGACCCAGACGTCCAGGTCTACCTATAAAGACCGTGACAATGGCTAACGCAACACCTCTCTGAACGCTTCTAAGACTTTCAAGCAGATTATCGGTACGATTGAAAATTTTCCCACGCATTTACCTAGCAGATCACCTTCTGAAATAGATGGGATTTGCCCTTGCCCTCACTTCTAGCTGTCAGCTGCAGAGGTCATATCAAATAAGATGCACATATTCAGCATCCAATAACTCTTCCCCTCTACCTTTTTATATCCCCAACACCTCCCGGTTCTCAGTGGCATCGCAGAACTAACCTGCTAGTGTTTACCCATAGCATCCTCATACGTCCTAACAACATGCTGCTCATACAAACCATCCTAATATAAATGCCCCAAAAGCAGAGCCATCAGCCATCAAGGTCAGCAGGAAACATATCACTGAGTTCAGTCTCAAGCATAGCAAACATGCCTCATCCACCAAACTCAGAATATCAAGCCAAAGAAAACAACATAATTGCAAAGAGTGCAGATGAGCAAAAAGCGCATGAACACCCCAAGGAGGATCCTTCTAGTGAGACAGACGAGTAATCAAGAATCCAGTTCTCAGCAGGTCACTCCTTGGGGTTAAAAATCAGCGCCAAGTGTCTTAAAGACGTATATTTTTAAATACCACTTGTATAGATTAACGAAGTGAACACAAGGCATATGAGAGGTGCCTTGCTATAGTAAAAGATGGTCGACTTCAAACTACAACGCTCATCTAAATGCATCAGATAGAAGTGTTAGTAGTGTCAAGAAGGCACAACATTGATCAGCACCCATATTTCATGAAAGACTATTGCACAATTACTCGCAGCAAATCCACAGTTCAGGCATCCTAGACCCAACTGTTCTGTGAAAGAACAAAGAGAAGCCTGATCTTACGCAGCTCACCTGAAAATTGCCAAGTCATATTGTACAAAAGCACCTATCAACCTAAATGTACTTCAGGCCAGATATGTATTGCTGTCTAGAAATTAAAAACTGGGCTAAGGAATATATGATTCCCAACAACCCCAATATTTTAATCTTAAGCACATCAGCTATCAAAACAGATGGCAGGTTCAGGGGCAGGGCAAGCAAGGGTGCCGAATCTGTCTTCTTTGTGTAACTCCAAACAAACCGATTGAATAGAATGTGGCTGGGGAATGTAAGAATGAGGAGGGCAACATTCTTGACAGCAAAGAACCAATCTGGCCCCCCAATTTGCAAGCCCCAGCCACCATTCCCATGCCAAACATCCTCCCATATGCTGTACAAGGTAGTTAAGATCAAGTAACCTGATATTGCTACTGTCACAGGGAAATACCTTTGCTTATCCCCGAACCCAGCAACAAAATCAGAATCTTGATTGAGAAGCAGCAAAATGGGAGCTAAGAAGAAAATTGCACGGTTTGACCCACCGGTCAGATTGACATTCAAGATGAGGCATATGGCAAAACACATAATTGTAGCAACATTTCCAACTGCTGGCATCCAAGCTCCTTCAGCAGCCATCCTCTTTATGGTAAAGGAAGGAACAGCTGCAGCAAGACGATGCTGCATGAACCTCATTCTTAGAGGAAATGTAGAAGAATTGCTTTGACCAGATTGAGTATGAAGCCTGGTTCCAGCCCTTTCCACTGTCTTCTCCCGCATCAATGAGGCCAATTCAAACTTTATCTCCAAAGCTATAAGCATAAAAATTGCAGCATATAAGCCAAGAAGAGATGTCCTTGCTCCCTCAACAGCAAGTAGAGTAGTCAATTTTTTGTCCTCCTCTTCCATGTCTCCATAATTTTCTCCCAGGATGCTCTTTAGTCTCACCTGACCTTCCAACAAATAT
Organism: Lumnitzera littorea; assembly: GCA_024138015.1. Classification (NCBI taxonomy): domain Eukaryota; kingdom Viridiplantae; phylum Streptophyta; class Magnoliopsida; order Myrtales; family Combretaceae; genus Lumnitzera; species Lumnitzera littorea. Next base: position 39,404,664 of record JAMXBB010000006.1, on the reverse strand, counting down.
GTCACCGGGAAGAGAGCCACAAGTAGGGCAAATACCCATGGTAGGAGTTTTGTGCTGGAAGCAGATGGGAAATGGGTGAACACCACAAATACAGAGGTGCAAATCATTGTCACAACAATCAGAGCATGCAAAACAGCTGCCTGAAGGAAGTATTCTGCAGATATATAGACTCCTAGAGCAATTCCCATTACTATCGAATAAAATGTTCTCAACTCAACGATGTACTTGATGGGTATGACAGATGTGACTGCAGCAAGAGTTAGCAAAATAGCTGAAATGAGCAGCCATGATGGCCATGTGGGCTTTAATGTGACAAATCCATATATTGTAATGTCATCAGCAGATTGACGGGCAGCTCTGATTAGGTCGGATCGGTAAGTCCAGGAAACAGGGATTGGGGGCTGCATCAAGATGAATAGCAGGCCAGCTGCCACAACCAGCACCAGGCATCGCTTTGCAGGCTGCATTAAGAATTTCAAACAAAAAACTCCTATTAGATTTTAATGAGAATAAGAAAGAAAAATTGAGATTTAACTGATCGCAAAATTAGGGTAAGAAAGCCCCAGATCAAAAGATATCAGAAAGTTCACTACTTGTTGAAGATCAGAGCAGAATAGCTCATATTAACGCAAGTTCACATTAGACATGCAGCACCAAATATGTGTTTTGTCTTATAAGAGATGACACTATTTTCTGAAATGGGGAGAATAAGACATAATAGAAGAAAAAGAAAATGACATGCTTCTATACAAGTGTGAATGAACCACTCATACCAGGACATGAGAGAAATGAAGAGCAACTATAGGAATGCAAGCAAGTCCAATCAAAAGAATGCAGAAGCCCAAAAGTAAACCATCGAACGGAGGCCTTCCATTCCACCATTGGAGGGCTTCAAATATTGTCTCACGGCAAAACCAAACTGATACAGCAACCACACAAGCATGTGCATACCCTTGCCAAGCTTTCATTTTCGATGCAGTTCTGGTTCTATCCCTGTATATAAAGAAGCTCATTGTGAAACCGCAACTGGGAAAAACTCTGGATTCTGACAAAAAATTAAAAGAGAGCTTACTTGTAAAGAAGCAACGGAGGAGATATGGCCAAGAGCAGAATAGCAGACATCCACACAACAGATTTTGATGCGATAAGCAACATAGTTAGCTTTGAAGAATACAGGCAAGTCAATATCCAAACTGTTTTCGCACCAATTCTACAATCCACAGTCAGTCTTCTAACCAACGACAAACCCACAAGAGTTGTGAGAATAACCATGTAGCTTGGATACATCACATCATCCTCAAAACCATAGTAGTATATACTGGAGTAGCTGAAAAAGCGATTCTCAATGTGGCAAAGCAGCAGTGCATGACTGATTAACCCAACCTCAGTAAGAAAATGGAGTTTCGGGGGTAGAAGAGCAAGACCAGGAATAGCCAAGGCCAGGACCACACTTGCAATTATAAGTTTACAGAAAGATTTCAACGACATGCCTGCCAACCAGATGTTCAAATCCCAGAAGTTATGCATCACAAACCACGCAACCATCAAGCTCCCAATCAACACAAATGCAAAGTAGGATGGAACGCTCTTTTTTGTATAAAATCGAGAAAAATAAAAGCCCGCAACTGCTGGCAATGGAAGGAACTGCAAATCAATTCCAGTAATAGTTAACCCTCGAGAAGATTCAAAGTCTTCAGGACAGTAAAACCAAGATACAGACTCAACCACCAAATTTAAGGCATTGTATATGAGAGCAAACAAACATCATGCAGCCTTGTTAGCATGTATTTGGTATACAGTTCCTACTTTTGATAACCTATCTTATATAAAGGCTGTACCTCTTTATATATCAGAAAATTTAGAAACTCAGAACCTTTTTCTTGGTGGGCCAAAAATAGTAACCCACAAAATGAAAACTCAATTTTTCATTTATTTATGCTGTGATTGACTGTCTTCTATAGCTCACTATTGAAGTTTTATGATGTGTCTTCTTTTGTCAACCCATAACAAAGCCAGTTCACAAGCCAATTGAACCTAACTCAATATTCACTTGAATTGATTTGATTATGGTCAAGCAAAGCCTGAGCTTCTAACTAATTAACTTGACCTTAGCTTAATTTTTCATGTTGGACCTTCAACATAAATTTAGTTAAAAGAAACTAGCACACCATGCCTGCTATGCCTATGCATAAATTAAAAGAAAACCAAATAAAATTTAGAATATTGCATGATTAATGAATTAAACTATCTATACAACAAATTATTTAAGAAAGAATAAGAATATAATGTATAAACGGGTAGAAATTTGTGTGAAAGAAAACAATTGTGGTAATTCTAAAAATATTGATCAAAATATTCTAAGATATGTTAATCGCATTTATATTATTTTATTAAACAAGTCAACTTTTGCCTATAAATGGAGGAATCTGGTACATAGTAAAAATTAAAAATTTCTGCATGCACTAAAATTATCTAACATTATGAAAAATACCTGTCAAACCATGAATTGACTCAGCTAGATAGATGAGTCACATCGACCCATCATACTGTCACAGGCATCATAGCGATGGTTATCCACTAGACTAATTTAAAAACAAAACCCTTTTTACTACGAAGGTATCCAAATACCTTTTGCCTTTTCTGTGCCACATGTGAAAGCTCATCTCTCTCTCTCTATCTGTGGCAACACAGATAATGGTCCTCCATATTCTACAGACAGCACTATATTCCAAAAAATTTATTTATTTTTGCTATATCTGCTGCTCTTCAGACATTATTGGTGCCAGTCTGGCATACTATGAGAAAAAGTTGCCTTGTAACTATACCACCTACCCAACAATATGCAATGAGTCTAATACTCACTATTAAAGGGTTAAGCCTTTTGTTTATGGATATAGCTTAACATGACAGGTTGAATATAGAATTCAAAGAGCACATGAAAAGTCGATACTTGCCTTTCCCAATATAAAACAAGAATAGGGCAAAACCAGAGTTTGAAATTTCAAGTCAATCAAAAATAAAGAATAGTCTTTTTTTGGGCAAATATAGAAAGGATAGTCTTGAGAAGAGAAAAAGGGGAGAGAGAGAGAGAGAGAGAGAGACTCTGTCTCACAATAGGAATAACAGACCTATAAAGATGGTACTGATTGCAATTCATATATAGACATACTAAAATCATATGATTACTTTAAAAGAATATGGAGAAAAATAACAGATGCTGAGAATATAAATTTAAAAACCCTATTAAGAATTGTATAAGTATAATCGAAGAAACATACCATAGTGAAAGATCACCCATAGCATGTAAATAGAGATGGGATTATTGATGAAGAAGAAAGGAAAATTTTTCAACCTTAAGTTTATTTGAGAGATATATTTAATTCCATTTTCTGTAGTCTCTATCTATATCTATGTGAATTATATATATCAATATTTTACATTATGCAATATACAGTTTGCTAATTTTTCACTATACAACAATATGCTGCATAGAGTCAATATTACATCCATTACCTAAAAGCGATGACTATGCACAAGAGGATCATGAATATATGAAAGATATTAAAAGAATAATCAACCAATAAAGGCAAGAAACCAATCTCTTTTAATATTTAAATAAAGAAGGATGTGCACAAAATGGAGCATGAGAGAGAGAAGACGTATAGAAAGATGGAGTAAGTTTTCTCGGGTGGTAAATTAATCAGTTATGGAAAAGTGGTGGGGAAAAATGAGTGTAAGAATATACATTCAAACTATATATTTAGGGATGTGGAGTCCAATAATCAAGTATTCTCTAGATACATACAAGTAGTAAAAGAATATACAAGTCCAAGATACAAACTTAACGAAGTTGAGTTTGAACTCATCGAATAATACTTCAATTCAGCTTGAGCATAAAAAGCTTAAGCTTTGATTTTTCAAGTTGATTTGATTCACTTAAATCCCTATCCGTATCATTATTCTAAGAGGATGTGTTTTCGCCCTTCCATATAAGTGACATTTGTTCAAGTTGTGTATAGGCTCATGCCAAGTAATGTTTGACTCAAATTGATCTATTTGTTTAAACCACCAACTCATATCACCATTTTAAGGGATTTTTTCCCTTTCCATAAGTGACACTCTTCTCTTCTAAGGATTAAACTTACATAAATGGCTAACCCCATGATTCTCAAGATCTCATGCAAGGCACAAGAAATTGCCACTCCCAAACAGGAACAGGCCTGATGATTTATCAAGAAACATGTCTATAACATCTCGTTCATTAGAAAGTAGGGTTTTCTACTATTAATGTGCAGATTAAGCCTACTCTTTTTCATATATTTTCACATCACCAAGTTTTTACACATTGTAAACCCTCATAATTAGATTTTCTCTCTTTTTTAGAGGTCAACTAAGTAGAAGGAATGTACATGTGAATATCTTGTTAATTTTTTATAACAACATAAGGGCACAGCTCTTCTTGGATATTTCTTAGAAAACTGTCTTGAAGGATAAATGAAAATTTTGCACATGTTACATACAGAAACTAGTAAGGAAATCTATGAAATCGAAAAATTGAATGACTAGAAGCATAATAAAAACTGGATTAACCAAAAACTCTGTGACTACTTTCGCAAATCCATCTCTTTCTACATAAATAGCTCCGCCTCCTCACCCCTTCAAACCCCAGCTTGGGAAATGCAGTGATGAATATTTTGACATTTTCGAAAGCAAAAAGGAAAATGTAGAGTGGACTTTAGATGGCTAAGAGCACACACCACATTGAAAGGATAAGGTAGGAGGTTGTTGTCAATTGGCTGAGTGGCAATTCGATTATGTGGGGGAAACCATCATTTTCCCATGTGTCCCAAATACATTTAGAAATTGAAGAGTTAAACTTGACCAAAACTCATCCGAGAGAGATAGGTGTGTGAGTTACTCATTTAAAGGTGGCCACTGATTGCACTTATCACTGCTTATCACCTTCTTCACATCAGCAGGCCTATGAGGAAATGGGAAGAGGGTGGGTGGGTGGGTGGTTGGGTGAAGGGGGCAATTATCTTCTTTGTTAGTAAAACTGGATGTCACATAAGGAGCTGTTTCTTAGAGACATCCATGGTTATCTTGGTTGGTAACTAGAGTTCATTGATGAGAAGGGAGAGTAGAGAAAGCTGAAGAAGTAGGTTAGAATGTAGAGAAAGTATGAAGAAGGTAGAATAAGCGCACATGTGCACACATGATGAGAGTGCATTAAGGAGAGATGTTTAGTGGTGGTAGCTACATTTGTGGTAAGGAAAGGATTGAATATAAAATTGTTAGCTAAATGAGAAAAATTGAAAGTACTACATGGTATGTATGGTGTGAAGGGTAGCCAAATTCACAAATAATAAGAAGTTGGAGCTAGTCAGAGAAATCTAGATTCATAGAGAAAAAGGGCTAAATTATATTGAAGTCCCAATCATTGAAGATCCTTCTTGTAAAGATATCTTCATCATTCTTGTTTGTTCTAACTTCAACAATTCCATAATAAATACCATATCTTCTATGCATGATTTTTCTTAAGATCATTGTCTACACCAGGTCATTGAGCATCCCCATTTCCAACAACCTACACACTCATGCAAGAAGTGTACATGCCATGGATTACGAGAGGTCAGGTCATCCTACAACCTTCAAGTCACTCTGTCTCAGAGCTGTTGGAACAACCCATTCCATCAAAGCTTAGAAGATCAACTACCTCCAAGTATATTCCGTATATGATGGACTATGATTTTTTCCTTTCAGAAAATTAGGCTTAATGTTTTTTCTGCTCCTGAGGACAAGTGAAGTTTTCTCCATCACATTTATCTCCTATCATCCATAACTCCCATAGAAGTCACCAATGTGCATATGCTCCCATAGTCACTACAAAGACTTCAATCTCTAATCTTGAATTGCCTTAAGCAATTATCTGACGACCTTGCCCATACGAGCACATCCACTGATTGACATTCAGATATAATAACATCAATTTTTTATCTGGTATAACACACTTCACCCTCAATATGTAGCCTTTTCCTATTTCAACCTTTTCACATGTTGTGGCAACAAACTAACAGCTATTAACGTCTACAACATGAACAATCAAGTGTTTCTATATTGTAGTACTTTTTTTAACTTAATCTATCCCTTCACCAACATCATCCATCAAGCTTGAAGATAATTATGGATCTTTGTCTATGTTTTTGACATGGTGCCATTCACTAGCAAATGACTGGTTGTGAGTAGGCTTAAGTCTATCTTTGAGACAGTTATTATCACCAAAAACTCCATGAGGTAATGGTCTAGTGTCCATAGGTAGTTACAAACTTAGGCTGTATCATCAACTCTCCTATCTTCATTACTTTCAACAAAATTACCATATGCTTCTATTCCCACAAAAATCCTAGAGCAGAAAAATCTCTTCTTTTACACCATTAATTTGTCCATTTGCAATAGGAATCCTTAGCCACTTCCACATAGCTTACCCACTTTGGGTTTAAATATTCTCTTGGGACCTACCAGAGTTCGACCTAAGCAAGAATTCTAGATGATCTTTAGTGAGTCATCCCAATAATCCAACTCTTCATACTAGGGTATCTCACACAAAGTACCAAATGGTCAATCACCTTTCTAATATCCATGACATTTTTGCAAACTTTTTGGATGAAAACATTTTTGGAAACTTGAGATGTACTTGCTTCACCAAACTTCAAGGCACCCACCATTGCTCTTAAAGCTTCAAGCTACATTTTTAACCAATCCTTAAAATCAATAGATAAATAAATAACATTCCTTCGCTGTGGAATAGTCCCTGATCCACCATTGAAGGGGGTTTTAGACATGAACGTAGTGGTCAAGCACCTTTCGATGTCTATTTGCAAACTTGAAATAGAAAAACCTTTTGCTACCACCCAAAGAAAAAGGAATCATTCAAATAATTAAATAAATAACCTTCCTTCACTATGGTACATAGCTCCCAAAGGGGATCATTAGACATGCACCCTAATGCCCCTAATTACAAGCAGGAAGGACTTTGATTTTTTTGGGAGTAAATCAAAGGACTTCAAGTTGAGAATTATATGGCCAGGGTAGCCAGTCAGGTTATGCCCATTTGCCTCCACTCAAAGCAAAAAATCTATGTTTTATAGTCAGAGTCAGACTTGTTCCTTGATAAGAAAGTTATTGGGTGCGATGGCAGGACTTGAGAATGGAAAAGCATCATACATTTACCCTTGTTCACTCAGAAAGGCAGCTCTTGATCTGGATCTCCAGCATCAGGGGAGCTTTTGTTAACATGTCTCTCACCCATACTAACATTTTGAAGAACCTTGAGCAGGCAAAGGTTTCACCAAACTGGTTTTGCCTAAAAGCAATAGCAAGTGGCTGTCTGGAAACCTCTGAAATATGTTACCTAAGGTATCCAGTTTTAAGAAAATCTACATTTAAGTTTGAAATGGTGAACAAGGTGAAGTGTTAGGCAGGCATTAATTGAGATGGAGGTAGAGAGATTGCTTAGGGATAGGAAAGAGTGAAGAAAGTCTACAGAATACTAGTGAAGCTGCTTGGATAACACTAATCAGGAGGTTTCTTTTGTGTAAGTTAGGGATTTTGAGAAAATAAAATGGATAGTGAGCATGTAATGTAGATACATGTTATTATTAAGTGATAAAAAATGCACTGGGTGAACTGATATGGAAACAAGGCAGATTAGGTCTTCAGAAGTGGAGGTAGGTTGAGAAAAGTAAAATATGGGAGTTTTTGATTAATAGAGATCACCAGTCAGCATGGAAAGTGCTTGCTAGTGAGTACTTTTAGCTTACTGGTTCAGTTGATAATGATGTGTAGATGGAGAGAAGAAGGATTGCATTTAGGAGGTCGATGGTTGGAGTGTGATCCTTGAAAAAATAAATTAATTAATTAAAAGCAAAGATTCTTCTCTCTTGGGAACACATATCTTTGGTAATTTTCTTTAATAAACACTCGCAATCTACATGCTCCAGCACGTCCTAATTCAACAATTTGGCATATAAAATTTAAGTCACATAACATTACGTATTGCAAAAAGGGTTCTACTAATAGGTTCTCAACACTTGTTAAAGGCCCAAAAAATATGTTTTCACATTTTTCAATATTAATCACACACTATAAGCAAGCGCATGAATAGGTAAAAGGCTTAATAAGTGCCTCAAACACCATTAACATTTTCCCTGTAAAAATACTTAAAAGAACTGATTTGACATTCATGATATGCATGATCTACTACATGTTAACTGAATTTCTCATCACCATACACCTTACACAGAACATTCAGTTAACTATGAAAACATGCTCCCGTTTTCCTACATGAGTCCTACCTTGCTGTGCTTGGTGTAAGCACACGAAATAAAAAGAATACATTACAATAAAGAAACCTGAAAATATAGAACTAAGACAGATGTAAAACATACCAACACTGGGAATCCCACAACAATTGCTCCAGCAGCGCTGACCATTACAGCCAAAGCAGTGAATGCTGCAGAGCTAAATGCGTTTGAAACCATCCCGAGTGCTGAAGCACCCGCTCCAGCAGCTCCACCAAGCATCGTAACTGTCACAAGAAAATAGTTAAGAGGTGGTGGAACCTGAATATACCTCCCAAAGGAGTGAAACACCACCCTAATCTCCAAACTAATCACAACCACCACCAAAGCTATAGCACCATTCATAACCCGGATACTGTGCAACTGATGGGCATCTTTTGTCACCCACCAAAGCGCCCCTCGAGTGGAGGCATACAGTTGAAACAAAAAGGGTATAAAGAACAACAGCAGCAGATCGCAAACGGAAGCAATCGATGAAAAAACAACGTTATAATGGGATGAAATCTGAAACAAAACCGGGAAAAACAACAAATTCAAAGTATGAACACAACTATCAAGAGGCCCAAGGATGAAATTATCATCAGGCACTTCTCCGCCGTGATATTTCGCTTCTGATTTTGCCTTAAAAGACGAAATTCGGGGAATCGAGTAGAGCCAGTAGAACACACAATTGAATGACATCAAGTAATATGACGCATTGTTCATACCGACCGCGGACACGGTGGCCCAGGTGAAGATAGAGGAGGCAGCGAAAGGAACACAGGCGAAGAGGAGGCGTTCGAGGGCCAGAACAATGCTAGGATTTTCGATCTGGATCCATTTGAATTGGAGAGAAGCCCATACGCCGATGAGGAAGTTGGTTTGTGAGCAGAGCAGCGCTGCAAGGAGAGAGAGAGGAAGGTAATTGAAGGTCGAGGAGAGAGAAGCTGAGAAAAAGAAAGCGATCTGTGCGGCGATGAGAGAGAACCACACGGCGAAGAAAGGACCCTGCTTGACATTGATCGAATCGAGTATGTAAGCGACCATGAGGCCTAGGGTTAGGACTGTGATGACTGGAGCGCCGCCGAGGTCGAGAAGAAAGGCAGTGGAAGGAGCAAGTGCGACGGCGATTCTAGCATTGTGGGAGAAGGAGGAAGGAGAGAAGCGAGAGGAACGAGAAGGCGGGGAAGAGGAGGTGTTGTTGAGAGATCGAGAGTAGGAAGAGGAGGAAATGAAGTTAGGGTTAGTATTAGGGTTTTGGAGAGGGGAATGTGAAGGAGAAGAGGCGGAGGAGGAGAAGGAAGGGGCACTTATGGAGGCGGAGATGTAAGGCCGAGAGAACCGCGGTTGGAGCTCTGGCGGCATCATCTTCGCCGGCGATTAGGACGGTGTGGTGTTGTGATATGAGGAGTGAGAAACTATGAGAAATGTCTCAGCTGAATTATGGGTTTGTCATGCTTTGGAAATGGCGATGGCTATTGGGGGGCATGGACGTACCGCTCGTCTCTATACTCTATGGTTTCATTCCCACCAGCGGTTATTTTTTTTTTGAGGGAAATTGGACCGAATGTATCGAGTTTTATACTTCTAAAATATAAATTCCGAAAAAATATTTGAAATGGCACGTCTCAAAAAAGTTTTACGAAATTAGTATAGTATAGATACGCACAAAACACGCATTTTCACTATTCGTCATTTTTTTAATTGAAAGCGTGTTTAAAGAGTGTGCCTTTCAATCTTTTCTTTTAACTGAAAGCATACTTGAAGAGCATGCCGTCCAAGATATAAAGATGGTATACGTTTTTGGTATGCAAAGAATATACATTCCATATTTTTTTTTTTATCTAATTAAGAAAACTATTATACTAAAAAGGTACCATCGATGTAAATTCATTTATTTTTAAATTTTTTTATTTAACTAGTCAAACTATTATATAAATGTGCATCATTTCGTACACCTTCAATATCCAATAACATATGTCTTAAATTTCACTACTATATACATTTAGTTGATACTTAACAATATTCATGACTAAACACTTTGAAAACGATAAGTTAGTTACCAATTTCGCTTCTAAGTTAAATTTACACTTCACATTACCTCTCGTTAAGTGTACTTCCTACTAGAAGTATTGATAGAGCGGGTCGATTTAAATGATTTGCTAATTTACCAATTAAATATGTTAAAAACAGCTATAGTATAAAGAATAAGTGTGTGTGTGTGTGTATATATATATACAATAAACAATTAATATTAAAGAAATAACAATATAATATGAAAAATAATTTACAAAAACCATATGCACAATAAATAATAAATGTCAATAATATATAACAATCAAACTAAGTAATATAAATATAGTGATTTACAACAACTTTTTCTTAGATTTAGTTAATTGTTTTCCGAAACGAGCTAGTAATGATGGTCTACGAGTGTATGGACTCTTTGATGGCTAAGACTCAAATGGCTACATAAGAGTATTAGCGAAATTTACATAAGAAACTAGAGTAGGCTGTGATGGTAGTAATTGGGTATCGATCTCCTCTATGTGTACTATGTGAAGCCATCCTGTACGACGTTTACGAGGAGTTGGTGGTATCGACTGTAGATACATCTACACGCAAGCATTAAGAGTCCCGAATGAGGTATGGCTCGAATTGGAAACATAAGCAAATGGTGCACTGCTATCAATCTCACCTAAGTTGATGGAATGGCAAGATCTCGATGGCATAGAATCAACATTGTATCCCCGACCACGTGCCTATGCTGGTCGATAGCCTTTCTTGCGAACTCTAGGTCCTGTATGCAGTAGAGGGGTAAGTACAAGGGTTAGGTCAACTGGTTGGTCGGAAAATAATATTAAACCGCCATACTCCTCGATATAGTGAAGCCCACAATCGATGATATGATGAGCAACATAGACATCATCTATTAACTTCGCCCGACGTAGAGTATTTGCCTATAATTAATGAAACAATTCAAGTTATATTAATATAGATTGCTTTACGAAAAAATAAAATAAGATAAATGGAAGGAAACCTTACCAAGTATCCCATCACAACCCCATGATGGGTAATATATCAGCGTGTATAATCCTTATATCAATCATAGTAAACTGGATCGATACCCCTTGGTCCATGAATATCGACAAACTATGCATGGCAATTTACCTAGGTCGATATATATCCTTGATGGGCAACCAGTCAATCTATATCTGTCCTACCTTTAAAGTCGATACGATGTAGCTCATCACTCGTATGAACGTCGATTAGTATTGTCTGAAATCCTCCAAACTACCATATAATACGGTCGGGGAAATAAAACTCTACAATGTGGAAACATATGAGCGAAACCCTAGCTGCCTAAACAGTTCGACCAACCTTGCAAAACGATAATAAGAGATCAATAAAATCATCTGGGTACAGCTCCCATACGACCTACAATACATTTGGAAAGAAAGTGTATTAATAATCCTTAATTTTTCAATAAAGATCAACAACAAAAACAAAATTGAAAAAGTATATACGTGTTTACTCATCTATAGATCAAACGCTGCCCAATACACATCTACAACATACGTAGCATGATGTGAAGTGTCTTGTGATATGACCCACCTAGCAACTAGTGGTAGGTCCTCCAGTATGGTAAAGCTGGACTTGGTCTGTAGTGCAATGTGAGGGAAATGATCTCATGCCCATATCTGCAGTAATATGGCAACGCCTTCAATCTCTTGCACTCCTGATCGTACTGCCCCCATATAGTTGGTGATATAGCCAAGCCAAACAAGCTAATCCCCAACTGAACATCGCTGTATGTAGGAAATACTTCAAGATGGGTAGGAACATTATATGAATGAGAGACGAAGATTTATCCGCAAATAAAAATCTACCAAACAACTGCAAAATGTATACACGGATATGCTAACGAATGGTCTCCTCATCTCTACCTGTAGGAAGAACGCTAAATCTATCTCGTAACTAATGCAGACTAATGCATTCCCCTTTGCTAGTACTATCGGTAGGGTAGTCTCCTACCAATCCCTTAGCTATCCAAGGCCATACTAATTGCATAAGCCCAGTCACTGCAACCCTATTCACATGGAGGCCAAACAAAACCTCTATATCCTATAGCGTGATCGTTATCTCCCCGTATGCCATATGAAAGGTGTAGGTCTCAGGTCTCCACCTCTCAACTAACACCGTGATGAGGTGATAATCGATCTGGATGAATAGCAGCCATGCAACCCCTAAGAAGCCAGCATCAGTAAGGTAGGTCATGAAGCGATCATCCAATGGTATTTGGGACGTGCCCTTCCGCAAGCTAGACTCCACTCAACGAACCATAATGTGCTCGCCTTACTATAATATTAGATTCGATTTCAATACAATACTATAAAATTATTCAACTATACAGATTAATAGATGATTTAATATTAAAACATACCTAACAGTCCCATACGTCCTGTGATCGATGTCGTCCCTATCCATGTAATACTGACAAGTCACTCGATCTTAGATCCATCTAACCTATAAAATAATAAAAAAGTATGTTGTGTCATTGACTTATAAAAGCATAATATTATATGATATGTAATTTAATGTAAGAAAACAACACTTATATGTCTGTCTATATCGTTTCTATTAAGTTGAGGATATCTTCTCTTACTGTATTCTTCCATTCTACACACGCTATACCTGGTCTTATCAACAAGTTCTCTTAAGTCCATCTCCATATGAAATCTCTTTTTCCTTAGTTTACCCAAACCATGTTTCAGGTTCTCGTTAGGTATGAGGAACAGATAATCGAAGCGGGGCTAATTTAACTTATCATCTATTAGCATTAAATATCTAGTGTAAACATCCAACTGATGGGACTGAGTATACCATACACCAGTGTACCGACCAATAGTAACTCAAATAGAATTAAGTGCCCTTATCGCATGTAAGCATAGGATTTTATAGATTTTCCATTTCTTAAATGAACACGTCATTCTATTGGTGTCTACAATATGTATTTGTCTACCTTGTTTCATCACTCCATTTGGTTCATGCCTTCGGCCTGTCTTCACCTCCCATATCCTGTTGTCACAGCTGTATTGCTTGATAGAATGTGCTAGAGCTCGTTTGGCCTACGTTTTTAGCTTTTTCGCAGCATACTTCATATTCACTTGCCCAGCGTCTATTCTTTCCCTTACTTGTTCGACTCTTCTTTCCCAATAATCGACACAGTTATAGAAAATTTTGTTTACGAGCAAGGTTAGAGGCAATCCTCTACAACTTTTCAAAACAACATCATAACTCTCAATGATGTTAGATGTCATATATTCAAATCGATAAAAACTGTCATAAGATAATGTCCATTTGCTCTTGTCAAATGGTGAAAACCACGATGGGGCATCCTCCTTAACTCAAACTATCTGATCCATTAAGTATTTAAATTTCCTAGGTTGTGCCTGCATGGCAGCAACAATAACAAGCTTCTTGCACAAATGATTCTTATGTACCTTGTTGAAATTGCTAGCAACATGCCATATGCACCATCTCCAAATCTCGAATGGTTCCTTCCATCTAACTTCTGCTTTATTGAGTGCATTTTCGATTTGAGTGCTTATCCGTAATTAGGTAAATTGTTTCCCCCCAACCGTTCATAACGAATTGCTTTAATCTTTTGAGAAACTAACCCCAAGTCTTTATAGACTCCTTGTCAATAAGCACAAATGCCAAAGAGATAATACAATTATTTCCATCCATTAAACAAGTGATCAATAATACATTACCATACTTCTCATATAGAAATTTGCCATCAATACAAACTACTAGTTAATAATACTTGAATGCATGTATGCATGGACCAAATGTCCAGAAGACCCACTTCATTATCGAAACAACAAGCTCAAGGGATCCCCTCCATCCCCACACCACCTTAGTTCCAGGATTTGATATCTTGATTGCATTTAACAAAATAAGAAGCTCGTTGTATGTTTTCTCCCAATTGCCATATACTATCTCCATAGCCTTTCTCTTCGCATCTCAAACTCTCTTTCGAGTCACATTATAGCCAAACATGTTTAAAATGTTTGCTTGCAAGTCTGCAATCTTTATATTAAGATTCTCTTTAACATTAGCGATGAAGCAATTCACATCGTGGTTGACACAAGTGTATAGACCCTTAAGAATTGTTATGACGAATAACTTGATTAAACTTTTATACAATGCTTGTAGCTTCCACTTGCATCCACTATCCTTCTCTTTATAACAAATGGCCCATAGGTTCGATTTTGATTGATTGATGTGGTAATCACAATGATTGTTAATGTGATATTTTTTAACGGTGTCAATAAGCTCATCTTTTGTACTAAAGCGTTGTCCGACAAATAAATCCACATCGTCAACCTGATTACTACTCTCTACCTCCATCTCCTCCTCAAATCCCATGTAACCACTATCACCATTAATGTTCATATATAGAATTGAATCTCTAATCTAAGATGTCAACATCTCAGACTGATTATATTAGGGAGCCATCCTAATCCCCTAGCTAGTAGTAAATTGAAGAACGGATGGAATGCTGCTCGATATATACTTTGACGTGGCCTCATAATCTACAGTGTTTTCAACCTCTACAATTTCTTCATCTACTTCATATTCTACTCCCACATACTCCCCTTTAACCTCAGTTCCAAGTCCCATTGGAATTATATTTTTATCAGGGTTGTAGCCTTGGTCATCTTGTAAGATTGACCCTATTTCTGTATCAATTGCCTCTTTATCCACACCACCCTCACCAAAAGTGAGGTCTTCAACTGGATAAGTTTTTGGTTCGTCAAACATAGGGTTATCTTCATTGGTTTGCTGTACATGAGGATGAGGAAAACTGGAAGATCTAACCTGTAAAATTTTACCGGCAATAGTCTCGCTAGGCTGATTGGAAACCCCATATATCTCTTGTATCTAATTTTCTCCAAACGCGTTGGCCATTTCTATAAAGTTTTCTACATTTTCATCATTTATAATGGCCATTAAAGTATACGAAACACCTTCTTCATAATAACAAGGATGTCGATGAACAATCTTAACCCCACAAGAATTAACTTTGATACTCATACAGATTCGCTTGAGAAACTGGTTGTAGTTGGAATCCTTCCTTATCTTCAACTTTTTTACTAGGTCCCTGTCATATTGTGAATCGTTACTTCCATTTACAATATTTCCACTCGCATACACAATTATCTTCACGTAATCAGCCATTAACAACCTGTTGAATCATGAATAACAAAATCAATAAAGTCCATACAATTTTGCATAGTTCATAGCACCCACACGATTTCATTTCTTGGTAGGGCATCATAATTTCACACTATAACTGTAAGCTCCCACATAACTTCATTTCTCGATTGGACGTTTCATTACATTCATACAATTTTATTTCTCGATAGGACATCTTATCATACTCTATAAATTCATACTATAACTGTAAGCTCCTACACGACTTTGTTTTTCGGCAGGGCGTCTCATCGTACCCATACAATTTCATCTCAATAGGGCGTTTTATTACACCAACACAATTTTACTTCTTGGTTGGCCATTTGATCACACTCTATAAATTAACACTATAATTGTAAGCTCCCATACGACTTTGTTTTTCGGCGAGGCATCTTATCGCACCCATACAATTTAGTTTTTCGGTAAGGCGTCTTATCGCACCTATACAATTTCATTTTTTGGTAGGATGTCTCGTCGCACCCACATAATTTTACTTCTCGATAGGGTATCTTATTACACTCTATAACTTCACACTATAACTTATGCGCTCCTACACGACATCATTTTTCGGCAGATCGTCTCGTCGCACCAATACAATTTCATCTCTGTAGAGCGTCTCATCATATCCACGTAATTACACTTTTACGTGGACTGGCTTATCTCACACTATAACTATAATCTTTTATACGATTTCATTTTTCGATGTGGCGTAACTAATATATCGGTAAAATTACATACCATATACGAGTCGCATACATATATTTCTACGTTATTACCATAACTTACATAACTACAAAAATTATAAATAACATAAATTTAAGAATAATAAACAAAATTAAACATGCATATTAAGAAAATATAAATACTACAAAAATTATCGTATAATTACATTTCATATGGACAACATAAATATAGCTACAAATACAACGTAATTAATAATTAAAAAAAATTATTGCGAAACAAAGATAGTAGATACTTACATACAATATTGCTAAGAACGCCACTGCTCGAAGAGAGAAAATAAGGCCAAACTATCGCTTCAAGGCAGAATATTAGAGGTTCTGAGGGTTTTCAATGTTTGGAAACGTTGCAAATGAAGAGGGAAGGCGAAAGTGGGGTATTTATAGTGGATGGAAGGCTTGTAGGGGGATCGCGCTTTTCTTATAACACTGAAGGCCCGTTCTTTTCTTATACCTTATTTGTAATAAGGAAGGCGTGATCCCCTTACGTGCTTTCCTTATAATACTTGGAGAGCGTATCTTCAGTTAAAATAATCAATGAATATGCACCTTCACTATACTAATTTCATAAAATTTTTCCGGGATACACCATTTCGATATATATTTTTCGGAATTTGTACTATAGAAGTATAAAACTCAACACTTTTGCTCATCACAACAGGTCAAACTTATCTATTGATAACTCTTATACGACGTCTAAATTTAACTGTACTTCTTCATGCATAGATAGCTTAGAACTTGGTTCAATTCACTACACTTAAGTCACTATCAACACTTCTTCGCCACATAGCACAGTACGATACACTTACAACCTCGATTTACACATGAAATCACAACTTTGATCTCTAACGATCTGCATATACCATTGCGACCTTCTTTACTGAACTCAGCATTGTTACGACCCTCTTTCTTGGTGTACACCGTTGTAGTTTGTCATCAAAACACTTACATATACTGCACTATTGCACACATCGTCCTATACTTTACTTAAGCCATACACTACCTACCATTGTCATTCATGCTCCAACATTCTAGTAAACATATGCATGGTAACACACATACTATTCGTTTGCAAATTTTTCACTCTATAGTTTACTATACAAGTTCCATAACCACTGCACAGAGTAACAACATGGGTAAAAACATAGATTTGAAGACCCTTCCTTAATAGACGACTCTTATGAAATCATACCCATAGAAATTGACATGCGCTTTACAATACCTATCTAATTACGATCACAATACATTACACCTGTAGACATACTTTGTTAACTACCCACATGAGAGCCTTGCTAAACTTCCATTTACCTTCTTCCCTATTGAAACACCACAACTCTAGCCAATAGTTTGAGCATTAACAGTCCCGCCCCGAACAGGAAGAGTCATAACAGTCCCGCCGTGTAAACTAATCTAAGATAGAAGCTAACTTCACAGCTGCTATCGTAGACGCAGTTCACACAAGGCGCACAACTCAACCAGCTTGAAACGTCTGTTCTAATACCTGTTAATAACCAAACATGTGGTAGAGCTTTTACAAGATACTTGTTCTATACAACCTGCCGTTTAGTATCACAACAATATTTAAACAAACGTTTCGTGTTCAAAGGTAAAGTTTACAATTAGAGTTTATTAAAAATGACAGGTTTTGCGGTCTATATACAATAAGTTAGAAAACTAGTGGGCTCCCAGGGCATTCCCAATTAGTTTTCCTCAAAACTTAAAGACAAAGTCAAGAGCTCAAGTTCAGTTAATTCCTCAATCCCCACTTTCCCACACAGCAGCACACTAACCTAGGAACAGTGGTACCTGAACATCTTATCTTTACTAAACACTTGCAAAAGAGTTTGTAGGGATATGAGCATAACTAGCTCAGTAAGTGGGACGGAGTCAGAAGAGTACTGTACAATCACAAATAAGGTTAATAATCATGATGAAATGCAATGCAATCACTCAAATGAAACATCGCACAGTGTTATCCGGTCCACTGTAAGGTTAGAGAAATTACATCCCCTTCAACCTGGATTAAGGAGTTTCATCGCGACTTAAGTCAGACCAAACCCGGGCTTGTGCAATGGAGAACACCCTCCTCCCATGACCGCCTTCGAACCACTGCCCTTAACCTTGTCGTGACCTCCTTGCCTGTCACTTAGTTCGACTAAGGATGGGGAAATGACCATTTCAGCTATCTTCATCAAAGGAAGTCGGTATTTGGCCTAACACTTTTAATCGTTTTCCCCTAACGAGTGATTATGCATGTCCAATTACATTTTAGTCGAATAACCGTTAGTGTTAATCAAGGGTAACCAACAAGTTCACACAATACAGAATCCATGCAAATATACAGAACAGTACACGAAGGAGTTGAACTCCTGTCACAATCGAGTATCATTCACATATACAGCATGCGTATAATCATCTAATTACAAACACAACTAGAAGTACTCTTGGGTCTCCAGATACTTTAAATAGTACCCCAACGAGTGGTGAAGCCACAATCCCAACTTACTTGTTTAGACGTTCGCTATTACTGACTTAAATTGTCAACCGTCTTTGTATTTGAAGGTCCTAATTACACAAAAGACCCAAATTCAGTTTTCATAATAATTACGAAAATATTAGGGTTTAATCTAAAATGGTTATATTTATATATATATATATTATTTCCATAATATACAGTCATGTTATCACTATATATTGAATTAAATTATTAATTATTGATATTGTACATCATATATACTATTACGTATTATATATCATTTCGATCGTATCGAAATGTACTTTTTATTTATAAATTTACGTTTTAATTCCGGTAAGGTTACCGAAATATGTATATTCTTGAATATGATATAGTCATAAGCTAAATTACTTAAGGTTGTCCAATTTCAACAAAATTAGTATCATTGGGTTCGTATAGACCTAACGACGCGTTTTACGAATCCTGTTTCTAGAGATGACTTTTAACGGATAGTTTGAGTTTTTAATACAATTATACATAATTATATAAAAATGATCGTATTATACATAATTTACATTATTAAATTATATTTTATCTAATTTGTCCTTATATTGTAACAATATAAGTATTATTTAATTCTAATA